>VWZZ01007160.1:782690-852754 GCA_013399095.1 Psophia crepitans
GCTTCAGTCGCTCCGTGGATTAACTGGCCTGTGGGGTAGCGGTTAGGGGAGGGGGACAGGCCTGCGCTGGAGGGCTCTGTGAGGGGGCCCGCGCTGGCTCGGTACTAGTGGGCTATGTCAAATACAGTGTCAGCAAAGGTAGGGGGGTGTGTGGGGGGCATCGGCGGGATGCGATTGCTTGTGCCCTCCTTGGCATGCAGGAGTGAGGGCTGGCTTTCCGTTGGCAAGGCTTTGCCATTGGCAGGGCAACCCTGGGCCTCCTTCACCTGCTGCTTCAGGGGTGAGTTTGCTGGACACTGATGCCTGATGTGGTTATGGTGGTGTCAGATCCTGGCTTCCAGGATCTTTCTAGTGTTGACTGGATGGCTACAGCATTCACTGTAATTTTAGGCCTTTATTATGACTTTGGAGTGTGGACTGTTTTTAGGATTGTTTCTAAGTGGGAGCAGTGCAATGAGCTGAGTTTTAAATGATAGATAATTAACACGGAGAAAGTTGCTTGTACAGGAGAGAACCGTTGATGTGCTTGAGAGAGATGCCTTATGTATCATTGTTTGATGTAGGACTAACAGTGCATGCATTTGATCTCTTCAGTCACCATATTTATGAACAAACCCTTTTCTACTTGTTTCTTAAAGTCCTTGATTTTATGGGATTTAGAGAAGGATTCAGAATTTGTCATGCTGAGTGAACATGTGTCACTCCTAATATATGTAAACACAGGTATCATGACTGACAGGTTTCTGTTTTATGTTTCAAAAAGTGAGCGCTCATTACGTTATGTACTTGGGACTCAGCTGCCATGATGTGAGTACCTTGAAATCTTCCTGCTCTGAGCTCACCATTCAACATGGGATAAAGGCATAGAGAACTAATGACGTATGCAAGGCTGTGCAGGAAGCTTGTAGATGAGCAAGAAATTATACCTGAATCTATGTCCTAAGCTAGTGCCCATATCACTCCTACTTGGTATAAAATGCAGAACCAACTGGAGAATAAAGCCTAGGTGGTTACCTGTTGTCTGTGACTTAACAAATCTGATATTCCATTTAATCATATGGAAAAGTGTGCATATGGGTTTCAATTTCACCCTTTAATGAATTTTAATAATCTAGTTGTGTTTTAAATAGTACTTGGACAATAGTTTCTTTAAGTGCGTGATGAGTATTTTGTATAAAACAGTATTTGCTATTTATAAGCAGCTGCTATCTACTATTTACAAGGTATTGTGGGTGGCAATAGCTCTGAAAAACCTGTATCCTAAATTACTACTGTATTTGGATTCTGATATCTTGCATTCGTTTTTACATACAAAGTAGCTGTAGAGTTCTCTCAGATTACAGAGCAGATCTTTATGTAGTCTAGTAATGGTACGTGTGATTCTTGCAAGTTGTCTTGGTTATCTCTTGCTGTACTTCTGAAACATAAAAATCTAAAGTCTGAAACTTCATTAAAATAGGGAACTAAACTTTTTGAATGATAAAAATGACTTTGAACTTAGTGGTTTTAATTTTTTTAGATGCTGAAAGCTGCTGGTGTGATACGCAGTGACAGAAGATTTTTACCTTGTCAGATTGTTAACTTGTGAGCTTTGAAGCGTACCTGTTATAGCATTATATACATCTCTTTCTCTGAGTAGTTTAAAATGTAAGCATTGTTAGAACAGCATTAATTTCAATGACCTTTTACAGTGTTAACAATTTAAAATACGCTATATGTTCTATACTTATAATACATTAACTTTATTAAAATCAACTAGAGAAAGAGCTGAAATAGATTGAAATGCACTTAAGGAAAATGCTTTAAATAAGAATGAGGAAGATGGTCTGTCTTAAACTTGTAATACTTGCTTCTTTGGAATTTCTTTTGAAACTATTCCATTGGAAGTCATCATTTTGTCTGTGTACAAATGTGACATAAGAACAGGCTGACAGTCTTTCAACTGATAATTTGAGCTTTTCAGCGTCAAATGGCGTATCTTGTGGCCATCATGAAAGAGAGAGAGTTGTTGTTACCTGAGTTGACGATATGTAATTCTGCCTTAAACTGGGCAAACTCAAGCTCTGCATGCCTTCCTGTTCTTGGGGGCGGGAGGGAGAGAGGGACTTTCTGTTGAAGACCAACCTATCTGTGATCCTCTGCACAACACAGATGATAGTGTCTTCAGCTTTAACTGTTAGTTCATAATTATCTAAGTATCCCTTAAAAAAATTCCCTAATTACTTAAAGACTATAATTTTCATTTTGGCTAAGTCATCTTAGAATATTAGAGTATGAGTTGAGTTTAATGAAGCTATGCTGTGTGTGCATATATCAGGTAGCTATGATTTTGTCTTTTTAAAATCTCTTTTTAAGGTCTGCTGCTTTTCTTTCTATGAAAATACTATATTTTTACTAAAATAAGTGAAAGAACCACCAGGACTTTATTTTAAGTAACCATGTCTGTTAGATGCTGAGATAATTCTTGCATCAGTAATCCATTGCAGATCAGTACACATTAAGTAAGAGTCACACTTAAGCCATGAATGACACTTAAGAATAAATAATGTAATATTGAATCAAAGATAGCACTTGAAAGGATATTTCTTGAAATCAATGATGCAAGCTTTCTTCTTTTAGTTTTCCTAAAATATGAAATGCATTGCATCTGCTACATTTAGTTAGCAGTCTGCGTAAAAGGATGACTTACAATGTATGTGTTCTTTTAGGTCATTAAACCTATACAAAGAAAAAATATTTCCAGGGATCCTTCTTGATCCTTCTTCCAAGAAACTTGGTTGAAAAGTTACGTCTAGTGTGCAGGACAGTGCTGTGGAGATTGGAGTACTAATAGACAATGATAATAGTTTGACAGAGAGACAAGAGAGTTTTGGACAGCATTTCAAGCTGTCTTTAAGAGACTTTTTGAAACAAAAAGGTATTTTCTCCTGACTTTGTTCTTCGCCCCTTCTTAAAAGGAAGCCAAGTTTTTACTGTTTCATGTTTACAATATTACCACTAAACTTTACTGTTACCATGAAACATGTTACCATATTACCACGTTTTTCATAGCACATCGGATGACCCAGTGCATTGTTTTTGTAATTAAACTTACGCAGCTCTCTTGTGTTCTAAGACAACGCAGACTTCCAGAAAACTGCTGCTTTCTGTTTTGGATCCACTGAAAAAAGAAATGAAACTATAGTTTAGTAAGGAGAAACTAAACTGTGATGGAATGAGATGCCATTGCTTTACTTAAGTAAGTACATAATTATTCTCAACTGCACTGAGTGTCAATGGGCTTTCCTTTTCAGTCCTCCTTAGCTTTGACTTTAAAGTTATATGGGTACAGTGATCCCTTGTTAAACAGAAGGGGTAAATTTTCATGAACTCAGCTGACCTAGTGACAGCTGAAAACAATGGTCTAGCAGTATAGTATCATCTTGGCAGTGTGCTCCTATCTCCTTGCTGTGTTTGGCAGTGCTCAACCTCTGGTTGAGCTAGTTCAGCTTGCTAAACGAGCAGCAAAATACTTGCTGCTTTTCTGGCCAGATTTTCTCTTGATTGGGGGAGTTGAAATGTCTCATCTTGGGATCGAATATTTGCAGGCACAGTGTGAGCAAAGAAAGGATTGAGGATGGTGGAAAGGATCAAAGCTACCCCCTTCAGTGGCCTGGACTGTCAGATTGGATCTTACCCCTTGGCCTTATGGGGTCCCACCTGAATAAAGCCTTTACTTCAGCCTTAAGTTAGATTCAGAGTTATCTATTCTTGGGGAATTGTTGACTTAACTTTGCTTAAGAGGTTTATAGGTGTTAAGGAAGCCTTTTTTGTTATTTTAGGCATTTGCTTTTTCATGGAGTAGGGTTATAAGGTAATAATTCCAAAATTATTCCTCAAGATATGTTGCATTGATGCTTTGGATGAGTTGCTTTTTCCTGCAGCCCCAAATCAGAAGTGAGTGCTGTTACTTGGCTCTTGCTTATGAGACAGTCTTGGGGTACTTAAACATGGTTTGTGGCTAGCTTTGCAAAATGATTTATTCATTTGTTAGGCTGGAAAAGGAGAGTGCTATCTCATCTCCCTTGCCTTAGGAGTGACTGACAAAACAAAGCCTTCTAGATTGCTGCTGACACTGTCAAATCTGTTTCCCTTTCTACTAAGAAACTTGTGAATTTTCCTTTAAGAAATTGTGTCTATGATAATTAATGTGTTATTCTCTGTATTTTGTAAAGGTTTCTGGGCAAGTTGGTCTGTAACTCACTGCATACAGTCATATACAGGTACATATTAGCAATAGTTTTAGATAGTGCACAGTCTTAGTTTTTACGTGATATATTGGGAAATTAGGAAAATTGAATGTGTAGTTTATTACATTATGTCAAACTTTTTGCATTTTTCTGATGAAAAGAGACTTTGTCTTTACTTCTGCTTTTTTCCTGCAGCTACCTAAAGCAGCAGTCTGTCAATAACTCTATAATATTATAAGATATTGTAATGATGTTGGAGTAGAAATGTGTAGCACAGGTTGGTGGAGGCCTGGAGGGCAGAATCCACTGACTGCTTTATAACCTTATGTTTAGCAAGTGGCACAGAAGTAATATACGTATACACACACAATATCTGACTAAACTTCTTGTTCAAGGGAAAAAAAAGCCACAACAAACCAAATGGTTGAATGTTGTTATTTACTGCAGACATAGAGAACAGTTTACTATTGCCTTTGGCTTCTATGTATTTGAAAACTTGTTAATTTGTCCTCTCATTTTTCCTAACGTAAATAAATCTAGTTCTTTTAACCTTTCTTCTCAGATCTTGAATTCCAAATTTTAATTGCTCTCCTCTATTTTGGCTTTTATTAGCTTACATGTGTAGTACCTAAACTAGATACAGTACTTCTGCAGTGACTTCAGTGCAGAGTAAGGGAGAATTATTGCTTGCTGTGTCTGTCTTCTAATATTCTCGCTAACATATTGAATAGCGTTGACATTTTTTAATCCTGCTCACAGTTTTGACCCACTTGGGTTGTTTCTTATATTGCTACTTTCTCTCCATTTTTACCCATGCTTTGATTTTTTTTTTCTTGTTTATAAATGCCATGTAGCATTTTCATTGAATTTTATTCTATTATTTCCAGTTGTATGCTGTATACTACAAAAAAATCCTTCCAGTCTTGATGTCATTCACAAATTTGATACGTACTCTCATCCATTAACAAAAGTATCTCATAGAATTTAAAAACCACATGTTGCATTTGCTGCTGACCTTTTTCTCTAGTCCGGTTATTTTTTTCAGAAGACTATTAGATTCATTTGGTGCTTGCTTTTGGCAAGATTACCTTGTGTGGTTTTTTTCCCCTTTGTCTACTTGCTTATAGTCCATTCTGATTCAGTGTTTATCATACCAAAGAAAAGCTTACTACTATGATCGTCAAATTCTGCTGTAAAGTGTTCTGCATAGGATGAAACATCACTCTTAGTATCAGAGAGATGACAGGCAAAGGTGGCTAATGGGAAGTTTTTAAAGAAATCCCTTAATGTCTTGCTGAGTGTTTTTCTTCTATTTGTAGATAGTATTTGTTATGTTGGGACTGGATTTGCCTGTTGAAGGTATTGTGCCTAGATCAGTAATACTTCACCTGTTGATCTGTGCTTGTGAAGGTATTTGAAAGTCTCTTGGAAACTTGTTTCAGGTGTTCAATGGATGGATACACTTAGCAGTCTGAGTTTTATGATGTAGATAGAGGTTTTCTTTCTTAATTCTAGCTTGGCTGTACTAAGGGTTGCCAAGACATGTAACAAAATGTTCCTGTAGAGTTTTCTGAAAGGTGCAGGGTTTTTTGGTAACTCCTTTCTTTCAATGACACCTCTGAAGGAAATGGTGAAGATCCAATGTACATTACAGGAGTATAGGTAGGTTTAAGTGTTTAGCTGTGTTGAGGCTTATCTAGAACAAGAGGATTAAGAGGAAAGACTAAAAAGCTGATTTAAAATGACACTGTTACACACTCTAATGTTTCTTGTAGTGGAAAAGAACAAAATATCTGCACTTGATGGAGCTTGCAAGATGATTATTATCTGGGGGCAACTTCTGAGTTGTAGATAGTTGCGTTAGTCTGTAGTGCTTTTACTTTTCCTAGTCTGTGCTTCAAGCCTGTATCACAACGGTTTGCCTTCAGTAAGTTTTTGCAGTATATCCTCTGAAGGATTACTCTCCGAGGGAGTAGTTCATTTGTCTATGGCTGCCTGTTTAGCTGACACATTTGAGAGTGAGTACTAGGCTATGCTGGCCAAACCCCCAGATGGGTATGCAGTATTTTATAGGCAGTGAATTTCACCATGTGTGGTTGGTTGATTAGGTTTTTTGGGTGGGTTTTTTTTTGTTTGGGGATTTGGGTTTTTTTGCCACTGCAGGTTATAATTTGGTTTTGTTTTGTATTGCAGTGTATTCGTAGTAATGTTACTGTTACATGAATTCAGTTGGGGGAATTCAAATCAGTGTAAAACCATTAATTGTGGCACTTATTCTTTGCAAGCTGACAAAATTTTAGTCATAATGCCTCACAATTGCAAATAATGGTTATTTGTAACACACTTCTGTGACTGTAGTGAATTTTATGGGCCAGCTTTGTCAGACTATTTACAAAAAGGTTGTGCTGTGTGCTTAAATTAAAAGGAATTTGCATCATGCTTTGACATCTGACAGTCTGCAAAACAGTTAAATAGTTAACTGTTAATAGTGAAAATGTATACTGAAGATGCCTCAAACTCTAATTGAAATGTCGCCTAGACCCGTCTCTGGAAGAATTGCAAGCCATAATTGTCTTGTCTGACATTCTAGAATCACATTTTATGCCCTAGTTTGAAGTATTATTGTAGTTCTTTGGCTAGAGGGAACCTTCTGAAATATTTTATTTTGAAGCACATGTATCCAAAGGCCACTTGCTCTCCAGTTGTCATGACTATAACTTGACACACTTGAACAAGTTACTATTTGAAAATGGTGCCATTTAGTGCCAATAGTGCCTAATAATGGCATTGCCCTCTTAGAAAGCTTAAGGAAATGAAAAAGTAATACTAAATGTGCCATACGGTAAGTTAAAGTATTATTCTGTTGTGTCTTCAGAAATCAAGTCTTTTTCCTTCCTTACCTCACCCCGTAAGTCCAAATGTACTTGCAGTCCATCTTCTAGCATCTACATACCTCCCTTTCCTTGTCCCCTGTAACTTAAAATAAAGCAGCTGCTTTTGCTTGTTCTGGCTTCTGTTTAGCAGACTGTTGTTAGACTAGATGTAGCTCTGTAGTCTTTGTGGGCAGGACTACCAGCCGCTACAACTGAAACCTTTCCAGTGGCGATGTCATAACTTGTGTTGGGATTTTTCTCTTGCATTATTCAGTAAAGCTGTTCATAATGGAATGATAGATCTCTAATAGATACTTTCTGCAAATTGATTTCAGTGTTGGTTTACCAACTATAATCGGTCTTTAATTTCATTAGTTAATCATAAGGTTCTCATGTGGCTGTAATGGGCAAAGAAATAATACTTTTTAACTGTGTGGAATTGGAAGATGGCTGTACTAAGCAGTTCTCAGTTTAATAATGCCTAATTTTTGTACACCTAGAGAATGTGAAGTGCTGTATTAAACTAAACGCTAGTCTAAGCAAGAAGTTCAACTTAAAAATGCCCTGGAGTAGGGAGAAACATTGGGTGTTATGAACAAACTTAATTATCCCCAGTCTCCTAGGAATAAAACCCAGTAATTCTTATTATTTTACAGGAAGTTTGCATACATTTTGTCAGGAAAGTGATGCCATGTAAAACTTTGAAAGGACTCCAACTTCTGGCTTTAATGATTCCTTTCAGCTGAAGGGAGAGCAGTGACAACAGGAGCCTGAATGGATGCCAGTATATATTGAAACTATCCGTTAAATCCATGAGTCTTGTGAAATAAACTATTGGAAAGATGCCTTAAGGACACTAGCCTGCACAGTCACAAGAATAACTCAGTAAATCTGACTTACATAAGTGTCTTGTATTCCTGACTTACAAATGTAACCAGAACAAATACGTTATTTAAACTAACATATATGTTATTTAAACTAAAATAACTAGGGAGGGGAACCTCAATCCCTCCTGTTCCTGCCAGTTTGATGTCAGTGCCAACAATAGATGCCCAGAGCCAGGAGAAGTATCACAGGTCAGCAGGAAAGCACCTAAAGTGCAGCACAAAGGAATTCCAACCACTCCAGCCAGTAAGTCAGCTTCATTGAGGGCTCGACTTCAAAGCCTCTATGCAAACACACGTGGCATAGGGAATAAACATGAGGAATGAGATGTGTGCGTGCCTGCAGGGCTATGATCTTAGTGGCAGCATGGAGATGCGGTGGGATGGCTACTATGACTGGAGTGTTGGAATGGAAGGATACAGGCTCTTTAGGCAGGATAGGCAGGGGAGACGAGGAGGGGATGTCACCCTCTATGTCATGACCAGCTGGAGTGCATGGAGCTCTGCCTGGGGATGGGTGAGGAGCCCACTGAAAGCTTATGGGTCAGGATTAAAGGGAAGGCAGGGACAGGTGACACTGTAGTGGGGTCTGCTACAGGCCACTCAACCAGGAAGACCAAGTGGATGAGGCCCTCTATAGACAGACAGGAGCAGCCTCACATTCACAAGCTCTGGTCCTCATGGAGGACATCAACCACCCTGATACCTGTTGGAGGGACAGCACAGCAGGGCATAAGCAATCCAGGAGGTTCCTGGAATGTATTGATGATAACTTCCTTCTCCAAGTGACAGAGGAGCCAATGAGGAGAGATGTCATGCTGGACCTTGTTCTCACCAATAAGGAGGGGCTGGTGGGGAATGTGAAGCTCAAGGACGGCCTTGGCTGCAGTGACTGTGAAATAGTGAAGGTCAAGATCTTTAGGGCAGCAAGAAGGCTGCACAGGAAGCTCACTACCCTGGACTTCAGGAGAGCAGACTTTGGTCTCCCGAGGGGTCTGCTTGGTAGAGTACTATGGGACAAAGCCCTGGAGGGAAGAGGGGCCCAAGACAGCTGGCTAGTATTCAAGGGTCACCTCGTCCAAGCTCAAGAGCGATGCATCCCAACAGAGA
This sequence comes from Psophia crepitans, assembly GCA_013399095.1. Classification (NCBI taxonomy): domain Eukaryota; kingdom Metazoa; phylum Chordata; class Aves; order Gruiformes; family Psophiidae; genus Psophia; species Psophia crepitans. The sequence continues at coordinate 791,787 of VWZZ01007160.1, forward strand.
CGAGTCAGGCAAAAACTCCAGGAGGCCTACATGGGTGAACAAGGAGCTCCTGGAAAAAGTCAAACAAAAAGGGGAAGCCTACAGAGGGTGGAAGCAAGGGCAGGTAGCCTAGGAAGAATGTAGAGAAATTGTCCAGGCAGCCAGGGATCGAGTTAGGAAAGCTAAAGCCCTGACAGAATTAAATCTGGCCAGGGACTTAAAGAAAGGCTTCTATAGGTATATCAGCGATAAAATGAAGACTAGAGAAAACTTGGGCCCTTTCTAGAAGGGAGTGGGAGACCTGGTCACCCAGTATATGGAGAAGGCCGAGGTACTCAAGGACTTTTTGCCACAGTCTTCACTAGCAAGTGCTCTAGCAACAACGCCCAACCTGCGGAAGACCAAGGCAGTGACTGGAAGAAAGAGGAACTACAGACTGTAGGAGATGATCAGGTTCAGGGTCATCTAAGGAACCCGAAGGTGCACAAGTACAAGGGACCTGATGAGGTGCATTCGTGGGTCCTGATGGATGAAGTTGCTAAGCCACTCTCCATCATATTTGAGAAGTTGTGGCAGTCTGGTGAAGTTCTCGCTGACTGGAACCCCCATTTTTAAAAAGAGAAAGAAGGGAGACCTGGGAACTACAGACCGGTCAATCTCATCTCTGTGCCTGGCAAGGTCATGGAGCAGATCCTCCTGGAAACTGTACTCAGGCACATGGAAAATAAGGAGGTGATTGGTGACAGCCAGCATGGCTTCACTAAGGGCAAATGGTGGCTGACAAATTTGGTGGCCTTCTGTGATGGGGTTACACTGTTGGTAGATAAGGAAAGAGAAACTCATCCACCTCTCCAAGTGGACACCAGTGGTGTTCATCAGGGATTGGTATTGGAACCAGCACTGTTTAAAATCTTTGTCAGCAACATGGACAGTGGGACTGAGTGCACCCTCAACAAGTTTGATGATGACACCAACCTGTGTGGTGCGGTCGACACGCTGGTGGGAAGGGATGCCATCCAGGGGGACTTTGACAGACTTGAGAGGTGGGCCCGTGTGAACCGCAAGAAGTTCAATGAGGTCAAGTGCAAGGTCCTGCACATGGGTTGGGGCAATCCCAAGCACAGCTACAGGCTGGGTGGAGAATGGATTGAGAGGAACCCTGAGGAGAAGGACTTGGGGGTGCTGATTGAGGAAAAGCTGAACATGAGCTGGCAGTGTGCGCTGGCAGCCCAGAAAGCCAACCGTGTCCTGGGCTGCATCAAAAGCAGCATGACCAGTAGGTCCAGGGAGGGGATTCTCCCCCTCTGCACTCATAAGGCTTTTTGGTGATGCTCAAGATGATTCATGCTTTTCCTCATTGTTAGAGTAACAAAGTGCTTGTTGGCAGTTAAGTTACTGCAGCAGTCTAAAGGCAGCTTACTTAGCTGCCCTGACTCTTGTTTTTTGTTAGTCCTAAACTGATTGAGGCTTTGCTTGTACATAAGAGAGAACCAAAAGGGGATGCTAGTAAGATCAGTGCTCAGAGTAACCCAGTCATGACACTACAAAATGCTTTTGCTGTGCTTTGTCTGCAGTCGTTTGGGAACCCTTTCTTCATTTCTATCACCTCTGATTAGTAGGTGTCTTCCAGATGTGGCACTTCCAGTGCAAGTTGATATAAAGGAGAATTTAGATTTGGGCAGCCTGCCAATATTGGTGCTGGTTAGAGGTATTATTTTTGGCAGCAGAAATCCCTGGCATGCGTAGTATTAGGTTGCCCGTATCAATGGGAGGAATGATTTAATAGCTGGGCTGTGTTCTGTCAGTAGCCTGTGTTCAGTTCTGTGCCCCCATATAGGCTTCTGTTAGGACCTTTGGCAAAACACTAGAGATGTGGGCAGTTACTCAGTGATCAGCACTACTGTCTGCAGGAGAATCGGTAGGTCACAATACAGTCTGGTCACTCCCTCCTACTCTTGAGATAAAAATCAGCCTGAGGAAAGAGACAATGTTATGTGACCATTTGGTACATTAGATACTTTGAGCCTTTTAATGGTAATTTTTAAAGAAAGTGATTAATAGCAGGCAAAAGGTTCCCCCCCTCCAGTATCTGTACCAATGAAACTGTCAGCCCTTAATAATAAAGTATCTTTAATACTTTGCTTACTTTAAAATAAGGCTATTGGGAAAGTTAGGGCAGAAATTGGGAACATGCTGCCTTTTGCTCTAAAACTTTTGGAGCAAGATTCTGGCCTGCAGACGAGGTGATATCCTAGACCTTGTATGTAAGGTATTGTGGGAAATCTGAGTTCACTGCGGGATCTGTGTTAGGGATTTGGTCCTTGATATTTGTTTTCTAGTAGCTTGTGGTCCTGTTCTTGTTCTGTGACAATTTTTGCCTCATTGGTTTGGGTCATTATGAAATGTCTTCAGCCCCAGAAGGAAGATGCATTGCAAATTAACAACTTCAGGATGAGAGTTAAGGCAAATATGTTATTTCATCTGTCTGTTCCTAAATATGATCACAAAAAGCATAAACCAACAAGTCTCAGGCTGGTTTTGTAGCATAGGTTATACATTTGATCAATAATATATTCACGTAACTTCTGTAGGACTGTTCTGGGGTTCTTGGAATAACAGCCAGATACATCTTATTTTCAGTACAAAAATAATCAGGACTTTGTTCTAATAGTATTTTATTAACATGCTGCAACGTGGTGGAGTTAAGGGCTTAATAAAAACACTGTACCAAAAATGTTCAGCATTCCTGTAGGGTTTGCAAAATCCAACAGCAGCCAGAAAAGACTAATTCTGACTTGCTGGACAGACATTACTGTATTGTATTTGACTCTTATTGAGCTTTGTAGTGAAAAAAATATAAATTGATTAACAGTTAACTGCTACAGTGAAATAAGTTTCTGTAGCAACAGGGCATTGCAAGGTACAGTTATTCAGACTGCTTTTCTGTAACAGGTGTTTTTTTTCTTACAGGCAGTGAATTTACACTGTTAGACTAAAACTTTGTTTTGTTATAGCAACAGATGATAATCCTGAGCTCTTTTGCTGCTGCCTTTTTTTTTCTCCTAACAAAACAACTTTTCTTATATACTGGAAGGGAATGGAGGAAGTTTTCAAAAATAAATGCTAGAGCGGTAGACTGGTGGAAACTCAACCTACTGCTACTTGCTGGTATGTTACTTAGTCTAATGGAGCTATACTCGGTATGTTGTTATGCAGTATGAATTTATACTTCACTTCTACCTGTTGACAAGTCTACATGAAACTGAACTTGTTTTAATTTAGTGATAATGATGACACAGTAGCTTGCAAGTTACAAGTAAATCAATTTAGTTTGGTCCTATTGTTGATTCTCTGAACCAGTCAGGCTTTTGTTTGTATATTTAAAGTCTCTGTTTATTTTGTTTGTTTCAATACTTCTGAGTACTCTTAGAGAGAGGAATGTTCTACTTTAAGCTTCACCATTAAAACTGGAAAAGATTAGGGTACTGTCAAGAGACTGCAGGTGTTGGGATTTTTTTGTCATAAAACACACTTGTAAAGCCAATGTTTGAGGGTTACTGAGTTTTGAGCTTTTTAAAGTTAGAAGAAATTTGAACAACTTCTGTGCTGAAGCTCTGGCAACCTTAGTCTTTCAACAGGGAGCTTAATTTTGTGTGATGTAATTTAAGGATACTTTGGGTGTCTGATCACTTCAAAGAAAAAAACCAAAAGCAGCAGTTCTGTTTCTGGCAAGCTGTATATAGTTAACCTCAAAGGATGCTATTGATAGGTGTGTGTGTATTGTTAAAGTCCATTTTTCTGGTATCATAACAAAACCATACCAATTTTTTAGAGAAGAAAAAAATAAGGTTCAAAGCTAAAGTGAAAGTAAGTGCTTTGAAGGTGTGACTGACTAGAACACTAGTCCAACAGGTCAGGTAACTTTTTTGTGTGTGCATGGGGAGGAGATTAACAACTCCTTAAGTCATGCAGTGTTTTCAGTCTGTTCCATGGTTTTAGAGCTGTCTAAAACTGGCCTGCCAGCTCTGATTTAAATGAGTGTCACAGGTATAATTTTCTAACCAGTTTTACTTAGAGGTGAGCCAATTTAAACCATTTCCCAGTGAAAGTAACTTACTAAGTTTTTAATAAGTATCCCAACTGAGTCTGTGAACTGAATGAGACCACTTGCTGAATTGTGCAAGAATGTGTGGTTTTACTTGGAATCCATTTAATATTTATATACCTATTTTCCTTATTTTAATGTTTCTCACTTACAGTATATGTATTTTATCTTTGTTCAGCTCATCTGAATTATGCCTCATTCAGCATTAAAAACAGGTGAGAAAGGACTGATTTTAGGTGTAGGCAACAGTGTGACTAGACTGTAGGAGTAGGAGGAAATGAAAAGATCCACTGGAGGATAAGAAACAAGGAGATCAGAAAGAACTATTACTTTTTTACTTTAGAGCTATGAATCTGTTATAACTTACTAGAATGTAACTATTGAGAAATGAGTTACAGTTAACTAAGTACAAATCTGAAGTGAACCTTACAGAACTTAATTATGAAGTGTAGTTAAGGGAAGAGGTAATTGTTATAGTACACTTCACTTTTGAGGAACTGAGAAAATTAAGACTAAAATACGTGTTTCCATGCATTCCAAGCTTTACAGAAGGTGGTGTATTCTTTATGCAATATGTGACAGTATTGCAGCGTGAACTTTATTTAATGCCTGTGAGTATGTGTTATGCTCTCCAGTATTCTTAAGTCAGTTGCTTTTTAATTCACCGTATTCCTAACAGTGAAAATCTGCTAAAAACCTTTTGGCTGCCTGTGACTCCAGTGACAGGCAGGTATTTTCTTAAGGCTTATTCTTGGTTATGTAGAGAAAAACATGCAAGAGCACTACTCACCCACCCCACCCCCTAAAAAAACCCCAAACCCACCCAAACAATAAAACAACACCACAAACAAAAAAAGAACAAAAAAACCCCAACAAAACACCCCACCACATCAACAGAACCTCTCAAAATGTCTGCAGAATTCTCAACTGCATCAGGTTACTTTCAGTTTTAGGTTTTGAGATTCTGGGCTAGTAGACTTCTGTGACTGTTTTGCTTGAAGTAAAACACTGTAGACTGAAGGAAAATGTTAATGTATAACATGTATTATATAAACAGCTTTAATTTGAAGTTCAGGTGCTCAGCCTTTCTAGTGTAATACTTTGATAGCAAGGGAGAACTAGAACTGAAGTTCACATCCTTACATGAACTAGCAATTTTAGATTGATATAACAGAACTCCCTCAATTAAAATATCTAAAACAGTGAACTCATTCTGCTCTGTAATGAGAAGAGAATTAAAATACTTAATTCTTGATGTCTTATTATATATTTTACTGATTACAGTGACTGTGACAACTTCTTCTTTGGAGATATTCAAACCTGTCCGGACACGATCTGGTGCAACCTGCTCTAGGTGAACCTGCTTTAGCGGGGGGGTTGGACTAGATGATCTCCAGAGGTCTCTTCCAACCCTTGACATTCTGTGATTCTGTAACTGCTGAGAAGAGAGCTTCAAGTTGAGGTTTTCTAGAAGTGGTTTTAGAAACAATATTTAATTGATAATGTTGGAACAGAGAAGTAAGAACATGTACCTGATGGCAAAATTCCCATAATAAAATTGGGAGGCATCACTGGTCATAATCAGAGTATTTTATAAGGAGAAACAAGCAGATATCAGAACACTAACTGAAGTTGAAAAAATACATAGGGAATTTTTGCTTCAGTCATAAAGCTTTGAAAAGATTATAGCCAGGGTGTAATCTTGATTACAAGCTGAGCCAGCTTGTGATACAGCTGTTGAAGGCAGGAGGCGATAAATGCAATTCAAAGATGTATCAAATGAGATTTGCCAATAGAAATAAGGAAGTGTCTTTAGTGCCATTGTACAAGGCATTGAAAAGATGGATTTAATGTTGTATGAGATTCTAGTTGCTTGTGTTGGTGAAGATGGTTTTCAACTCCTGCTTCTAGGAGACGATAGTGTCTCCTTTAAAGCTGGAGAAAGAAGGTGTGATTTTTAATTAGCTGAGCAGAGCAATCACTATTTCTTAAAGCTCTAAAAGGAAGAGGAGAAGAAAGAAGGGAGAGAAAAAATAATACAAAACTTTTGCTAGATGTGTGAGAGACATCGCTAGATCTCGCACAAATCTCATGCAAAATTCACGGTCAGTTCAGAAGGATCATGCTCCCTGACTAGCCCTGCTTCAAGCTCTTGCTAATAGTTGAACTGCATAATGAAATGTGGCGTCATAGGCTGCAGACTCTATAGGAAGTACAGAAGAGATTTTGAGAACGGGCAAAGCATTTCATCCAGAAACTTCTTACAGCTGAGCCAGATGAACAGAATGAGCAAAATGTATTTTTGTGGTACAAATCAACAATCTTTGGTACCCACTGAGGCTTCCTCTTTTAGATCTGAAAGGCAGTAAGGTAATGAAGTGCAGGATACTGAGGAGCTGGAGATACTGAAGTCCAATGAAAGAATGAAAGTACAGCTGACTTAGCATGCTCTTTCAATGATATCTGCAGTGTTTTACGGTAACAACATCTCAGTAGTTTTGTAAGGAAGCTTCAGGGGGTTTTGTTTTGATTTTTAGATTTTCTTGGAGATGGTTCTCTATTATATTATATTATTATAAATCTGCATTTACACAGCAGGCATTGAAGGTCAGAACTATTCCATCTTAACTTTAACCATGAGTGGAGTAAAGGATGGCATTTTCTTGAATAATAACATCAGGTAATAGTGGGTACATTAATTTATTACAAAAAGAGGTGACCAGCCAACTTTTACAGGTAGTGAGACTGAAAAAAAAAAACAAACCCCAACCCCTAAGTGCTAAACCTTTTTTGTTTCAAATTTTCCTAATCTGTACTTTATTTACTTAAATTTTAGTATGCTAAGGTATTTGATATACTTCCTGGGAGTTAGGAAAGATTCTGTGTGCTTAAAGCAGATGTTGTCTTATTTATGATCCTGTATTTGAGGTGAATATTTGAAGAAAGTTTTCTTCAAAATGGAAACTTAAGAAAAGCTATCAACTATGGCTTAGCTTTTCACTGCTTATCCTAGAACGTCAAGTAATTAGCCAGTTACCTGGCCCCTCTTGCACAAGAACAAAACAGTTTTCTGCCAGGGTATGAGCTTTAATCTATGGGAACTGTCTTTCTCATTTAAATGCACTCTTGGAACAAATTTTCCTTTCCGCCGTGAATGCAAAGTCTTCATTCATGAGAGGAAAAATAGTGTTAAACAGAGACTTTGCTGTTCTAGTATATATAGTGAATATACTTTGTTTCTCACATCTGAGCGCATTCTCTTTATTTGATAGCTATTTATGCACATCTTTGGCAATAAAATTTCCCTATTTACCCTCCCATCTTAAACAACAGCAAAAATCCTGTGAGGTTTGTAATAGTTAATAAGGTGTTTCCTCTAATACGAGAATTGCTTGCTTTGCTCTTTGGAATACATTAGGATGTTAATGTATCTTGATCAATATGCAGCACTAAACAGTTAAACAGAATTTCAAGTAGAGGTTCAGGCTGCTCAGTTACCATGGCAAACACAGTAGGAAATTCATGCCAAAGTTTGGAAACTAAGATCCACAAAAGAAAACTTGTAAACTGAAACAATCACTTTGGAGAACAAATATAGCTGTTTCTGATTTATTAGAGTCCTTTTCCCAAAGAATACTCTTTTAAAATCCTATTTTATGAAGGAAATCTTAATTGCCAGTTTAGAGTTTTGCACAAAGCAGGCAATATTCACAAGCAGGGAAGAGTGACGTTCTTTGTTGGTTTGCCCTCTAACTGTAAGGGCGTTGAGTGAATAGAATAGCCTCTTGGAGACAGATAGATTACTTAAGTACTGTAATCAAGGTTGACATATTTTCAGTGTGTCATATTTAACAGATATGACCTGTATAGAGTGTGTATAAATACTGATTTCTCTGTTTATATGTATGTTAGATCATATATAAAATCTATATGTATTTAATGATTTGTGTATGTTAAAGATCTTGAGCATTTAATTGACTTTCCCATAGTTGCTTGTCTTAAGGCTTGCTAACTGAAACAAAGATGTTTATGTTGGTGTTCTAATGGGGTGATTCTCAGTTTGATGGTTTCTCTGTTTAATCATCTGTCTTTGAACTGTCTGTGAACACAGTATTTCATATTGCAGTCCTGCAATTATAATGACTTTATTACATGTGACTTGCTGTACAGTTTTCCATAGGTGTAGTCACATGCAAATCATGCAGTTATTTTCTCCTTCTGAATGTAAATTAGTATGTGTATTTACATGTGTCTTTTCCAAAATCTTATCCTTGAAAGGGGAAGCCATTATGTAGAAAGGTCAGTCTATGGCTTGAGAGAGAGATTACTTATAAAAACTGCCTGAAGATCAAGACTAGAGTTGTTGTTGGACATCGAGACTGTGTGGATCTACCCTGACGTGTGGTTCAACTTCATCACTTTATGCGTTGCCTAATCTGGATTGGAGATTGTTAGATGGTTGGAAGCTAACGGAAAGCAGTTTAGGTTGTTATTATTGAGAAACTGTGATTTGATTTGCCTCTGCAATTACAGCACATGGTGTCTTGGGAAGAAAGTTTTGATGTGATTACTAGGAGGTGGTGGTGCTGGAACATGAAGTGTTGAAGGTCATGAAACAAGCAGTTTAGTATTCAACTGAAACAGCGTTCAGAAGTTTTTGTGAGTTTTACGTGTAGGGAGGCGACTTGCAGACTTGTTACAAATAGTAACTGTTACGGTGAATTACAGGTTAGTCTGTGCTTTTTGCTGACTTCTTTAAAAGGGATTTAGTGATCACTTTATAACTAAAACAAAAATAGAATGTGAAAACAGCTGGAAGTTTATACCAGGGTTTAACTTGGAGGCCACAGAAAGTGAGCTGTACGATTGATTAGCCACAGTAAATAAAACTTGAAATAGCTTTTATCTCACTAAGTTTAATATATGGTATATTATAGTTCTGTGGTAGATCTGTAACTTCAGGGAAAGAAATAAAGAAGAAAAGCAGCAGAAATTGAAGTTGGGCTGATTTGACTAACTGTCAAGGCAAGAGGCAGTTCTAAGAGACTTAGGAGATGCAGTTGTGCTAGGTGAAGGAGCAGGAGTGTTTGTTCCCACTAATCTTCTGGGGGCAGACATTGGAGAGAAAAGCTTGAGTCAGTTTGGAACATCTACATCAAAAGAAGAGGGGCTTGCTGTGGATGACTGCTTTAATTTATCGATATTTGAGTCCAATTTTTTCTTTATTGTAAGACATGGAATGGGGAAGAATATTAGAAGCAAGAATGGAGTACATCATATTGCATTGTATAAATCAGTAGATCCATATATGAGTGTTCGTACAGGCCCAAAAAAAGAAGTATTATTACAAGATTCAGGGAAATGGTGAAAGTTGTGATATCTGAAAACTTCCATGGAAATAGTGAAAAGGATGGGACTACTTATTTGAATAAGCAATTTAAGTGCTCTGTACATAAGACATATTAGACATCATTGTATCTTCCTGGGAACAAGAAAGTATTCAGTAAAATTCAGAACTGATACTTTTTTTCCCCACATATTTATCACGGTGTTTTGCTTCAGTCATCAAAGTAAATAACAGAAAATGAGTGTTACAGCAGAATCTGGCAATATTTGCAATTCCATGCAGTAGTTAATGCAAAAAAAACCAAACCCAAAACTATAAAGGGTTATTAAACTTTTGTATTTGCAATTGAAATGGCTTCCTGAAAGAAATCTAGGAGGGCAACAATCCATTAATGCAGCTAACTTCTTGAACTTACGTCTGGAATGTGTATCTGCCCACTGTTGAAAAATGATATTGGAGTACAAAAATCTTGTAGTCCAAGTTCTGCAGTCCATGATTATGAAGTATGCATGTGCCATGACTTGTTAAATCTGTGTCTTAATTTTTATGCCAGTGAGGGAGAGACTGGTATAAAAGGTGACCTGACATCCATGATTTATTAATAGCCCTGAGAGATCATTGTTTTGAACTTAAAACTGCAGTGAGATGTCTTTCTTGCATATCTCCTTAAAAAGAGCTGAGTAGGGGGAGAAGAGGAGGAAGGTGTCTGCATTGCATGCAGAACATACGTGATTCTGAATTAGGTTTCTGTTGGAGAGGTTTTTATCCAGCAGGATAAGGCATGGTTGATCCAAAATTCTGTAGACCAGCCACTGGGAAGAGACAATAATACTGACATCATGCCTTCTTTTGCTGCCTTCCTATTAAAAAAGAAAAAGGCAACTAATTGCTTAAACCAAAATAGAATATCTAATTCAGTTCATGTCTGTTGGGAGTGTGTGTTACAGTGACTATATTCAGAGTTGTTTGAGTTTAACCAGACTGTTTACAGATTTAGTGTGGCCAAGTGCGTAATATTGAAGTCAAAGTCTTAGTTTTTGTCTGAATTGATCATGTCATTAACTGACACCCACAACAAGGTGAACTTTGCAAAAGGAACTGTGAAATACTGCTTTTGTTAACTGTTCTGCAGTGTGGGTTTCTGAGGGGTTGTTTTGATGCTCAAGAACAAGTTAAAGCGCTTGTGCTCTTTCTGTATCATAGTAAAGCAGTGTTGTGCAGAGTGTGATTTAAAGGATTGGAGCGCTTCTAGGGAAGAAAGGGACAGGTTTTCTTCTGCAGGTGTAAAAAATGTAGCTTTTTAAAAATATGTAGAAGCAAACACCTTCTGAAAAGTGAAGTTACGATGTCATGTCATTTCCCTGAAGTTTTAGTGATTTGATTATAGTGCAGCTAAAGATTGCTCGAGTTACATGGAGTGCTTCTAGTCCACTTCCTGAAGTGAGCGGGCTGTCTGATTTCTTTTGGAGATGATGAGCACTGCTCACAGACCTTTTCAGGACTAAGCAGGACTTGCTCTGGAGAGCTGTACTGACGGTTTTGGTCAGTTCATTAGAACACCTTTGGATCTGACCCGAATCTTTGAACAGCACTGTCACAAGTTGTATGTTTTGGTCTTCCACACAAAAGGAGCAATGACAGCATGGGTGCAAAATTTACCAAATGAGTAATGCGCTGAATTGAAAACCTTTTAAGTTTCTAAAGGAGCAATTTCAGTGACTTGAGACCTCTGTTGGGTTGTGACAGATGGAGGCAGCAGCAGTGTTCTCTGCTCAGAAGACAGAGGAGGTATTTTTTTGTGTGGAGGGGTTCAAAACCTTGTTTCAATTTCTCTCAGCCTAGTGCAGTTCAAATGTGTTAACATTCCTGTCCTACTTTAATGCCCTTTGCCCAGTCTTACAGAGAAACAAAGGGTAAGTTAATTCTATGTGCACCTCTGAAGCGAATGGGGATTTGCAAACAAAAAAGGATTTTTTGGGGAGTTGGCTGTTTGGGGCTTTTGAACTCTTTTAAAATAAAAATGTCTACTTTTTGTAGAGTTATTGGTAGACTAGTGCTTTCACCTTAGATAAACACATCCTATTGGAAGTTATCTATACTGTAGCCAGATAAATATTTTGGTTTTTAGCCTTACTGAAATGAACTTGACATTGTTACAGTAAATTGTAAATCTAACAGTTCTTTATGCATGTTCTTTATGGTGTTCGCATCCACTTTCTTGATCTTGCCAATTATATAACCATCGGTTCGGTTAATTTCATGTTGATTTATTTCAAACCAGTGCGTGCTCTTTCCTCTGTTTGAGTGGTTAGAATAATTCTTCTGGAAACAGAATACGATTATTTTATCGGATGCTTCAGAAAACTAAACTGATCTTTGCCTAAATGTGAATTTCTGTCCAGTTGTCTGGACTAGAGCTTTTATCTTAATATATGTTGTCTGCTGTATGAATAAATGCTGAAATTTTATGAAGTAATGCATTTCTCCTTTTAAAAGTGATGTATGTCTTGTATGGCCCCAAGTGCAAGTTAAATCTAGAAGGGAGAATAGCTTCTCAAATTTGCAAGCAGCTTTGTACAAAATTGATCTTTAAGACTTTGTTATGGATGAAGTGTGTAGAACACTTGAAAAAAATTAGGTTAAGTAAAATTACTTGGTGTCCCTGTTTTACTAACAGAGCTGTTCTTATACAGTATCCTAGAAACTGTCACATGCCTTAAGTGTTCCTGTTCAGCATTTAATCAAGTGCTTTGTAACTTATGAAAAACCTTCTGCAAAGATACAGGAATGCATTTATGAGGAACACTGTTGTTCAGAAGGGTCGATGTTCTGTTGAGTGGAAATAAATCTTGAAATGCTTTTATTGGGAGCGGGTATAAATGCAAATTATTTTAAACTTTAAGTGAGATCTTTCAAAATACTTATGTATCAGAAAAAGTACGTCAGAAGATATGCCACTGAAGCCAAATTAATAAAGATCATGACTTGAAGATCAGGATCTTAAGATTTATGAATGTAAAAATGGCACAACTTGGCAGCTATGTTTTTTGGAGACTTTCTAGAGAAAGGAAGCTATAGAGAGACACCTTAATGGAAAGTCTTTGAGGCAGTATGTTAAAAGGAGCAGAATCTTCTTCCTGCCTGCTGATTGTTTTTTTAAATCCCAATTTCTTAGTTTTTCTTTATCAAAATTCATATTGTGCGGTGGAACTTTCGTCCCATTCTCATAGATTCTCTTGCCTTTAGTTGGAGAGGAATAAGGGAAGGTGAATATGTGTGCTTATTAGTTCATACTTGCCCTTGTATTAGTTGACAGCAACTCCTGCAGTAGTTGTGCTGTTGTGAGTGTTAAGCTATTGGTGCCTCAATTCATAGAGCTCAAAGTTTAGCTAAATTTTAAAAGCAAAACTAAAAATGAAATACTAATTTTCTTGAGGTTTAAAAATGTGACTTTAATATTAAGCAGCTGCATTGAACGCAATGTTGCAAAACAAAGATGTAAAATTTCCCTGAAATTAATGGCTTTGCAAGGCTTAGGAGACACTTAAAATTAGTCTGTGTGTGCACACAAAACGCCTATTATGCAATGCTTAAAGCTGAACACATCACTCAGGTATGGAAAAAGCAGCTCTTATTTAAGAAGCCTATCGTAGCTAGGTGTAAATAGGACAACTTTACAAATGGTGATTGTCTGCTGGCTTTTTATAGAATCCTAAAGTGAATACCTTTTCTTTTTCTTTTTTTTTTTTTTCTAAAGTTTAGAAGTGTTCCCAAAAGTCTTCCAATTAGTTTAGAAGTTTTCTGGGGGCTTCTAAACTGGCCCTGAATGTGTATTCACTTGTACACTACCAAAATACTTGTGCTGGTGGATCTTGAAGAGATCCTAGGACTGATGTGAGTTCTTGCCAGACTTGAAACTTTCTACCTAGAAAGCTGAGGTCAGCAGTCTGTCAACTTACATGCAGTTATGCTTGTAGAAGCAAGTTTATTACTGATTGGCTATGGCGCTGTCAGCTCCACTGAAGAATGTATTATTAGAGTTTTATAGTTGCGGGAAGCATTGTCTGGACTTTCTGTGGTATATCTCATACAAATTAAACAGAACTTTTGCTCTTTATCAGTGTTCGTTATGGGGAAAGACAGCTAACTTGTTTCTCTAGTTTCCTTCCTGCATGAAGTTCTTTTAAGACATAAAACAGATCTGTTAAGTACGCTGGGAGTGGCCACATTGCTGCTCCTTTGGTTGATCCAAAGGTTAGGATCTCCAGGTCATTCAGGTTGGAAGGGACCTTCTCAGAGTCTCCAGTCTAACCTCCTACACAAAGCAGGGGCAGCTATGAGAACCGACCAGCTTGAAGCAATGGTGAAGTAACTACAAATGATTCTATTGCTAATGTTAAAGTGAGCTGTATTTGGGCTCTACAAAATAAAATCTGGAAATCTACTCCTTTGATAATTAAGTAGAGGGATTTCCAGTGTGAAGTACTGGAGCTAGTATTTCCAGCAGATCAAAAGAGGCATGACCAGCAGGGGAAGTGAGGGGATTCTCCCACTGCTATTCTACTTTAACTCATGAGACCCCACCTGGAGTACTGTGTTCAGCTCTGGGATCCCCAACATAAGAAGGACATGGAGCTGTTGGAGTGAGTCCAGAGGAGGGCCACAAAGATGATCAGAGGACTGGAGCACCTCTGCTATGAGCACAGGCTGAGAAGACTTGGGCTTGTTCAGCCTGGAGAAGAGAAGGCTCTGGGGAGACCAAATTGCGCCCTTCCAGTACCTAAAGGGACCTACAGGAAAGAGAGAGGGATTGTTTATCAGAGTGTAGTGACAGGACAAGGGGTAATGGGTTTAAACCCTGAAAAGAGGGGGGTGTGTGTTAGATTGGGTATAAGGAAGGAGACTCTTCACTGTGAGGGTGGTGAGGCACTGGAAAAGGGTGTCCAGCTGTGGATGCCCCATCCCTGGCAGTGTTCCAGGCCAGGTTGGATGAGGCTTTCGGCAATCTGGTCTAGTGGAGGGTGTCCCTGCCTGTGGCAGGGGGTCTGGAACTAGATGACCTTGAAGGTCCCTTCCAACCCAAACCATTTTGTGGTGAAGCACTTGTGTACAGAAACAATGAACAGAATTCACCAGAAAATTCTACAAAAGCGCCTGGGATAACTCACATTTCTGGCTGTGTTCCTCAACTTTCTCTGTCCTTCAGTCACCTTTGCAGGAAGGAGAGGGAGACCAGCACAGACATTGAGGAAGAATAGACAAACTCTGAGGCCCCTCCTGGTTTAGATTTTCCCTGTCCTTGCTAACACAGTGAGCAAGTATGTCCTGGAAGACCCTGCCCTGTTCACTAGGGGATACTGTAAGGTGAAGCGCTACAGCAAGGGTTACCTCGCCTCTTTTTTTCAGCTAGGGTTTAAAGAACACCCGTGAAGTTCACTTAGTAATAATTCTAAGAGTTGATTTCTCATGTTACTTCTATAGCTTTATAACAAGCACAACTTTCTCAAATTGTTCTGTTTATAGACCAGGGACCATTAAATCCCTGGACATCAAGGTGTTGAAGAGATATCAAGCTACAAGTAAAAAATTGTGAATTCCAAGCTCCAGAAATGCTGAGGAAATTGGTTTTAAGAGTATAGTATCTTGGTTCTTTGTGTATTCTCTTTTATTTTGTGCTAGAGCTCTACATACATAGCCAATCTGTAATCTACTGTTCAAGATCTATAAATTTTCTGAACAGGAGAGATCTTCTTAAGAGGACTTTTGGAAGTAAAATTTTTATTAAATGTTTGCCCTCACTTCCAGGCTTGAAGACCTAATATTCTGTCTCACATAACTGTGGCCCATTGAAAGCCAGTCTCTTGGCAAATGTGATATTAAATACTATTAAATATTTAAAGGAAGCATTTTGATGAGTACAGTTGAAATTATCTGAGATAAGTGAATAAATAACTACTTTTCTTTCTGACCTTGGAGATACTTTTTAGCTTGGAAGGAAATGTAGCAGTTATGATACATTTCATTCAGCTAAAATTTGCAGAAAGCTGCAGATGTAAGTTAGGAAAAGAAAATACACAGGAAGAAATCACATCTGTCAAGGAGCATGATTGTTTCAAATCAGCAGTTCAGTGTGATTCACTGTTTGGGAAGTCTTAGTATGAAAGCTCTAAGTGTCGGATCAATAGTACATAAAAAGAATGGATCTTGGACAGATACTAATCTGGCTTTGACCTTAGAATTACATACAGCTACAGAACCAAGTTTATTGATGCCCATCCTAATCAGACATTTCAAACATCAGAATCTGAAAACGTAAATATTTGCTTCAGGCTGAGGTAACTGATATTTTTTTTGTTCCATTTTCTTTCTAGTGTTTAGGTATTTAAAGCTGTGGTTAAGATGTTCCATTTTACTGCCTTTCTGCTGGAAGTCATGATTCATGGTGAATGGGCAACTGCTAGACTGGTGGATATTTTTTTTTCCCCTCCCTATGCCAGTGGAGTGGGGGTAATTTTGTTATGATAGCATGCTGTGAGTTAACTAAATGGGACTAGGAAGTCTACAAAACAGTTACATGGTTCGTGTTTTATTATGTGTATGAATTCACACAAAGAACTAAATGGCAAAGTTGTTCAGTTTTTCTTCTGTAAGTATAAGGTTCTCTAGAGAGTTGTAATCTGTTCAGGACTTGGAACCTGTTGATGACCAAGGTACACCAATTTTGTTCAGCTCTTGCTGACTTTAGACAGGTGGTTCGTGAGATTCCTCTTGTTCTTGTTGCCTAATAATCATTATTCCTTTGCCCAGGGGGTGCTTGAAATACCACTGTTTGTTGGAAGGAACAGACTTCTAACGCAGGTATTAGTTGGCCCAAGTGTTAATACCTGAGTCTTGACTAGCTAAGATGTACTTTAATGGCTTGCACAGATTCTTATTTGAAGGAAAGATGGTATTGATTATTAGCCCTGCATTAGATGTCCCAACCTTCTTTCAGTCGTGACAATGAAGTGTTGCCAGCCACACTGGCCAAGTCACAGAAGGTGAGTGCTGGGACTGGGAGACTGTAAAACCATCCACTGTAGGAGAAGATCAGGTTCAAGAATACCTAAGAAACTTGACGGTGCACAAGTCCATGGGACCTGATGAACTGCATCCACGGGTCCTGAGGGAACTGGCGGATGAAGTGGCCAAACCATTATCCATCATATTTGAGAAGTCATGGCAGTCTGGTGAGGTTCCCACCAGCTGGTACAGGAAAGACATGGAGCTGCTGGAGCAAGTCCAGAGGGCCAGAAAGTTAATCAAAGGGCTGGAGCACCTCTCCTACAAGGGCAGGCTGAGAGATTTGGGCTTGTTCAGCCTGGAGANTTGGATGGGGCTTTCGGCAGTCTGGTCTAGTGTAGGGTGTCCCTGCCCATGGCAGGGGGGTTGGAACTAGATGATCCTTGTGATTCCTTCCAACCCAAACCATTCTGTGATCATGAGTCATCCACAGTGGAGTGAGTTTCTCAAAGTGGAGAGGCTGGAATAGTGCTGAGTGTTCTTCAGAAGAAAATCTGATAGGAACTGGGACAGGAAGCATGGAAATAGCTTGCTACCAGCTCCGGTAGGGGTGAGGGTGCCTGATCCTCTGCTTTTTAACCTCCATGTTTGGTAATAGTTCCAAGATCTTTCTGTTCTTTTTCAAAGTACATCACCATTCTTCTCAGATGGGGGCAGTTCACATCACCTTTTTCAGTAAATAGTGTCATATCCTAGGATTTGACGATTACAGACTTGGATCTCATGTAAAAGCTCTTTTCTGAGTATCAGTTGATCCACAAAATAGCTATAACAAATGGACTTAATTGTGAGCTAATGAAATGCTGAGTCCTAGGCACAATTGAATTTTATGAGTAAGCACTTTTCTTTTTCTTGTCAAAATCCAGTAGTAACCTTCAACTGTGCAAAAATAAAGAAAATGTCTCCTAGTTCTTACACTCATTGATTCTACCCTGTCTTTCAATTAATAGAGATCAAGACCAAAAGAGTACTTTTGTGCTTGTAGATTTGTCTTATCTCCATGAGACAACTATATTATAACTGCAAACACTAGCTGCATGTAAATAAAAGGCGGAGCATCCCTGTCAGTAGAAGCCTGGTTAATTCTGGGTTGAATTAGTTTATTTATACTCCATTTAAGTTCAGACAGATTGTCACTGCCATCTGGTTCTCAGAGAACAGCTAGAACAAGCACAGTGAAGTCTGTGCTTAGGTTTAATTTATCAGAATTACATGTCTTGCTAGATTTGTTATTACACAATTTCAGAAGACAGGGAACTTCAGTCTCTTTGTCGGACAACAGAAATAAAAGCTAGTGTTATAAAACCTCACCAAGACAAAAGAGCAAGATACAGTTCCAATCTGAAAATAGCCACCTGTTGATTCTCTGCTGCTTGGAAGGATAGTGAAGATTCAGAAGAACAACCTGGGAATAGCTGTGTTTTCTGCTAGCTCGGAGTGTCTGTAGTTCTCTGATCATTCAGCATGATTCAGGCTGAGTTCTATTTACTTTAAAAGGGATCTTCCTTCTTAGGCATCGGGTCCTGATGGAACTTTTGTCCTGAGGACACAACCTTGAGTCATGTAGGTTAACCTTCTTAACCCTGCATTTCTTTGAGGTACAGAGGAATGCATCTATGTGTTTCTGTACAATGGTCTTCCAGATAGAAACACTACCTCAATTTTGAGAGTTATCTCTTGATATCACTTATTTTGTAGTGATACAGCACAAGGGAATCATGCACACTGTAAGAGATAACTGCATAGCCTCTAGGATTTGATCTTTCAGCTTCAAGTCACAGATTTACATCTGACTGTGCATATACCTTATGCTATGATCTCCCAGTAGAGCTAGTATTCTATTTAAGTTCTCCTTGAAGAGGTATTGCTAATATTCTTTTTTAGCTCATAATGGATCTCTAGGCTCTGGAGAGTAACTGCTGACTTCAGAATTTGAAATACATCGTCTCACTTTGGAGTTTTCAACCAGGAGGCCATACGTCTGATTAAACTGGTTTATAATATATGCTGCAAAACATAAGTGCAACTTTTAATACTGTTGTGAATATGTGCTTAATCATGCGTATCCTGTAGATAAATTTGCCTCAGAAATAGCTCACCTGACATGATTCACTGTGCAGGTAGTTATGATTTTTCCCTGCTGACAGGTCTAGTTTCTGTCTGTGTAGCTCCATGCACACCAAGGATTTGCTGCTCTTTAGACCTCATCCTTAAAGGTTTAATACACTGGAGTAATTTTCTTTTATGTGAAGCTTGTCCTCTTCCTCAAAGAAGTTCTATTTCTTATCTTGCTGGCCAGATTTAATCTACCTAAAAATATTGTAAAAGCATATATAAATCACAGCTTGTCTCAGGTCTGTAATATTGTTGAGTATCTGCAGCTTTCTAATTACAGACTCTGAACCTAGTAAATAGGTAGTTTAGGAAAGAAAAAGTTGAACCTGATGTATGATCTTGCATATTACATGTGTGGGTTTTGATCTCTGGATGATGAAAGATTAGGTTGTCTGTTCAAAAGTGATATGGGGATGAACGTGGGTTACACAACTGAGAGCATTTTAAATTGCTTTTCTGTTCCTTCTGATTCTTCTGATGCTTCTGTGCCAGATCTTCAGTTGTTTATATTGAAGTTCCTCAGTTTTGTTAGCACTTATTTTGTCTGAGCTATATTTGAATTCTGTGTTCAGTGTCAAAAGCACAATTACTTTGTAGCTTCATGGCTTAAAATGTATTTTATAATCACAGTATCAACATCTTGAGTCAGTGTTCCTAGAAAATGCTCTCCTAGGATCTAGTTGATCATTTTTTAATTGAGGCCAATATCATATATTTGCCTGTTATGAAAGGATAGACTTACAGTAAAAGAACTAGGTGATTGAGAATATGCTATTTTTAATCCAAAATCTTACTTAATATTGAGAAAGCTGCTACCAGGAAAGCAGGAGATACCTTGTCTCTGTGATGGAATGCCTCTTCTGGCAGGAGAAGCCTTGTGGGAATAGGTTGATCTTGAGTACTCACCAGAGCCTTTGTGTTACCGAATGGTTGTCATTGGTTTGTCACGTGATGTAGTTTCACAGGCTAGGGTAGGTACAGTGTTTAGCAAAACTGAAAAACACAAGTATTGCGTTATATGAAAAGGTAAACCTTTTGACGACATCTTGGATGTCTTTGACCAACACAAAGCCGCTTTTTAAACTAGGGTTTTGTAACTGCATAAATTGTTGCTTAGAATAAACATTATTTGCAAATAGAACTGGTTTTGTGCACACATTGTGATAAACTTATCTTAATTCTGTTTGCTCTCTTTGCAGGCTGCGGACTTGAGTAAACCAATAGACAAAAGGATATACAAAGGAACACAGCCTACATGCCATGACTTCAATCACTTAACAGCCACAGCAGAAAGTGTGTCTCTTCTAGTGGGCTTCTCTGCAGGCCAGGTCCAACTTATAGACCCTATTAAAAAAGAAACTAGCAAATTATTTAATGAGGAAGTAAGTAGAAATCTTAACATCATTGCATGCAATGTGTTTGTGGTGTTAAAGATCCTAGATTCTGAGTTCTGTAGATGGCTCCGTTTGCCTATGCAGCTTATAATTCAGTTGCCACCTTTGTTTTTCAGCTCTTTCATTGGCTTGGAATACCTACACAAAGATACTATTCATGAAGGAATCTTTTGGGGTTTAAGATAAAAAATTAGGACTTTCTTGTTTGGGTAGTGCTGTAATTAGTGACAGTTAACTAATGGAAAAAAGGTCTACAAATCTGAATGTTGCTGCATGTGGTCTGCCGTTGGTTGTTGCTGAGGCTTCTGGTTCTGAATGAAGACGACGACATTTAAGCCATTATTTAGCTAATATATTATGGTCAAAATATTAAATAAGGTAAAAATACCGATTTTTATGGTCAGGATGTTACAGCAGAAACTGTCTGTATCAGGAATTACTAAAGGCTTGCTTGGGGAAGGTGAGGATATCAAGCTGAATGATGCATAGAAAAAGCTGAAGACTTAGGAGGTCTTGGCCATTTGATGTTCCTGAAAGAAACTCTGCATCTGCTTCTTCTACTGCTGCTGGTCAACAAGGAAAGATAGAAGGGAGTGGTATGGGGGGGTAATGCCAAGTTACAAGACCACTGACTCTGATTATTTGGCAGTATTGACATTCTTAGAAGAGTAAGTGTCTGGATGCCTGGTAACTGATACAGTTTTTGACAGTTTTTTCTGCAGAGGATAAGCTGTGGCAATTTGGGTGTTTTGGGGGGATGATTGGTTATTTTGCAGGCAGAGGGGAGTGTGTCTCTTTTGCTCCTTTTTGTGTTTAAATCAAGCTGCAGGTGAATTGTAGGGGGCTAAGAGCAGAGAGTTTTGCAGGTGTCTAGGTAAGAGCCTTGCATGTGAAGTTAAGCCTTGCTCAGCTTTCGAACTGAGCAAGCATCTTTCCCACCTCGGAGAGATGTGTTCCCTTGCTCTGTCTTTGTGCAAAGAAGATTGAAGTATTGTTCTGAATGGGGATGTTTTATAATTAGAACTGTCTAATTCCTCCTCAGCTTTCTAAAAGTAGCTTCATCTAGATCAGAAAAGGGGCGTTTTTCTTCTTACCTGCCTTTTCCTACCTGCTCTGTCTCTCTGCTTGTGTTGAGTGGGAAACAGTGCTGGAGAACCTTTTAATGTTGTACCAAGTACTCTGGTAGAAACCTCTATATAGTAGTCAGAATGTTCATTTTAGCATTGTCCCAACACCCACACACACACACACACGCTACTGCCCCCTCCTACCCCTTGAAAAAAACCGTAACCCACCCCAAATGAAAAAAAAACAAACAAAACAAAACCCAGACTTTGTCACTGGTGCGATTTCACTGGTAATGCTAGTCTGGATGTGAACAAGTTACTTGTGTAAATACAGCTCTGATTTAATCTTGTAAGATAATAGCATACATATTACAAATGGCAGCAGAAATACTGTGAACAGCTAGAGTTTCATATCACAGAGGAGTTCCCACTCTTGTAGCTGAACTGTAGTTGCTTTGAGGGAAAACTTCTGAAATACTTACATAAAGGTCCAATGCATGTTTACAGGCCTTGTTGTTACTGTCTAGTGTCTACGGTGTAAAGCTGAAGACTGAATAGATCTTGTGGTAGTCCACAAATAATGGAAGCACTGATGCCACTTTCTGTTAGACAGTGTTGTCTTTTCTCTGTGCTATAGCCAGCATTACTTCACTGTGGTGGCGATACATCCTTTGACGTTTTGGTGGAAATTAAATGAGGTGATCTGGTTTTTTACAAAGCTAACATAATGATTTGCTCTGCTAGCAAAACTGCGCTCACAGTAGGCTAGAGTTAAATGACAAATTCTTGTTCCTTATGCTGATCTTATCTGCAGTTACAACCAATTCTAAAGCTTTTATGTATTTTTAATCTGTCAATTACGGTATTGAAGTTTTGCCCTGGACATTTTTGGAAGTTCTGGCTTGTATCTAAAAGCCATTTCAGAGAAATATCAGTGATCGCTGATGTTTGAGCCAGTTCGTTTGCTTCAAGATGAAGGTGCCTGTTGGGTTTTGAATATATTTAGAGCTTAGATAATCATGTTTAAGAATAAACGTGTCTTCATAAGCAGAAGGTGGTCTAAACGAGTGTTTACATCTTCTGACAGATTTAGTGCTAGTGCTAAAGGTAGTAGAATTCACCACCTGTCCTATTAGTAATTTGGTGATTCAGGTAGTCCAAAGGTCTCTTGGACTATCACCAGTGATAAAGCAATCAGCATAGCACTTAATCATATGTGATATGTGAAAGAACTTAGTGACTTATGACACAGAAGGTTATGTTGGACTTAGACTGCATTAAGGCTATTGCATTTTTACTTGTTACCCTTCCCTTTTTTTAATTCTATTGATGTAGAACGCAATAGGGACTTGAAAGGCTGAGGTGAGTGATACTATGCAGACTGTGGCTGTCTACCTAAATCAATCTGTATCAACAGTGGTATTCCTTCTAGCTGTGTCAGAATTAAATTAGTGATACTTTCTTATTCCCAAAACCAGCCAAATATATCTCTCAGATTCAGTTGTGTCCAGGTGATAGTTGGTTATTCTCAAGCTAGCCAACTGACTTAAGTTTTTTACTCTTTTTAATTCTTTTTTTATTTAAACTGAAGCCTTAAGCTGCATTTTATTTCCTAATAAACTTTTCCTATACCTGTGTTTCCAAAGCTCTTTGTCAAATCTTAATGCATATTCCTTAATTACCACTACTTTGTGGCCCGTGCCTCTAATTTTGTCCCTTCAAGCTTGTTCAAAACATGGCTACCAAGATAATCTTGGCTTGTCTTCCTCAGTGGTGACTGAAGTTCCTTCCCTGGCTAGTCTTTCACCAAACTGAGCATAACTCCTTATCCCTGCTACTCCACTGATTTGCTTGATACTGCATTCAGTCCATTCTTGTAACGCATCTGCCAGTCATGCTGACTTCAGGTCTTGTTTTGTTGTGCTGCAGAAATGTGTGAGCCCAGTTGAAAGCTTTTAAAACTTCAGAAAGTCATAACTTCAGAGTTTTTATCTTCCTTCTAGTTGAAATAGGATGAGTTGTAGTCACTTGCTACATATCAGCTTAAAGTGTCTCTGCATCTTGTGTTTTGAGCTAATCTGTTCTCACTGCAGATTGCAATCTTGTTTTGCTCATAGCTTCCTTGAGGTAAAGATCAAGTTTGCAGGATTTGTGTACAGTAGTTAAGATTGTATTGTCCAACATAATTATGGACTTAAAATCCCATTTCTAGTATAAAAGTTGAGCAACTGCTCTTATCAGTAGAGGTTGTATGTTGGGTTGAGCTGCTCTAGCAGAAAGAAGCAAGAAATTTTGCTCTGTGGCCGTGTTTTGTAATGAGAAGACTGTAGCCTATAGCAGGCCAGCTGGGCTGATGTTCCCTGTCCCTATTCTCTTGGTGTGTACCAGGTAACTTTCTGTCTAAATAGTTCTGATATCATCATTACCGAGACACAAATGATATATATCAATGAATGCATGGCAAACTATTTAAAATACGGCAAGAGAAGCTAAGAATATGTTCTCTTAAAGCTATTGCGTTGGAAGAAAAGTTCCCAGATTAAATTATGTGTCTCAGTGCTCAAGTACAAAATGGCTAATTTAACCAGTTATGGAGGAGAGGCTGCCTGGTCAATACCAAGGTTGACAGCAGTAAAGTACAATCTAAAAGGACCAGGTGCTGCTTTCCAGTGATAGTTACAGGCCCAGAATGGGTAACAGTCAATGTATTATCCATTAGTTTTGTTGCTGCTTTGTTTTTTAACACTTCTGTAACTTGTCCTGGTATTTCCTTAGGTTCTTTATATTTGCATTCTTGCCTTTTGTGTAGCTCAGCTCTTCTTTCAGCCTATAATCAGTCTATGTCAAATACAAATCTTGAATGCGCATGTAAAGAATTATTTGTCTCCAGGTTGCAGTTGAGTGATGTCATGGGCCACTTGGTAAGTTTTAGAAGTCCACCAGAACTACACTAGCAAACTCAGGGAGTCAAATTTTATCTCTCAGTTTGTACAGTATTAAAAACATAATCAGGAATGTTTGTTTAATACATGCGTTCATTCTTTTGCAATGATGGACTCTCTTAAAATTTTTTTCTTTAAAGGAAACTTTATTATTACTACTTATTTAGTATTGACAGGTCCTTGGCTAATGAATGAAAAGTAATTGAAGGGTGGGGATTCCAAGGTGAAGAGCATGTGGTGCTTTCTGAATTCACTGAACCACGTGTGCATTTAAGGGCTGACACTCCGGCCACATAACAGGCTCACTGTGTATGTAGCTTTTGCTCCCTCAAACAGCAAAAGCTGGTAAAGGCTCCTAAAGCCTTTTTCCTTCTTTCAGAGAATGGATTTTATTTCTGATTTCAGATAAAACCAGAGTCTGTTTACTGTTGTTGATTTGTGACCTGTTTGCTGTGTAGTACAGATTAGTAACTGCCTTTTTTCACTTTAGCTCATTCTGTGTTTTCTTGATTGTTTCCTCTTCATGTTCTTCAACCTACACAGCGAAAATCAAACCTGAGAACACTACCTTTAGATTCATAACAACAGGTCGGCTTGTGTAAAGTGTGTTCTTTGTGTAATGTGACTGTACCATAATAATAACTTTTGGTAGCCCTTTGTCTAAAAATAATTTCCTCTTTACTGCCTGATAAGACGGTAAGTTTTTGCAAATACAGTAACATAGCTCCTCTCTAGAAAGCTGAGTTCACTTTGGTTAAGTATTGTTCCCTACCCCCCCAGAAAGCTCAGATTTACAGTTAATCATTAAAACTTGAATTTTCAGACTTTCTGATGTGTATCTTTTTTGTTTTTCACAGAGACTAATAGACAAGTCCAGAGTAACCTGTGTAAAATGGGTACCAGGTTCGGAAAGCCTTTTCCTAGTAGCTCATTCCAGTGGCAATATGTACTTGTATAACGTGGAGCACACTTGTGGTACCACAGCCCCGCACTACCAGCTGCTTAAACAAGGAGAAAGTTTTGCAGTTCACACTTGCAAGAGTAAATCCACAAGAAACCCTCTGCTTAAATGGACAGTAGGTGAGGGTGCCCTGAATGAATTTGCCTTTTCCCCAGATGGGAAGTTCTTGGCCTGTGTGAGCCAGGATGGTTTTCTTCGTGTGTTTAACTTTGATTCGGTGGAATTGCATGGTACAATGAAAAGCTACTTTGGAGGACTGCTGTGTGTGTGTTGGAGTCCCGATGGGAAATACATAGTGACAGGTGGAGAGGATGACTTGGTAACAGTTTGGTCTTTTGTGGACTGTCGAGTAATAGCAAGAGGCCACGGACATAAATCGTGGGTCAGTGTTGTTGCATTCGATCCGTATACCACTAGCGTAGAAGAGAGTGACCCGATGGAATTTAGCGGAAGTGATGAGGATTTCCAAGACCTTCATTTTGGCAGAGATCGAGCAAATAGCACGCAATCTAGGCTATCCAAAAGGAACTCTACGGACAGTCGTCCAGTAAGTGTTACGTATAGATTTGGTTCGGTAGGCCAGGACACACAGCTCTGTTTGTGGGATCTTACAGAAGATATCCTCTTCCCCCACCAACCTCTCTCAAGAGCAAGGACACATACAAATGTCATGAATGCCACAAGTCCACCTGCTGGAAGTGGTGGAACTAACCCAGGAAGTAATGGAAACAGTATCACAACACCTGGAAACTCTGTACCCCCTCCTCTTCCACGGTCAAACAGCCTTCCACACTCTGCAGTCTCAAATGCTGGCAGTAAAAGCAGTGTCATGGATGGTGCCATTGCTTCTGGCGTTAGTAAATTCGCAACCTTATCGCTACACGATCGGAAGGAAAGACACCATGAAAAAGATCACAAGAGAAATCATAGCATGGGACATATATCTAGCAAGAGCAGTGACAAACTGAACCTAGTTACTAAAACCAAAACGGACCCAGCTAAAACTTTGGGAACACCTCTCTGTCCCCGAATGGAAGATGTTCCCTTGTTAGAGCCTCTTATCTGTAAAAAGATAGCACATGAAAGACTGACTGTGTTAATTTTTCTTGAAGACTGTATAGTCACTGCTTGTCAGGAGGGATTTATTTGCACATGGGCAAGGCCTGGTAAAGTGGTAAGTTTTAATCCTTAATGCTGCATCAAAGAACTAGAACTCTGAATAGGTAGTTTTCTTGAAATATAAATGAATGTTGAATATAAAATTTCTTTATGCTTAATGTAAAAAAAAAAAATCCTCAGAGCCATACTTTTGGATACTGCATGCCATATTTCTGAATGATTTGAAGTGTCTTGGATACAATTACTAAGTATAGTTGCCTTCCAGCAGAAGAAATAAATACTGTGCATCTAAACTATTGATCAGTGTTCTTATACTTAAGCATAACCACAATATGGTGAAAGCTATTTATGTAAAAACTGAAGTAAAACCTGTCAATCACTAAATTATCCTTCTAATGTTTTCTACAAAATACAGCACTCCCAATGAGAGCAGCTTATAAAAAGCTGCTGCTTTTAGGTCTAATGAAAAATGTGAGCCTCTGAAAAAACTAAAACCAAAGTGTTTTGTTCCTCCATCCTTTTATGTGGTGGCCTGCCATTAATGTAAAACCACTTCTTACTAAACTGTCAGCCATTTTATGTGCAGATTTGTGAGCCCTTTACTGACTGTAGTTTTATGCTCTTGACATTGAATCAGTGTTATCAAGGAACTCTAATTTTTGATTCACATATTTGTTAAGGAAAATCATGCAAGCTTTCTCTAAGTGGTTTCGGTGTTACGTTACTGTCAGTTTTGTTAGGCAATTTTATCATCGACAAGCTTGTGCTTTTTGATGGCACCTGTTCTATCAGTTGAACCTTCATTAAAATATATTAACTAGTTTTAGCTCTTGTTGTTAATGCAATTGAACACAGATAAAAAATTGTTTTTCTTTGGTCCAATGTATGGCAAGCTAAACGTGGTGACTATTTTATTAAAAAGTACTTTGTGCTACAATAGCTTTGTTTGCCAGCAACATCTAAAAGGAATACAGCTATGAAGACATTACCACAGTTGATCTAGCAAAAAGGACCATTATTTTTGTGAAAATTTCTGAAAGGGCATGTAGGTTATCACCTGAAGAAAAAGAAATAATCTGGTAATACATGAATATTGCCACACTGGGCAACCTAAATGAAATCTGCTGTTCATTAGGATGTAACCATTTGGTTCATAAATCTGACTTGACGTGGAGATACTGTATATATTTATATACCACATCTTCATTGCGATAAACTTTTAAGTAAAACCGTTTGTATAGAAGTTTCTTTGAGACATTATCAAATTTGCCACAACGTAAATATGCAGAGAGACCTACGTCTGCTCTGCATCTTAATGCTTATTTAAAGGTTCAATCTGAAACTAAAAGTTATAAACCCGTTTCTGGGTAAATGGGAGGAGGGTGTCACCTGAAAGTATTTTTTTGCCTAAGAACTACAGATCCAGCATTAATTCAAGGAGGTAAAAAAATAAAAGTAAAAACCAACACTAAAAAACCCCCAACAACCCCCAAAACTACTTAAACAATTTAAAATGTTTGTCCTAAATGAAAATACTAAAGCAGTTACCACTTCTGTGACTCAGTGCAATTCACATGTCTTATGAATTCACTTTATACGCGTACAGCAGTGCCTCAGATTTCTATTGTGACCTGTATTTTCTTTTTTGTTCCAAAACTCTTGCGTACTACTAAACACTACACTGTTAAATTTATTTTCAGTGGCTGAGGTGGGTTTTGTTAGACTGGGTATAACTTAAATATTTTTGTGTATTGACTTTGATTTGGAATATGACATTTCAAATATTTCAGAGATAAAGTATGCAGTACCAAAAATCAGGATTTATGTATTGGCCAATATGGAAAACTTTAATTACAGGTAAGTAATTTTCATGCTGAAGTTATCACTTTCAAAATGAATATATTGCACACTGATGTAAATGCCATATTGTTTAGGAAGTATTTACTTAGAAATTTTCAAATTAATTTGTTTTTCTGATTTCACTTGCATTTCTAGTGAGCTCACTCTGCTGGTAAAAACTAAATTTTGGTGGCATGTTTACAGGGCTTTGATAGGAAAATATTTGTGCCAGAAGGACGTTAGGAGCATCAGTTTTGTTTATAGGAAAGCACTTAATTTTATTTAATGAAAATTGTCAAAGTATAAAACACTCATGGTGATGTCTTTCTTACTGGGTTATATACCATTCATTTCTGTTTCGCCAGCTGTTTTATCCTAGGCTGTCCCATTACTCTGGGGTTTAAAGCTGCTATTTCTAGTCTTCCTTTTGAAATATGGGTCCCCAAGTGATCTTAAAACTCCGTCACTTTTTTGTCTGCCAACTCTAGAGTGAAACCCTCTGAATCTTGCTGCTGCTTCCATCATTGCCTCAAAAGGCCTTCATTAAATTCATGCTACTGCCAGCCTAAAGAAAGAATCGGATGGAAAACTGAAGCAGGCTTGCAGTGTCTTAATGTAATTTCCATTGAGCCAGTGCTATCTTTCCCCCTCATTTTTAATGGCCATCAAAAGACTTGCTGGATAGTTGGACGGTGTATGACAAGTTCTCTTCACTTTTGTGGTCGGGCTGGTGCTGCCCTTAGTGGGAAAAAATATCCAGAAACGTCTCTTCAGCCATGATCCTTATGATAGTTGATAGGCTGTACAGTGCTCACACTGTGTCCTGGCAGTTTGTTTATCAACTTTCCAAATTACTAGTTCAATGTATACATAATCATACCTTGAGCTTCCTCACTGGACATACCATCCTTGCATTGCGCTTCCAGAACTGTTGTGCTAACTCCCACTCAGAGTGAGGTGAAGTGAATGGCAAAATTCAGTTAGAAACAAGCTGAATGAGGCTCAGGGTTCGTTAGTTTCAAGTACTTACTCACACTTTTTGTTAGCCTGTTTCTGAGGAAGAAGGTTCAGGGTGGTGAGAAAAATAGGTTGCCTTAACAAGACTGTGAACTTTCTTCCCAACGTGATGACAGTTAGCTGTCTCTTCTTCCTTCTGTCTTTCCCTGCCCCTGATGGGAAACCTAAATGGGATTATAGAATTGTTGTATTAACCTGAAAACATCGTAAAATAATTTTAAAGGAACCAAGGTGAACTTCACATGTTACTTCATAGCTACTTCAAACTGAATTGCAGGACCCGCAGAAACAATTAACAAAACCATAAAACCATAACCCAACAAAGTGCCCGGAAAACCAACATGGTGCTTGGATATGCAAAACAGATTTTCTCTGAACTTGATGGTCGGAGACACCATGTGATTTCTGTCTTTGACTTTAGAGTTAACTATTCACTGACTTGTACAGTGAGTCCAGTAAAAGATGCTGATATGTTGTTTCCTTTGAGAAAGCTCAAGGTGGGGTTGGCCAGCAGTACGAACAGGTGAAATGGCAGTGTATAACCTAGCAAGATAAACATGCTACCATTTTGTAAAACAAATGCACATGGAATTTATTTATTTGACTTATTGTACAGGAAACCTTAGACTTAAATTATAACATCCTTGAATTTTTCTAGTTAACTACAATTGTAGTACAGTATCATGTTTTAGTCTGACTTCTGTTTTAGTGAAAGTACTTAAACATTCATGTACTATATTTGAGTGAGATGAGCAGCTATACATACTAATTCTTCCTCAGTGGAAAGGAGCATTTCATCATTACAATTGAAGTTCAATTGCTGGTATTTAAGTACTATCAAATAGATTTCTTTTAACGTGATACGGTATCTGTATAAACTTCAGGGATGATTATAGTAAAACTGAAACACAGCTGTATGACTTCAGGTTACCATGCTGAAATTTGAAGCTTTCTGTAATGTGCATAATAGCAAAGTTGCACATAGCACACCCGCGTTGTCAGGGTGAATTTAAACCTAGTACACTGGTGTGATATTTATAGCAAGGTATGTGTGTTTGCGCGTGTGCGTGTGTGGGAAGGCGTGACTAGTGGCTCCAGTAAAGCCAGGAGAGATCATAACCCTGTAAAGGCTTTATGATGAGGATGTCTGGATTAGGAAATAACATGACTTTTACTAAACACTTTTTAGAAAACCCATGTTCTAAACTTATCACCTCTTAAAATTTGATTATGTACTTGGAATGACTGTATATGTCTGCCCCTCTAACAACATAAAGCTACTAAATTAATATTTAAAATGCTGACCTGCTTATGTTACAATAATAAAATTTGTGTCAGTTAATTTACTGTCAATTTACATGTAAAGATTAAACAATATTTTTTCTGCATTTTATGAATTCTGTATACTGGAGTTTGTTTAAGATTGACATGTTAGGTGATACTGTACAAAATTGTATTGACTACCTTTAGTGGAAATCAAAAGTAAAATTCATATGTATTTCCTTTTTACACTTCCATCTAATTTCTTGACAACTTGAATAAATTTCATAGAGCCTTTCTAACATGAACTATTGTTAATTTAACTGTTGCAATAATTAAGCTTTAAGAAGTATTGTTGGTATATTTATAATTTTAAGACGATCATGTTTGTTTCATACTGCTTATTTTTAGCTGTTCTATTGTCACTGTTACAGCTGAAGAACTTTACTAAATACTTGACATTACAAAATAACTTGCTGGGGTTGTCCTCTGTATACTGATGTTAAATAAAATGTGTGATTGAACTGTAAATGTAGATAACTTTCAATAGTCCTTTCCACATTTGAGTTTTAATTTATCTTGCAGTCCGTAGTGGTCTTATGCTATCATACTGTGCTGAACAAAAGCCACGATGAAAGCTGTTAAGTTGCCGTATTTTAAAGTAAGAAGTTGATCGCATCCTGTAACCTGCTCTGAGTAAATGTTTCACTTCATCTCAAGACAATGCATACGTTTTAGTGTTCAAATCTTGCTGATAAGGTCATCTCTCATGATATTTATTTTTCCTTTAGGACTAAAGTAATATGAAATAGAATACTTATCAAACCACTTATCAAACTTGTTTAAGCTCAGATTCAGTAAAATACGGGCACAGATGTATTTGGATTCTCTCTCTGCCTGCCTGTCTAATAGGAGTTGGGGCAGAGCGTTGCCATTCCTTCTAGGACTCTACAGGAGCTCTTTCCTCTGTGGACTCTGGTGCAGGGTACGTTCTTCATTCCAGCTTTAGATCTTGACATTTACCTAATTAATGCTGAATTTACAGCCCTGGGGGTATGACTTGCTCAGATGATTCAAACATTTGCTGTCTAGAGAAACTGTGGCTGGTCTGAAACTAAACTCATCTGAACTAGAGCTAAATTAATCTAAAACCTTGGCTGCAAAATTTCTTGGAACCAATTTAGGCAAAGACTTAAGACATTGCCCTTCCATCTGAGTAGACTAGGGATTGCGTCACCCTTGCAGCAACAGTTCTTTGTTAACCAATGAAGGAGCCAGAAAAATGGCATTTACTAAAGTGTTTCAAAGGCACTTTTGAGAAATTTAGCTGAAAAAGTTAGTTACTGTGGGCCCAGTCTAACTGAGGTAGGACTCCATTTGTCTCTTGGAGACTAAAGCTGGGAAATCATCATTATGTGGACTTGAGAACTTTCTGGTACTTCAGAAGATAGTGATTGACCACACTAGTGGTCTATATATACAGCACATGTACGTTTAGGAACAGGCGCCAATGGAAGAACAAAATGAAATTCGTCCTGAAAGCTTCTGAACATCCAGTTCCATCAAGTGGTGCAAGAACTGTTTGGTCAAACCAGTTTCTGAACAGTCAGTGTGAGCATGAAACAAATCTAACTTCCAAGTCCTGTGGTCATAGAAGATACTTCGGCAAAAGATGTCTTGGAATGTGAGTGTGTCATCCTGCTTGTCTTTAATAATGTTGCACAAACTTCTTGAGGAAATAACTTGTATGATCACATTATTTTCTGATTTTTGTAGCTGGATTTTAGGTAGGTGCTGATCAGCCTTGGCAGATTCATTTTGCTCACTTGTTCTCCTGCTAAGGTCACACCTACTTTACAGCTGGCCCAGATGGGGTTGCCTTAAGTCATATGGTTTTCCCTGGTTTATCTCAATTTCTTTTTTTTTCCTAATCCAAAAATTTTAAACCTTCCAGACTTTGGTAGTTTGAGGAAGCTAGAGAAACAACAGTTCCTAAGCACGTGAACCCTTCCTACGTACATGAAGCTTAAGGTCCTATTGCTCAAGCCAAATCAGGTTTCTGCTCGCAAAAGACTTTTGTGCTTTTCCCAGCACAGAAGTAGTTGCATCTTAAATTATTTTTTTTCTCTCAAAGATGCCTATCTTCCATTTGCCAGTCACATACTGCTCTTGACGTAATCTTGCCTAACACCACGAGGCAGACTTTGTTAGTCGCAGTGTGCTGGTTTTCTAGCAGCGGGACTTCTGTGGACAATGACTAAAATGGTGATAGCACCTCGACTAGGAGAATAACTCCTTTATGTACATGGAAGAGAAGTTGCAAGTGAAACCTCTTTGATGCTACTACATGCTTTTACAAGATCTAGTGTCAAATGCTTAAACCATTTTATACTTTTTTGTAACGCTGCAAGAACAAAGGAGAGAAAAAAAGCAAAGGGAAGACAATATATTTAAAATTCTGTTTAGTGAACATACAGTGTAAACATACTGTGTAAAGATGGGTATTGGCTTTGCTGTATCGCCCTAAATCCCATACAAAATATTTCTCTGCGGTACGTTATGTGAGCGTTCAGCAGGCGCTTCCTTGAACATTCTCAGTTATTTTATGACTCCATTAGAGATTAACAGCTGATTTAGCGAGTATTTGCAGTTCAGAGACTGATGCTAATAAATGCTGAATCGTTTGGGTAAGAAACTGTTGGAGCTTTGTTCATGCAAATCTTAAAACCAATTCAGCTGATCTGACTACAGAATTCAGGTTCAGCTTAGGGTTCAACCCTAAGTAAATGTGAAAAATCTCACTCTGTTTTGGCGTATCTGGCCCCTGGGCTCTTCTGTCAAGCAGAGGTTTTGGTCCAGCTCACTTTTTGCGATCGCTCCAGGAATATCACCGTTCTGGACAAGAATAAACTGCCTATGAAATTTTCTTCAAATATTAAATCCCAATTATTTCACATAGTGGCAATAGCAGGAAGGGTTTAACAAATCAAAGCCATTTCTGTACGGGCATTCATTAATTCAGCCATTTTTTAAAAAATTGGTTTAATTGCATTAGTGAAATGTACAATTAAACTGTACATGCCCAAGAGGGTGGGTTGGTTGGTTTTTTAAAACATTGTTTGTTACAGCGGACCCTTTGCTTTGTGGGGTTGTTTTTTCCTACCTTTCACTTTCGAAAGGGAAGTTAGGAAAGAGGCAGGGGGTTCTGGCCTGCAGCGCGTTCCCGGCAGTCGGCTGAGCTGCGTCGCCCAGGGAGCGCAGCGCGCTCCTGTCCGGGGCCAAGCCCAGGCCGTCGGGAAGCGGCGCGCAGCGGGAGCTTCTCGCTAACCTGTGAGCTCCTGTGTGCCAGCCTGCAGCTGGTTGTCTAGGTCAGGGAAGCTACAGGTGAGTGCATCTCTGGCTCCAACTAAGCCCCTTCTAATTTACATGAACAAAATATTAACTCAGTAGTTCCTGATGGCTTTTTTCCTACTTAGTATTTTCCTGACTGTTTTGTGGGGTTGTGTTTTGGGTGTTTTTTGTTTTGTATTTTGGGGTTTTTTGGTTTGGTTTTGTTTTAAATATAGTAATTATGTGCTGATCTTTCACAGCATTAGTTTCTGCTGTCCCCGACTTTTGGCTAGACCATGTGTGAAATTGTTTTTTAAACCCCTCCCGCCCTGCAGTCTGAGGAGTTGTGAGGAGGGTCAGTCCAAACGCTGCTGCAGACCTCAGCTGAGCGCCAGGGACCTTGGGTGGAAATGGCCTTACCCGTCATCTTTGTTACGGCTTCTCGTTCCGACCCACGCGAGCCTGTTTTTACCAAATATGCAGAGCCCCGTGGGCTTTGGGAAGTCAGTGCGAAGACAAACGAGGAGTAGCCCCAGCAGCGAGCACTGACCCCGTCTGCGTTCAGTACTCTCGCACTGCTAATTGACGTAAGGAAAAGGACGCCATTCTCTGCTAAAGCAGCATGTTTCAGCCGTAGCGTGTGCCGTTGATGGCAGATGATGTAACACCTACTTGCTTACATCGGACCCTCTCTGAGGTTGTCATGAGGATTGTTTTATCAAATTCCTGACTTGGGTCTCATAACTGCTCCATGTCCCACGCCCTGCTAGACCCACATGCTGACAGAATAATACTACTAATAAAAGACTACATTTATTTTCAAAACTTGTTTAAACAGTCTCTTAACCTGTTTCTGCTGCGTGCTCAGCGTGATCTGTTTGTTCTCAAGCTTCAGGCTGATGCACCGTCCCGCACGGCAGAGCTGCAGTTGTTGTGCCTCAGTTTTGTTGGCTACCAGGCTGTAAAGCTGTGCAGCTTTGCTGTTGTGCTAATAAGCTGCTGCAGCTTTCGTTCCATCTTTTACCACCTGGTTGACTGGTCTGGGTGGTTTCATCACAAAGCACTGCGCTCTAATTTCTTTATTCTTCCTTTACAGGCTGGAGCTTTCTGTATTTTCTCCTAACTTTATCCATTGTAATATTCCCAGAGAATGGGATTACAGATGTTTTCCTCCCACACCCTTCGTGTTACAGATCAGACTCTTACAGGGTAACCTTTGTATCAAAACTGGGCTTTTTTTTGGGCCCTCACTTGCTTTTCTAGTGTGGCTTTCTAAAGCTTCCTATGTTACACCTAAGTTCTTCAGTGGCCCTGCTTGGAAGGCAAAATTCTATAGAATCTGTTTTGTTACTCAGGACCCATGGAGAACACTCACCACTTTGGCAAAACTTCCGTGCCTAACCCCCAAATTCTTATTCTTGGTTTCCTTGCATGAACATGGAAGGTCTGCGATGTCTTCTGACATACAGGGAGTTCCTGATATTCACTCGGAGCCGCCTGCACTGCACTTCTGCTCTTTAAAGCAGGGAGTATTCATGGCCTGGGAGATGAAACCAGGACTGAGTGACGCCTGGGTCCCAATCTTGAATTCCAGAGTGGTGGGCATGAGCCTACTGAAAAAGACTTCGTATTATGCCGTCCCTAGGACGTGCCGTGTGCTTATAAAGCACATCCTTGTGTATGAGCAGTTGGGATCGCTGGTTTATTAAAGGCTGAAAATATAATACCTTTGGACGTCTTTTTCCAGGGGGCTTGAAAGTTGCTTAGTGGAGGTAATCTTCTGCAAGAAAGACCTTCCAGGTGCTGCTGGATTTAATAGAGTTGTGAAGAATGCTGCGGTAATGAGCTGGAGAGTTCTGATTCATCATCACTTTTGAACGAAACTTTCCTGGTAAAAAAATTTCAGAAGTTGCTTCAGTAGCTCGTTTGCTCTAAAATTCTGCCCTTTTTCACCATCTATTCCTTAACTGATAACTAGGAACCTTTTTGTTCTCTTCTCATGAAATATACAGTATCTTTGCAAATCCTGAATGTCAAGTTTGAAGACCATCCCACTTCATTCTTCCTCAAGAGTGTTTGAATCAGATACCCACTACAAAAACAAGTAAAAACAAACAAAAAAAAGTGTTCTAGTTCCAGCAGATGTGATCTGTGGAGGGCACCACGTTAAGCGCTGCGTACTTCATTGTATAGAAATGTAATACAGAATATAAATGCACACACAGAGTCTGCTACAGGTCCTACAGATGTGTCCAGATCTACTGTGTCTGAACTGGTAGATGAGGGGGTTTTTAAGGAAGGGCTGTGGTTTAAGTAGAAACTTGATGACTTGAATCCAGCCAGTCCAGCCCCCCTTCCACCTCTTCAGTCTGTGGTCAGGGTTTTCTTCCATCCATCATGACTCTTCAGTTCTTGGATCCAGTGTAGAAAGAGCTCCTGTAGATTCTGAAGATGGGACCCAATTCTACGTTGTGTGCTGACTGCTGCCTGAGCTTGTCTGGTTTGATGGGTCTGAGTCACAGGATCTTAATTTTGAGGTAAGAACCGAAGCTGGTAGCTGTCTGGAGAAATTGCTGCCAGTGCGTTTATGGTGCCTGCGTAGTGAGGAGCTGCACCGTGCTGGCTGCCGGTGTGCTTCCAGCTTAGCTGCCGTTGGGCAGGCACAGCTAGCTCACGGCCCTGCGAGAAGACTAAATTGTATTAAGCTTTTTTAAGCTAAGTCTGATATACAGCTACTTTTACGTGAGTGATTCAAAAGGGGCTACTATGCGTAAATCTGAAATGGGATCTATCCGCGGATCTGTCCGTGGGGTGGAGTTGCCGTGATCCGGAGCAGTAGCCTCTGTCTAGCAGGGGGTGATGTCTGAAAGGGAGTAAGTCTCACTCTGTTCGAATGGTGATGCAGTTAAACGAGCTGGTACACAGTTTTCCTGAGTGCAAGTTTAAACTGTAATGGGGAATCTTTACTGAACTCTTGCTCAGTGTTTCGTTCTCTTTTAATGGCCAACCCCAGTATTTGGTTAGATAGTCTATTTTTCTAGTCAAGAGCGTGTGAGAGACAGAGCGTTTCCCTGTGCCAGGTTAGGTGTCAGGCTTGTTGATACTGGAACCGGTTGGTGTGTTGCTGCCCTGATGAAACGCTGACTGCTTTTCTGGTGTGTGGTGGTTAAAGGTTTGACGATTCACGATGACTCAAGTGCAAGGTAGATTAAATCAAATGCTGGGGTCAGATTCACCGTGTGTCGTAACCGCACACGCTCGCTCGCCGCAAGCTCTTCTGTGTGCTGCTTGGCTGGGACAGCAGCGGCTGAGATCCCTTCCTAGGGAAGGAGGTGCCGATGTCTAAAGTAAGCAAGTGGTGGTAAAAATACATTGTACTCGTTTTAGCTGCAGGCTAAGAACTTTATAAAGTTAATGCCAGGTTCTCTTGCTGGATTAATGTAAACTGCTTTGTTTGCAGGGTTTATTGTCATCCCAAAACCAGGCCAATTCTCCAAGTGGAACTGTAGTATAGCCATCACACTACTGCTAGCAAATCTCTGAACGCAGGACGAGAAGTAATGACAGTGGAACCAGGAGCTGTTCTTCAGGCAAAGAGCATCACAAATTATAATGTGGCAGAGTGTAAACATGGAATTATGTGAATCACATAGTAATTCGCAAAGGAATAATGTAATGAGTTCTTACGACAGCTAACACTGCTAGGCTGCTGCCCAAGGAAGAGGTTTCGTGTTAAAAAAAAAGAAAAAGCTTCCTTTGGCGCTAAAGAACAAAATAGTAACACTTTTGGTTTTCTTTATACTTTTCAACTCCAGTGTAATTTAATCTCTATAAATATATAAATAAAAGACATATATATATATATAGTGTAAAATAAAGTATGTTTCTTAAATTCAAGTAAGTTCAATGGTTAAACTAGTACTTCACCATTGTTTATTTTGCACTGATTTTTTTAACCAGAGATGGCTAGAAGACAGCCTGGAATGCACTCATGGGAAATGAAAGTCATTACTTTCAGGCTTCAAAATGTTATTCAGGAAGATGGATGCTGCAATCATAGGTTTTTAAAACAAAATTGTTTTGCACTTAAATAGTTTAATGCTAATAGAGAATTACTTTAAAATTGGTGTCCAGACACCAGAGAAACTATGTTGTGGAGAAAAGATCCTTTGTATCTATTAAACATTTATTTTAATATTGTTGTTTCCAACTGCAATCGGCTCTGTATTATATGTATAAATAATGTAATTCCGTGGTGGGGAAGGGGAGTAATGGACCATTACACTAGAAATTCTCATCCATTTAAGAAAGTGATATTTCTAATTCAGAAAATACATATTAAACTATCTTGAATATGCATTTTTGTTTACTTTCTGTTCAGATTCGATCACTTTTGATGTAACCAACCCTTTGTTGAATTAAATGTTTGGTACAGAAATATCATCTAAACTTTGTAGAACAAATTCCTTTCAAAAACATCTCACCTAGAACATTGCTTCGTATTTTATGTAGTTGAATTTCATTTAGGGCAGCAAAATAACATTGTTCTGTTCTTGTTCGTAATGGTTTATGTCAAAATACACGATACAGCAGAAATCCTGCAGACAGACAACTTTGTGGGGGAAGGATTTTGTCCTGTCCGTTTGTCTGGGGAGCTGTGAAGCGAAAGATCCGGCAGTAGTAGACGTACACGCTTTTCTGACTTGGCAATCTAAAATTAGGTCACCGTAGTGGCATAGATGTGTTTCTGAGACAACTTGTTTGTCTTCAATCAGGCATCTCATTTATAATTCAGCGCTCTTAAACTGCCGAGTGTTACAGAGACAGACGTACCCGTGTAGTTGTACAGTTTAATGCTGCTTGTCTGAGCACGTTATTCTTAATCACGCAGCAACACAACACGGAAATTGTTTTCAGCAGTTCTTGCAAGGATTCCCCCCCCCCCCCGAGAGATGTTGCTCTGTGTCGAGGCCCCGAACGGCAGCAGACAGCCGTACCGCCCCGTCTTCCCTTTACCCCTTGTAGCAAAATTCACGACTGGGTTTTTGCTGAACCCTGCAGCCGGGCATCGGGCGGGCAGAGGGGAACCTGCCTGGGAAGGGGGAACTTGCCCCAGGAAGCACACGCCGTAGCTGAGGGCAGACGTTAATGCCCTTCCTGCTCTCCAACCATAAAGCTGAGTAGAACTTTTTAAATTGTGAGTAAACTTGAGACAGGTTCAGGCATGAGAAATTAATTTTTTTTCAGAAAATGAATGAAAATTTGGGGAGAAACAACTGGTGATTAAGTCTTACCCTTGTAAAGCAGTGAGCACGCAGAAAGCTGCCAGATACATTTATAAGCCAGCATTTAGGTTGTCTCCTGGGTTAAAGGTGGAGCTGTGCTTTACTGTTCTTACCTACTTACGCCCTAAAGTATGAGGAACGGGGAAAATACTGAAACTGAGCAGGATTAGTGTTCAGAAGTTTTGTTTTATTAACAGAGTGGGTTTAACTGTTAAAATACAGATAAACCTCGTCACTGAAAACTAGCGTCGTTAGCTCCCTGCAGACTTCGTGTATGTAAGTGCTTCACGTGGTTTGAGGCAAAATGACACAGTTGAGAATATATGTCATAACTTTAAAAGACCTTTTTTCCTTCAGCTGGAAAACCCAGCACCAGTACTGAAAGGACCGTGGTCTCCACCGCTGGGGTAGGAGTAGCAGCTACTCGCATACGCGTGTGCGGAGTACATCCCGCTACAACTCCCAGTGGAGCCGCGTACAAGGACTGTATGTGGGCTTTCTTTTTTCAGCCTCATTACTACCAGGCAATCATCTAGAAGCTTCAACTGCCCATTCCACCCTCTATTCCACATGGGAAAAAAATTATTTTAGGAAGAAAAAGGATACTAATAACTTACCTGGAAAGAACTTAGAGTTCCACTATAGATACAGCTCTTGATAAATAACTTTTTTCTTACTATGTTTAAAAAAAAAAATTAAAAGTGAGTGGAACACAGAGCGTACCAATATGGAATTTTAGCTGGAAGAATAAGGGTAGGAATGATACCTGCCAGTTTATAGTTTGAAGTTGAGTGTATTTTAACGATAAAGCAGGTGGGAAGACTCAAGTTTTCCTACTAATCCAACAGTCAGAGCAGCGCAAGTTGGCTCTAGAGGTGTAACAGCAACGAAGTTGTTATGAAATAAATACCCGGGAAGCACCGTGTGTGCCAGACTGTAAGGTCCCCCTGAAAGCATAAAATAAATGAAGAAAACATTCCAATGTGGTCCTTCCCTTGAAATCCCCAATTTCCCTAGCAAAAACAGTCTGTGGAATGTGAAACTGCCATTGTGATTGGAACAGCCGGACAGCCCCGGACACGGAGGACGTGAGAGAATTGCTGGTAACACACCAGGTATTGCTCTGACGGGCTTTTCCCTCTGAGTTAAAACTTACCAAAATCCTGACCTTGTCTTTTTCAAAAAACCGACCACTTTCCTGCTGTATGAATAAAGTAATTACCTACCTGATATTCAGTATAGAAGCAAACAGTTGCAGTAACACTTTTGAAAACAGGAAAGTATCTTGTGCGCACAGGATCTGCGGGAATTCTTTTTTTTTTTAGCTGAATTGTTTAATGGAAATATTTAAACTTCAGCATCTGTGATTTGAGGTTTCCAGGAAAAGATTATGGGAAACCACCAGTACAATTAACAGATCTCCATCAGGAACATGCCCTTGCTGTACCACGCTCGGTGAGAGCGCTCCGAGTCTGAGTGAGCAGTCAAATGTGGACAGGATTTGTCCTTTTATTTTTTTAATCTTACATGAAATGTATAATGTGGAGAGCAAGACACAAGAAGTTACCTAGTTTTAGACCATCATTTTCACCACTGCACGCCACGCTCAGCTCCAGCTGTGTTAACACCAAGGCACTCACCATCTTCCTCTGGAAAAAACCCTGGGTAAGCTCACGGCACCGTTTGCTCAGAGTTCCCAGGGTAAGGAGTCAGAGGTCACTGCTGTCACACACACACACACACACACACACACACATATATATATTTATAAATAGATATATACCTATATATCCATATCCATCTCAGCCTAGGCTAGGTATTCCAACAAATACCGTATCGCCTTCTGGTTGAAGCTCGCTCTCCGTTCCATCAGTGCGAGCTGCGAACGTGACAGCGTGACGAAGCGGGGAGAGCACCCACTGTCACGGAGCGGTACAGCGCAGCCAGTCGCTCTGTCTGCGCCTACCCCCCACTGCACTGTGAGATCGGTGGTCAGGAGCACATTCTCTGCTCAGAACTGGAGCAAAGACAGCGTCCATCCCGAGCGAGCCTCGGTGAAATGAGAAGGAGCACCTAGCTACACCGTCACGTCCTGCTGCTCGGTGCGCCCTTTGCTGTGATGCTCTCACTCCTGGGGTACAACACCCCACTGAAACTCTGCTCGTGTATTTGCTCAGTCCTAGTAAGAAATCCGCTATTGCTCTGGCGTACCTAGGACGAGTAGCGGCACTGGAGGTTCCCTGCAGAGCCTTGTTCACGTGCTGTAGCCGTATTTTTACAAGGATTCCTGCCTGGGCTGGGATGTTTTTCCATTCCTGCTCTTGAGATTCTGAAAGTTTGCGATGAAGCAATGCAATGAAATGAGCCAAGGTACTGCAGGCCGTGATGCAGGTGCAGGACACTCAACTTGGATGGTCAAATTTGAATGAATACCAAAAAGTTGCTCCCACGGTGTGCACCACAAACGTTTAGCCTGCTAGAAGATTTTCACGTTTTAAATAAAAGCTGCTAGTAACTGCCATGTTCATCCTCAGTACAATATGTGAAAATAATACCTTCTTCAAAACATGAAGCTAAACATACGATAGGTGCTTTTAAGCGGTAGGTCTTAAAAGGACTGATAAAGAACTTGAGTCTCATGAGCTTTCCCACGCTGAAAGCTACAATGTGGAACTCGGGCAAGCTCAAAGCTGGACTGGTAGAACAAGGAGCAGGATCTAATGCAGTCACAACACAATTCTACGAGTGTTTAGATGCCAACTCTTACAGAACAACCAACACCCCAGAACAAAAAAGCCACCTACTGCAAAACCTCTAATTCAGTGAGAAGAATCATTATTTTCACAAATGTGGAGCCTAGTAAAATCTCAGAGGGAGAGCTGAGCGCATGATGGACAGAACTTTCAGTCTAGGTGATGAGGATTTTTATAAAATCTTTATGTTAACATGTATTTTGCTGCACCGTTTGAGCTGCAGCTTAGCTGATTAGAATAAATAGTTTGTCTGGATTAACAGCATCAATCTGAAATGGATGCTTAAGGGTCGGCTTAGTATCTTTAATGTGATCTGCCACCAGTGCAGTTTTTCATAGAGTGCAGCAGTGACTTGTGATGCAACATGCCCCTTGCCTGCCTTCTCATCAGCCAGGGCTTGGGGGGCACCTTTGGGTTCCACAGAAAATTTTGAAGAGCAGCAGCAGCAGCAGCAGCACCAGAGGTGTTTGATTGCTGGTTCAGGAGGGTAGGTGAAAAAGCCGATCACTTCCCAATTATAAGCAGAGTAACTTTCAGAATTGTTAAAAAATCCCCAAGAATTTATTTGCAAAATCTGCCTTGCACACATACTTGGTAGGCAGAAGATTTTTAACCCCCTCCAGCTAAGTATGACTTGAACAAACTAATTTGTTTTTTTAAATAGCAAGACTGTTTTGTAACACATCACCAAATTTAAGTATTGCAAATTAATTACTGCCGATTTTTAGGAGATCTCAGGACTTTTAACATCACTGGTATCAAGTTGCAATAACTACTCTTTCCAAGTAAGATAAAAATGCTGCCTTTTAACTCTTGCCTTCTACGGCACTAGCAAACAGTAACGGTACCTTAAATTGTTACTGATGACCTGTGCACAGAATTCCTGAAACGAGATTTTACTGCTCTTTTAAGCAACGAGCTGCAGTATGAATCACTGTTAAAACTTTTGATTAATATTAGTATCAATGACTTGAAGAAAACAATGACTAAATTTTATTGGCTTTTGAATCGGATAAAAAGTGGCTTTAGCTTTTAGCTACAGTTATAGAAAAGTACTGAGCGGTTACAGAAACTGCATCAAAATCAAGTCTCTCCTCCAACTGTATCATCTGCACTTTCTCAATAAAACTTGAGGTTGAAATTATTGAATACAGGAGGTGAATACTTCCCAGAGCTGAGGGAAAAATAAACATGTTTTACACCTACAAAATACAGAAAAGTTAGCTGTCATAATATAATATGAAACTAAAACTTCTGTAGGTAACATTCTATTCCTAATACTGAAGCTCAAAGAATCTTTTCATGTTATTTTCCATCAACCTCCTCCTGCCTCAGGTTCTAAAAGGAAAAAATCCTTAGGAAGCTCAATGCCGAGTGCTCTCTAAGCTGTGCGAGGACAACGCCTTACTTAAATATTGGTACCCCTCAGGAACAGAACACCAAAGCAGAGGTAAGCAGCCTCACAGCCTCCAGGGGCTTTCCTGCACGTCCTCAGAGAAACACAAAACGAGGCGCTGCAGTTCTTTAACAACAGAAGCGTGATCAGGTCGCTCTCGCTGCGCAGCCGTGCCTTTCCTCACGCTCCAAAGACTTTACAAGGTGGTCAGAAACCTCCTCCTCCTCCTAGAGCAGGTAAGTGGAAATGTTTTGGGGAAGACTTACGTGCCTTCTGTTTCTCACACTGTTGAGGGCACAACAGAAGTTTGAAATACGCTCT
Organism: Psophia crepitans; assembly: GCA_013399095.1. Classification (NCBI taxonomy): domain Eukaryota; kingdom Metazoa; phylum Chordata; class Aves; order Gruiformes; family Psophiidae; genus Psophia; species Psophia crepitans. Next base: position 835,079 of record VWZZ01007160.1, read on the forward strand.
GTAAAACACATTTTGTGGTGACACCTGAAGGCAGAGGCCATACCTCGATATTGGATCCAATACATCTAACAGACTGTAACGCGGGGGCTTCACCGCTTTCCTCAGCTGCCTGGAAAGCTGACTGCAGGAAGTCCACCTGGCTCCTCCAGAACGATTTCACTTGGGCACTTCTCCACGAGGGGGTCCGTGGTGTTGTTTTGGTTTTTTCCCTGGGCTTTCCTAAGCGAATACTTGTAAAATAAATAAACGAGATTCAATGTCTGAGAACATCTTAAGGAATAAAATTAAAATCCAAATAATCAGAAAAAAACCAATTCAGCCAAATAATACTTCAGCTGATTCTTTTTTAAAACTTACTCCCTCACTTGATGGTTTTTGCGTTTTTTCCTGAAGGAACTTCTTTCAAAGCCCACACTGATGAACATCAGAACTAACCTGGTGGAAAAACTGGCTGCTCCTACGGAAGGAGAGTTCATGCTTTCAAGGTTAAAGGCACAGCACAAAATATATAATTTGTTTTGCTACTGCAATTTAGTTTTTGAGAAAGGCCAGTATTTGAGAGTTTTTCACGCAGCACTAACTTCTACCTTGCCTTGCAGATACTGCGAATCCTTAAGAGTGAACATGTTGAGTGTCTTCCACACAGCTTGAATATAAACAGTTCTACTTTGACAGAATCTTTAATCGGATTTTATTTTTTGATTTCCAGTGTCAAATATAACTTTAAGATAGCATCAAAATACAGGATCGTTAAGTTTAAAAGAAATTTTTATTTGGTCAAAACGTAGACTGATGAGCTTAAAGGGCAAAAGCCTACTTTCTGCTACAGCTTCATCTGTAAAACTCTAAGGCAGACAACAAAAAGGTGATACTAAAAAAAAAATAATTAACTGACCCCTTAAGTAATAGCAACTATGACAAGAGTCTACTGAAGGGATGATGTGATATCACAGCTTCTAAATTCTAACTCACGTGTTTCAGGGCTTTGGGGAGGGAGGGGGAACTGCAACCAACCCAATAAAGATCAGTGTTTAGGCAGGCTGAATAAAACCAAGTAATCAGCTTAAGTAAAACATTTGTTTCTAGCTAACAAGCTCAGTGTCACAAATTGCTCTCTCTAAATGGGCTGACAAGCCTTCCACTTAAATATTACCTCTCTGACTTTATTTTGAAATTTGCCACAAACGCAGAGGTACTTGCCCTGCTGTATTTCCTAGTAATCTGAATTTTTTGTGCACAGCCAAAGCTTGTGTATCAGCTGCCCTAAAAAGTTTGGGGAAAAAAAGAGAAAAACATCCGTTCTGCTGCAGGTGAAGTTTGGACTCAGTGCAAAGAATTATGTTGGCTGAATTGTGTTCATCGTATGGCAAGCCAAGTGCTAGCACTGCCAGGAAACTTCATTTCAGCCCACTTTAAATATTAAGCACACAGTGCTCCTCCACATTTAATTTTAGTCTTCGAGACTGAAGTGAAGTCACTTGCCAGAGCTCCTGATGGGCAGCAATTCTCTCATCAGGATTGTATTTTATCACTGCATACGGGAGAGAAATTTTTTAAAGGGCAAATCAAAACTTGCAGCTCTTCACCTGTGTTAAGCAAGCTGGGAACCAACAGTTACTCACCTGTACTCGGAGACAGCTACGATTTACTGGAAAAAAATTATTCTCATCTGATTTAGGTAATCATTTATGAGGGACAAGTAGGTAATACTTGGGGAAAAGATGGGTTTTTTCCTAACAAATTATGTCACTGGCCTTAAAGATACTGTGGAAATAAAAGGCCAGATAAGACTGATAGAGGCTCAGATTTCCTCTGCGCTGCCTGCAAGGATCACGGCTGCGTGACTAGCTCTGGGGAGGGGTAGAAGACACCACTCTTTGGTCAACAGCTGTCACAACAGTATTCGCTTTTTGTGGTGGTTCCCTGGGCAGAAATTGCCCACAGTTGTGCAGTTACATTGTGGATATTTAAACACCGGGATCAGTAACTATGGGAGTGTGTACTTACTGCCTGAACGTGTTGAGAGTTTGGTTAGCAGGACTGCCTGTAACATCACGGGGTGTTGAAATTTGGTCCAGTTCATTAGATCCAGGAAAGAGAAGCTGAAAACTGCAGGGTCAGAGATGGTGTCAGTACTAGAGAAGACACAATTCAACTAGTCGAGTGGCATAGCTGTCACTTCAGTTTAAAAAAAAATATGAGGAAGATACATTTTAGAATTATTCATTTGTGGACAGTTTAATACCAACCAACCTCTGAAGGATAGCATGTGAGCAGCAAATTAACACAACTGCATGTTTCGATGGAAAGAGTAGTTTGGGTTATTAAACAGAAACCTGTAGTTGCTCTCTCCTCACAGGTTTGGGGTAAAATGTGTAAAGAGAACACCCCTGCTGGTGAAAGGCAACGGGTATGGGACTGCGTTTTCTTCTCGTGAAGCGGCAGATCCCAGAGGACAGTGTGTTTTCCTCATTTTAAGACAGCAGAGCCAAGCAGTCCCTCGTGTTGTGCTTGCACATAGAAATAGGTTTTATGAGAAACATCCCGTTCCTGACACACAGGTTCTTTGCAAGTGCCGATACTGGAAAGACGGCAATTTGAACTGCATTCCTGAGCTTGATCCTCAGTTAATCTTGCATAGAGTCCTTGAAAATATTGTTATCAATAGAGCAAGCTGACTTAACGAGTTGGGGGCACTAACGTTTGTTCCTTGCACACGTTGCCTTTTCCATATTAGCAGAACATCCCCTTCGGCTTGCAATTTAAGAACCGCTTCAGTAGCACCACATGATTCCTGAAAGCAAAACACTCAGCCCTCTTTGGAGACGGGGGAAACTTCTTCTAACCGTTTGCATATGCAGTCAAGTAGCTGGCTGCAGACTTCTCTGTCTTTGTAACACTTTGAGAGGAGGAAGGAGAGAAGAGAGATCTGATTCATGTTGTGCAGCTATATCAAGACAAGCGGTTGGGAGTAGCTTTTGTGGGAACTCCAAATATGTGCTGTCTCTAAAACTGTAACATGGGGAAGAAAAACGGTGCAATCCACAAAAAAAAATGTAATCCAGGAACCATGATTTATAAGGAACAGAAAGAGGGAGACCAACATTTGAAAGATAGGCATGGCTGAGGAAGATTAAAAAATTCTTGCACAATGTGGTGTAAAGCGTAAAGGCTTATACAACTGTTCAACAGCAAAAACTGCAAGATCTGCTTAAAAAGAAACAAACCTGTCCGTGACTTCCTTTAGCTTGGCAAGGCTGTACCTCCTCTAATTCGGTAACTTCCAATAAACCCCTCATTTCTCTCTGAACACATCTGTCGGGTCTCTGAAACTGCACAGTGCTTGCAAAGACTGAAATTTGTTATATTAAGCTAAAATTATGAGGGAATACCTTTAAGGTTTTTTGCCTTAAGAAAACTTCAGTTTGCAGCATGTAATTTTCTTGCCAAACTTCAAAGCCCACCCAATTCAAACTGAAATGGAAAAACATGGCATTTTTAAAGCTTTGGGTCCCAATTTACTTTGCAAGAGAACTGCCACATTTGGGATTTTTGTGTTAACAGTTTTCTGACCGAAGTAGAACTGTTTCTACAAGTTAGCAGGCAAAGCATAAGGGTTGTCATTTAATGTGCTGGTGATGGCAGCAGCTGCACTTGCCATGTGGAGGAGGAGGAAAGAAGCAAAGCAAATGTTATCACTCCTGGTTGTGTATCAGAGACAGCAGTGTGGGAGGAGAATAAAGAAGAACTGCTGCTGTTGCTAGGGCACAAAGATAGTGGATTAATACTCATGGTGGTTATTTTTCCTTTTTTCTTGAAGGCCAATGACAAATTTTTTTGAGTTATAGTTTCATCATCAAAGAAAAGCTTAAAGGACTTTAATCTGGGTTTTCCTGAACCCTTCCTTCATCAGAACCTGACTTTAAATACTCCAGGACATAAGGTCATGGCACAAGGGTCTTAAACACGCCATATTATAAATCGAAGTAGCAAATCAAAGGGAGTGTCTTCTCTGATCTCCTCCATTTTTGCAGGCTAGTAAGTCAAAAAAAGAGGGGGAAATTGTAGGATTAAGTGCATTAACAAGATTGAGGATACTTAGTGATGCTCATGACAGGAAATGCGCCATGCTCTGTTCAGAGATAAAGCAGAGAAAACACATTTTTACCAAAGTAAAATATGAAGCTAATGGCAAAAAATCCCAACAACAAAACAGGCAACTGTTCAAAAATGTTCTTTTACTTGTGAATAATATTTATTGGTACTATGTTCTCTTGAACATCCCCCTGCTTTATTACTAACCTACCACAGGGTGCAGAGAGTGCCAGACAAGACAGGATTATTGCCTCATGAACCCTGCAGACTAATCACAAAAGAAGCTTCCACAAAACCATGGAAACAAAGTTCATATTATCCACACCATGTGCTCCTTATTTGAGTTATTTACCTTCGATTTTCTTGATCATTAATAAGCAACTGAACACTGTACCTTGTGGTTTCACAGAGAACACAGCCAGTACTCCACACACCAATTTTGTGACGATAGTGGCCATTTTTAAGTAAGCATTGAGGTGCTTGGTACCAGCGTGTAGAGATATCTTCTGTATGTGGCTGCTTAGAATAGATACTCCTACAAGACCCAAACTCTCCTAACTTCAGGGTATTCTGCTGCAAGAATAAATAAAGTATTTTGACAAATTAGAAACACTGAAATATTCAAGCAAAGATTTTCCTTAAATGTGTGAAGCAGTCATCATAAAAGAAATCACAGACTGCTTTATGAATAAACTTTCAGAAATCCCAGGAGTGGTATTATAGCAGCAAAACTGCATTTAAATAGCAAGTAGCTCCAGGCTTGAAGATATCTGTGTCCCATAATATGTGCAAATACCATTCTGTACATCACTCAAAGAAAGAGCTAAGAGTTAATTGAAAAGCATACGGACTGTTACTGAAGGGAAGACTGCTAAGTAGGACATCTGGAATCAGTTATTTTCTTAGAGTTCTGGTGTTTAGCAGTGCTGTAGTAGGGGCTTTGGCTTCTCTTTGTAACGGCTTCTCCTGTACACTTCTAAGACTTAAAAGAAAAATTTATCTCTAGAAAATAAAATTTCATAACCAGAATTTTGAAATCCTTGCTTTTCAGACATTAGCAAAATAACACTCCGAAACTGTCAGGAGAACAGATTTCACTGAAGAAATCTTCTGAAAGCTAATACCTCCCGCTCTCTTTTGTATGAATAACTTCCACTAAACGTAGGAATTGAATATAGAAAGAGCGAGCTGCAAAACTGAACCCTATTGCCTGTTTCTAGGTTAAAACAGAAAGGAAAATACATATTAATAGAGGATAAAGAACAGGCTTTTAGGTTGGAGTGAACACCTGCAGGCTGTAATGCATCTGGTTCATTTCAGGGTTTAGCCAATAACAAACTTACTCGTTCATTCCTCTAGATCAGGAAGATGGTATTAGAAGTAACTGTCTGTATATTTTTTAAAAACTGTACTTCTATTCGTGATGAAGCATTACCTTCTCAGAGCAAAATGAAAAATACAGATATACTTCACTTCCCGTGAAATATTCTCACATAAAAGGAATTACCTTCATTAACATGCTTTCTGGTTTCCCATCTCTGTGAAACATCCCATTTCTGTACCAATATAAACACAGCAGTGAGATGAGTTCACTAAAAAGATAAACATTATCAGTGCTTCCAGTTATTTGTAAAGAAATACTTAAAGAAAATATCACTTTCTTCAAACTTACCAACAGCATAGTAAAAAAAAAAAAAAAAAAAAAATTTGCCGCCATGACGAGACAACAGCTGCAGGTAAAGGGATGGGGAAGGGGCCAGTGCCGGAGGGGGAGGCCGGGCGTTCTGGTTTTGCTCTCCCTGGGTGACCGAAGGACTGGAGGGCCACCCGCTCCCGGGAGGGCTCCCTGCAGCGGGCGCTGGGGCTGCTTTTGGGTGCTGGCAGCAGCACGGCCGCCCGCTTGCTGCCTTTAGGGCTCTGCCGCAGGCGAAGATGCGCCTGGGCAGCAGCCCTTTCCCCCTGCAGCAGCCTGCTGCCCCAGACAGTTGTACGTCTCTGCTTAGAGATGACCCTGAAATAAATGTCCGATACATTTACTGTAAAGCTGTTGCTGAACCAGGTCTCTTACCTATGTACGTGATCGAGAGATGTGCATAACTGGTACATGTAGTTATTTTTTTTTCAGGTAATGGCTTTCTCCTTCCCAGAATTAAATTTTGAGTTGTACAAGTCCTTTTTAGCAAACACCAGAATACAAAAAAATACTCTTCAGCTTCCAACAGAGCATTGATAGTACCTTTTTCAATTATACTCTGCCATTTATAGCTAGCTTTGTAATCCATTTTCCACTCAACTTCAAATACAATTTAGATTTCAGTATGCCCCAGAATAGCTCAGCTAACAACTGTCAGTTCAGGAGTGTGCAACCTGCCTTAGCTTCTACTGCATGTTTTTCCTGCAGCATCCGCTTCCCCAAGTTCAAAGAGAACTGCAGTATTTCACTTCTAAACATCTAATTCACTCTCTAAACAAAGTAACTGTCCTTAAGGTTCAAGATTCAATCACTCACCTCAAATTACTGCAATGCTTAAATGACTGTGACTCACATTTGACTTGCAAATTAAAGGTTAACCTCCGCAGTTTAGCTTGCTATTGCTGTTGCACAATAAGGAGTTATAAAATTTATCTATTTTTCAGAGCCGTTCTGTAAGTACCCAGCTTTTTTTCTTTTATAGGCTCCAAAGGCCCTTTAATCTTGCTGTAATGCCTTTATGTAACGCTGCAATGTCATCAACGGAGGCAGAAATGATCACAGTTTTGAAAAACAAAGCAGGTACTGATCTGCCTGATGACAGTAGTATGAGTAATTGGCTGGGGAGGAGGAGGGAGATTATGAGGACACTAACTCATTGAGGCTGCAAGTCCTAGCAGCCAGCAGGACTTGTGTTCCTCACTGATTACAGCGCTCCTCCAAAGCCACGTAATCCACTGAGCAGGATTAGGTAACAAAGCGCTTGCAACGGAGTACCCTGTACACCGGGACTGGTGGTATCGGTACCCCAGTAGAGATAAACGGGGTTTTCAACATCAGGATTTTTGTTATTTATAGTAGAAAAGATTTTATACAATGCAGCTACTCAAACCGACTCGGATTATTATTAGTATTTAAATCAGGCCTTCAGAAAAGAAGTCACAGGCAATTGTTCTTTCATTACAGGTCACTAGGAAAATCTGGAGCAGATGTTCTTCTACTCCCAGATTTATCATTAGAGAAACGCTAGCTGGAGGTAACGATGAAGCAAATCACAAGGCTGCGGCGCTAGAGGCTACAGTTGTCGCTTGAGGCAGCTCCCCCACCCCTCGCCGAGCCGTACTTTTTTCGTGGCTTTCAGTGACCAAACTGTTCTTGATTAAACAAAAGGCAAGACTGTTTTTCAGTTATTGAATGACTTGTGATACCACTATAAATTAATAGCAAGAGTACTATGACCTTGTGTAAAGACAAATAGCTTTGTCTTGATTGAAATAACATGAATTTTAGTAAGGAAAAAACCCCAAAGGATCAACTTTCCACATGAGTAGCATTACAGTGAACTCCTAATTACAGAAGTGTCTCCATACACCTTGTTAAATCAGAAACTCATTGTCAGTAAACCCCTGCTTCAAGTTTTTATTCATTATAAAAATTCATGCAAACGATGCTTGTCTCTACTTTTTTCTAACTTAAAACTTTTTAAAGTTGTTCTGCACCTATAGTAAACTTCATTTTGCAAGATTGAGAGTAGTCAGAAAATGACAAGCATTCACATTCCTATGCCCTATAGAACTTTACGAAAGACTACAAATCACTACGAGAACTGTTTTGTGACAGAGCATTGCTAATGAACACAATTTAATTGTTCTACAAATTAGTAATGCACTCCTTCAAAGCACAATGCTGAAAATTCAAAAGGAGCTCCTTCTACTTGCCATTGTTATCAAGATATCCTCTGTCAATAAGTGTTCTGGCTCACAACTAAGATTAATTTTCCAATTTAATTATGTACTTGGAATTTTTGCCATGTTTATTGTTTGAAATGACTGCCGCATGTTACGTTTCTTGATTTTGCAAAAAAGCCACAAGTAGAGTTGTCTGGGGGAGAAAACAAATGAAAAAAACTACTTTTGCTCCATAGGAAATTGTGATGTTGATGGATCTACTTTGAAACTGCAAAATTCATTTCTGAGAAATGCAGAACATTTTATACAAATTAAATACTCCAATACTTCAGAACAGTAAAATACTTTTTAAAATTTATGGTAATCTTCACAGGATTCTGTTGTTAATTTCCCATTTTATTCTGTGATTTGATAACCACCCCATGTGCCACCACCTTCTGCAAAAGACATTGTGTCATGGGAAACACAGTCCAGGCACAAAATCCAGACCAAAAAGAAGAACCAGCAATTTATAGAAGTTCAGGTAGACTCAGATTAATGCCTAGATAACCCCTAACTGCAGCATTTCAGACTACAACTGAACACAGATTTCATTTTGAACGGATTCACCATGTCATAAAAAAGGAGATTTTTAAAACTAAGTGGCAGGAAAACAACCTTCTTATGGGAAACTTGAACTTGATAAAAACTGTATTTAAAAATAAAAAAATAGCAGAACATACTGAAACTATTAGACTAATTTCCATCTGTATAGAATGCTTAATATAGCAGGCTTTTTCACATGAAAAGAATGAGAGAAACACTGAGAAATGTAACCAAATGAAAGCAAATACTCTGAGGTAAGAAAAAAAGGCAGTTACAGAACAAATCTGAACATTCTGATTTTCATAACTGAAACACAGTATCTTTCTTGGAAGAAGAAAATGCAGGATTGTTTTTAATGCGTGGGACTACCTTCCTATCCAAAGAGGACTCCTTCCTATATGCTATTACTCTGACTGTACAACTTAACAAATTTATCCTATTATTCTGACTTTACAACTTAACAAATTTATCCTGGAAAAAAGAAAATGTCTTATTAAACCCAGCAAATACTCATATCTGCTTCAGTGACCAGCAAGCAACTGTATTTTAACCTCAAATTCTTATCTAGGTCAGGAACAGGGTTACTCCTTTTGTTAGAGATCCAAATACGCAGTGTCACTAACGTAATGTTTGGGAGCAAGTCTTTTATCTACTCTGTTACACTGAATGACAGTTGCATGCTCAGTTCTTTAAATGAATCTCCCAACTGTTAAGATATTACAGAATTTTAATTATTAAAAAAAAGATCCTCTTTAAATATTGAATTGTAAGTAACTGTCCCTTTTTGTGCTGTATTCAACTCCTTTGGTGTCTATATGAGATTGGGTTTTATATCAGCTTTTGTTTTACATTTTTTTTGTAGGAACTTTTCCTTAAGCTTTGTGGTCTCCCATCTGCTTCACCAAACAGCTCCAGAATTTTTAAATATAGGAGGTTTCAGGGAACAACATTATTTTACAGAGAAAACTTGGTAAAAGGCATTTTTACCAGATACAAAACCTGAAAATAATTATTCACTTATTCAGTAGTTTTTGAAACAAATGGGAATAATTTTCTTGTTCTATCATTACAGTCCTGACCTAAGAAAGAACCTATTTAAGTTCTACTTTTTGTTACATAAAGCAATTACTTTGTGTTTTGCAGTCAAGATTGTTTCCCTGTTTTCATGTAAAGTTTGACTACAGAAATAGATGGTCATTGACCTGACTCAGTAGAAACTTTCTGCGCATCCATGCCTTAAACAGGTCGGTATATTGCGCTGGAAAGAAATAGAGAGTAAAGCAGTACGGCACAAAATTTCCCTATGAATATGTAATGTTGAACAACCAAGTGAAAAATAATTAATTCCACTTTGTGATCTATACAAGAAAGGTTTGTCTATTTCTTAAGCATATGCTACATACCTTTTATCAGCTCATAAATATTCATGTCCAGAAGTTCACATATCAGTGAAAGGGAGCCAGCTTTCTTATCACTGAAGAAACAAATAGGGAGACTTTAAGCTAGAAATGTTGATTTGTATGCAGTGTAGAAAAGAGTACTTAGTTTAACCAGTACTAAAATGGACATTTTCATTTTCAGTTGATACTTTCTCACAGAGGTTTTTCAACTTAGGGGTCTGAGGTATCATAGTTCTAGTTTATACTATCCAAAGTGTCTGTTGCAACGGTTAACTGATTCACTCCGTGAAGTTACTTGAAGGCAGTTTCCTGGTCATATCACACTGCTCGGTATCAAGACGTTTCCAGTAAATGAACTGATACAATCTTACAATAAAAGATAGGAAAGCCACTATGCCATATATGAAAATACTTTCTAGTTAGGTCACCAGTACTGTTCTATTGCATGAAAATGAGTATCTGACTGGAATCTGTGTTTTGCTGACAACAGCGTTTTTAAGTATTATCACAATATGATAATACATCTGACACTTCATTTTCCAATCCACTACCCTGCAGAGGCAGATATCTTTAGGTCTTCATTTTTTCTTACAAGATAATTGCATTGAAGTCCATCCCTTCCGCAGTGTTCCATTAACCCAGACAGCAATAGGTTGAGGGTACAATCTGCAATTCCGTTTGCAGGCAGGCTGTGAAAGAGCTAGGCGAGCTGGCTGGCCATCTGGATTACACTTCGTTAACAATGCCGGCAGCTGAAGCTGAGAATTCCAGAACGCTAAGCTGCTGCCATGATTAGCAGCTTTCCATATATTTGTAGAAAACAGGCCTGTCAATAACAGTATAGTACCACAGCCTTGAGCACAGGAATAAGACGGCCTGAAGAGCAAGAAAAAAATGTCTTAGAGCAGTCAACAAGTTTTGTGTCAAGTGTTTGAATAATGGAGTGTATGTCTGCTGTTGCATAGTGATGAAGTGTAACACAGTCACGGAGTAAATGCTGTCATAAAACCTGATCTCTTTGTGAGACCGAACGCATCCCCAGAAAACACTGAAGTGCCTCAAGAGGCTAAGGAACCCAGCTTCACTGACTGAGCTCTTTCCAAATTCATAGCTCACCTGCTGCCTAACTCAAGAGGTCTAAACTAGTATTATTTGCAAAGGGGTGCCTGTAAAGCTGCCTATGAAATGATACTGCCAAGTAGTTTGCTTGGATCCCTAGTTCAGACTGGCAATTGAAACCAAGATCCTTGGAGTACCAGAGCCTATTCCAGCAGATAAGCTCTGAGTGTGCAACACCAAAATGCTGTCTCCAGTAGTCAGCATGTTATGCAGGTAAAGCACTCGCTGGATACGGGACACGGGTTGAAATCATCGACAAGTATCACATATCATGATATGAAGTTTAGCTATCCTTAAATATATCTAGTCTGTAATTTTAATACTCAAGTTGTATTTTTGGTCTGATGCAAGACAGCCAGAGAAAGCAAGAGCTGCACCAGGTTTTCTTAACAAAATAGGCATAACGACTTCAGAATTTGACAAATTTATTGGGTTGGTTTTTTTCTTTCTGTTCAAATAAAAAGCTGGTTAAGTGCCTACAGGTTGCCTCTAGACCCAAAATCATTCAAATAATGGAATAGGGAAGAAATGAATGCACCATACTTACAAAACAACTTCATATAACATAAGAATATTAGGATGTGGATTCAGCCTCCTTAGCACTCGTATTTCTCTGAGAGTATTCACTTGGGACTTGATTGTAATTGTCCTTCTTCCCTGCCATGAAACATGATGCTGGCAGTAACAACCTAGCCTTGCCAAATTTGACGTTTATAATTAAGTTTTAACTAACCTCTTACATGAAAAATAGATACTATTCAACTATTGTTTAATTATTATGTTGCCCTCCTAGACTTTAATAAACAAGAAAACTACATGCTACAGAAACTCTGGGGAGGAAGCAGGAAACAAAGAGCTTTGCACACTATTTAATGGATGACAACAGGACACATGCGCCTTTTCACAGTCAGACTTAAAGGTAAACACCAAAACAACATTTTTCAACTTGAAACTAGGAGAAATACCTTGTATAGGCATGTGTTGTTTAAAACGCTGTTATTGTTATCTGTTGCTGAAAGAGTTCATTTCATCGGAAGAATTTATCTGTCAATTTATCAAAGGGTTAAAAGGCCTAAACAATATTTTAAACATGCTATATGAAAAAAAAAGAGCCTGCTTGTTATGCCCTACCACTGAATTGTATACCATCTGCCCTTGAGATAGCTAAGTAGTTAGGTTTAAATACTCTTTTGATCATAAATTGGACAATTTGGTCAGTTACAGGTAACGTATAAATGGACCAACAGTTCTCTAACAACACAGCAGAGAATCAGAAGCCACATTACTTGAAGATATCTGAGTGGGTTTTTTTAAACTTACAGTCTTTGAAGACCTGAGTTACACTGTGAAATCTCACCTAGGAGCAAAATGTCCCATTTTACTTCCTATGTACAAATGTGTCACTCTCACTGATTCCACTAGGAACTTAAATATATTTAACTGAGCATACAAAGTTGGTGACCCAAAAGGCATTGTTTGACACATATATTTGGAGGAGAATGTCAAGTCCTAACTGATAAAAAGCACCTATTTTGTGACCATATAGCATCTTGCTGATGGATGTAATTAAATATAAAGGCAAATACGAAGCAAACTAATGCTAAACATGGACTAAGGATAAACATAGTGGTTTTAACTTGCATTAAAACAGCACTTAACATCCAGGGAAAGGACTGACACATTTCCTCCTCCTCTTATTATCTAGAGCAAGAAGAAACACAAGTCTATTCAGGAAAGGCAGAAATCAACTGTTTAGTCTTCATTCTTCTCGTTTCACCCTCGACCCAGTGGCCAGGCAGCATTTAGTACAGTGGGTGATATCAACTAGAGTCCTCAAGGAAATAACCCCAACGCCAAATGGGAAGGCCCTGTATAATCATCAGCAGGGCTCCCTTTCTGTACCACATGCAAACCTTTTTAACACATGTGCATTCGAAAAACTTCACTTAGTCTTAACTTCACATCTCCCCACTGAATTTAAATAAATATGATTAATTATGCATACCTTTCAAAATGTTGCTTCATGTGTTTACATGTATAGTACTTTTCATCCCTAAGACAAAGTGTCTTCAGAACATCAGAAAGTGTTCCCTCTCTTATCTTACCAACTGGTTTATATTCTAAAAAAAAAACCAACATAAAAATACTGTTTCAGTATGTTTAAAATAGAAATTGTTATGAAGACTGCATATCAAGCCATACTTGATTTGTTAAATTCTGACTAATGGAAAATGTTTAAATAAAAGGGGTTTTTGTTAACACAGGAGATGCTTGTTTGTATCTTAAGACAATAAACTACTACCTCCTTGCTCAGAGGCACGATGCCTTTGTAAACAGCGCTTCATACCTTTCTCCTGCTGCAGCACTTGAGCAACTCGTACCTGAACTCATTTTTTGCTTCTTTCACCAGAAAAAAAACCTCCTCTATTGACATTGTACTGATAACATAAAATTATCTTGAAAAGCAAGTGTCTCTTGTCATTGTTTCCACATGGGGTTTTTTGGTTGTTTTGGTGGGGTTTGCTTTTGTTTGTTTTGAGTTTGTTGGGTTTTATTTGGATTTGGTTTTGTGGTTTGTTTTTTTCTTTTTTGAGCAAAGCAGTTGCTGATTTTAGATCTTTATTCCCATACTAAATTCAGTTTTGCGCTAGGCCAAAAATAATTTAATAATTTAATAACGAAGTGCACCAAAAGGATGTGAAAATCAGTCAATTCTAGTTCTACAGAATTTTAAGAGATGAAGCACACAACGTAAGGGTTATGAAGAAAGCTTTATTTATATTAATTTCTGAGTCTTTTCCTAATTTCCTTCAGAACTGACGTTTCTTTTCTTTCCTCCTCTATTCTCCTTCAGCTTTGTAATTAACTGTTCCTTACCAATCCCACTGCCTAGTTCCCTTCACCCACTTTGTCCTCCCGTTTCCCTTTATTTTTAGCACCTACAGATTCTACCCTTGATAATTCTTCCAGTAATTTCATCTGAGCGAAACCCAATTCCGGTTAGCTTTATGCTGCTGTTGCTTTTGACACAGTCTTATTATTTAAGAAAGATTGAAACCCAGTCATTTTGAGGGAGGCAGAGCAGGAAACCTTTTTTATCATATTCAACTCAGAATAGCTGTAGGAACCTTAAGTTATGTCGATAGCAGTAAATTCAATTATTTTTGTTACTGCGACAACAGTTCCTGGCATGGATTTGGCCTGTGACAATCACCACTCTCCTAAGCACCTTCCCAGCCTGATGTAAGGACTCCTTCTAAGGTCAATTCTCAAGCAGTTTCTGTCCTACTGCCTTGTTTTGGAAGATAAAGAGAATTTACTAGCATAGATGTGGGCCATTTCATGCCAGTTGCTCTTTGTATCCAAGAAGATTTCCAGATATGTTTAATTCACAAGTATAAACACAGCCTCACAGTGGAGAAAGTCTGCCAAGAAATTTTGCGGAGGGGAAAGTTACTTCAGCAGGGACATTCGAACGCTGTCTTCCAACTAGCAATCAATTTGCATTGTCTTAATCTCTTTTCTCCTCCCCAGCTACTTTCACACTTACTCCTGTAAAAAAAAAAAAGGCTTTCCTTTCCTTGCGTTCCAAATGTGATTCAAACTAGTCGAAACCTTTCCCTTGCAAATCCCTCTTCCTCCAATACAGTGGCAGCATTTCTGTGAGAATTGCCGGTTGCTCTTCTCATTTTTATGCAGGTGGCTGCTTCGGTTTTGTGAATATTATCCATCATGCTGGATCATAAACTAACTAATTAGGCCATCTAAATTTGAGAAATGGGAAAAAGCAGAGTCATTTGAAGTCAGTGACACCACCTACTGCACTCTCTACAGATAGTTTACATATAGAATTATTTTAAAAGCAGAAATGGAATTTGAAAATCATTATGGGTAAAAGAGGCAATCCCAAATAGAGCCTCCAAAACAGGGAGGAGACCATGAGACTATTTAACTCACGTGGCTGTTATTTGATAATTGGTCAATGAGCGCTTTATGCACGGTGATCCCCAGCCTTTGGCAATCACTAGGCGAGTAACGTGCTTTGTTGGCAGACATCACACTTTGCACCCTGCTCTCTACCGGTACTTTAAGGTTTCATTTCCTATATAGCTACATATAAGATGGAGATCTTAAATTCAGAATACTTGAAGTCCGCTCTTACAGAATTCCAAAGAAAATGTGTCAACAAGTATTTTTGGAGCAACTGACACTCTCTAATTAGTCAGATATAAAATAGCCAGTGCGTATGTTCATACAATGTTAGAGCCAGTCTCTGTGCCAAAAAATACCCAGGGCAGGCACAAACCAATTAGCTTTTTGTCAACCTACTCTTGGATTCTAATAAATGGCAATCTCCTATTTTTCTTTTCTTAAATGCAAGTAATTGATTCTCTGCAAAAAAATAAAAATTCAAAGCATATGATCTGAAAATAAGATACGAACATTTATGGTATGCCAGCCACAGGTGTTAATGAACCAAAGTACCAAGAAACACAGGGAAAGTGTTATTGTATTAATCAGTTGAAAATATTTTTAGATATATAAATAAGTCAGTATATGTTTAATTTGATTTTGTTTATATTTTCTTCTACACCTTTTTTTTTCTCCTACAAGAGAAGTCCAGATGACAACGGATTTTATTTTTAATTTTAAACTGAAGAGTTCTAATGGTGTAAGAAGAGTTAATTCTTTACACACTTTAAAACTTTCTTGCCGCACCAAGATTTTTTTCTTGTAAGCACGTAAGGCTTGTTATTTTCATATTTTACAATAGAATGGTATATATACGAAATAGACCCCCCCACATAACAAACAACTGAGGCTTTAACCTGGCACTTAAGAGAGCACCATCCTGTGAAAAGGGTGACAGCAAAGACCTGAATAATTTCAATTGATTGAATAAAGTGCGGAATCAGGAATGAAAATTGCATTATTTGAGATGTCTCTTTGATGCACAAAATCAACATATAAACCCTCAACAAAACAGGTCACTGAAGATGACAGCTTTTCTCCTAGGGAGAAAATGAGAACGATCATGTGACAAGTTAGTTATTGTTTAATGAGAAGCTGAAAGGAACTCGGACATTGTAAGAATAGCAACAGAGAAGTTTATACAGAATAAAAAGAAATACAAGATTGACTTCAAATGTACTAACAATTTAATTCAAATTTTGAATTTGCATCCACGAGCCAAGATTTCTGGATATTATTAAAAATCCACTTTAGCACCACATAACTGATCCTTCAGAAGTGACCATGTGGCAAAAAAATCCCCACCACAACAACAGACTTCAAACACACACTGAAAGGGAGAGTCAGGTCAAAGCGTGTCAGTTCTAAGCTATAAATCAAAACTAATTACCTGTTAGTTTACCCAAATTTGTGGTAAAAGGAAAACTCAAAGATGAAGAATGACAGAAATGTTAAAAAATGTATCGGCATTTTAAGACTGAAAGCTTTGAGGATGAAATTAAGTAAACAGTGTTGGAATTACACTTGCATATAACATTAAAGACTAGAGAAGGCCTGATCACTGGTTAGCAATTCTTTCCTGGCATCTCTGACAAGCTAGATACTACCCAACCTCCTCCTTCCCTCCCTGCTGTTCAGGCACGCAGATGTTGAGGTCCTGGTTAGCAGAAAGGCAGATGAGGGTTAGCTAGAGTATGTCGTAACAATCTGAACTAGCCTAACACCAAAAAAGTTGCCATGAAAATGGCAGGGAGGTAATGATCCAACAGAAGGACAGTTTAATGTGCAAGAGGCTACAGGACCCAGCAAATTAAGAAGGGTGTAAATTAAAATCATGGGCAAGTGATGGAATTCAAGGACTACACCTGTATTACTGTCACTAGAGAGCACACACAAAAAAATCAATCATCATTTGGAACTAAAGAATCCCATGCAAAACGACAGAAAAGAGAGCACCACAACACTCGGAACACGGTGTTACAAGAACCTGAAGCGCATATTTTGTTGTGAAGACGCTGAGATGCTGAGCAGGAAAAAGCCACGACATTTAAATGACGACACTGATGCACACAGGAAGAGAGGAATAACCAAACAAATGAAGAAAGCGACCAGAAGTTCAGCGCCAGCCCCAGCCACAGGCCGTGGCACGTAACTGTGGCACTCAGGGACACGCCAGGTGCGTACGTGTGACACGGGATGATGTGAAGGATGCCAGGCAATGGAAGAAAGGCTTGCGGAACAACGAAACTTAGCAGTTTCTGAGGAAGTACTGAGAGAGGCCAGAAGGCAGGCAGGCTGCTGCTCGCCGGAGAGGGAGAAAGGTTTCTCAGCACCCAGCTGAAGAGGAGGACCGCCATATACACAGAGACCGGCGTTTACGCGTGCGGTCCCGGTAGGGAGATCTAGGAGCTGGCAAGGGGCCGCAGTGACGGCGGCTTCCAGGGACTACAGCAGCACCTACGAGCAGCTCAGCCCGGGCGCCCCCGGCGCGGCTCGGCACCCCGGTGCCCTCGGGCCAGGGCGGCTGGTGACAGCCGGCCTCCTCAGAGGCGCCCGGGCCCACGCCACCCCTGAGGACGGGCCCTCCGCCCGCGGCCTCCACACCGAGCTAGGCCCGCTGCTTTCC
>VWZZ01007160.1:855152-877944 GCA_013399095.1 Psophia crepitans
CGAATCTTGCCGCTGAAAGACAGAACTTCCAACGTGGTTTCGGAAAATCTGCGTTTGAAAGTCGCTACTAGCTGCTGTGGTCGGTGTTTCGGCCTGGCTATACGTGCAGCTAGAAAAGCTTAGAAAAGCTGTTTGCAGCGGTCCAGCGGTGATGCGCAGGAAGATAAGGCGTGCCCCTCTAATGGAAGGGGCAGTACCTGGGCTCTCGGCCCACGTTTTGGGGTGCAGGGGTTGTCCGGTGATTGGTTCGAGCTGGGGCAGAAATTTGGATGAGGAAGAGAGTCTGTGAAGGAGATGAACAGTACCACATACCTCCTCTTAATCGTTGTCACAAAGTTGGGGTTTTTTTGAACTGAGCGCTTAATACAGTATGTCCTGGGTCCAGCATTTGGACTGTAGTTTTCCTGCGTTTGGTTTGTTGAAGGTTATGAGCCTGCCTAGGTGATGGCATTGACTCTGCTATTCCCGAACAGGCCTGCTAGCAGGAAGCCAAGCTCTGACACAGCCTAAGAGCAAACTTTACATGCCTTAGTTGGACCGCAGTTACATCAGTAAATGTGCAGGAAAGCCCGTAGCTTGCAGGAAAGGAATCTGTGCTTTGATGTTAAATCTGTGCTTTGATGCATTAAAATGGAAATGCAATGATGTGCATTGGGTTCCCCCTGCTTTGCTTTAAGGGTGGGTATGTATCATCTTGATAAGTATTGGTTTTATTTATAAATACTGTGTTTGTGTAATCTCAACTCTTCCTTTTTTCCACGAAAGCAGCTGGAAGCCATTTGTGTCCAAGTTCAGCCAGGACAGATGAAGGAAACTGAAAGGCCAATGCCATCGCTGGCACCGATCCAGCCCAAAACTATAACGCTGAGTCAGTCGGTTGGTAGAAACGCTAGCGTGCCAGGACTTGGCATTATTAATCCCCAGATAATTAGGATACAGCCTGTTACAGGAACTGAGCAGCAGCAGCAGCTATTCCTGCATAGTTCTTCCGAGTCTCCAGTTCAGTTGCTTATGCAGCGACCTTTACCATCTCATGGATCGGTGTCTGTGAACAAGATCCCCACATCTAAGATGCTAAATGGACAGAAAGCTACACGTGCCGCAGTATCGGCTACGAGGTCTCCAAATGTTACCGCGGTTGCAGCCAGTTCAGCAAATACTCTGATACCATGCCTTGAAAAAAACCAAAAAGATGACAAGTTAAAAAAATCCTTGAAAGTGAAAACTCGTTCTGGACGGATTTCACGCCCCCCAAAATACAAGGCTAAAGATTATAAATTCATTAAAATGGAGGATTTGGCTGATGGTCATCAGTCTGATTCTGATGATTATTCTGAGCTCAGTATAGAAGATGATGAAGAAGGAAAGGTGAAGGGAAAGGATGCACTATTCAGTTCTTCAAATTATAATCTGAAACCCAAAATGTTTAAATGCCAGACTTGTGAAAAATCTTATATAGGAAAAGGAGGATTAGCAAGACATTATAAACTTAACCCAGGCCATGGACAGCTGGAGCCTTCACCTCAAAAAATACCTTTAAATAAGCCTAATGGAAGTATATTTGTAGACAACGCCTGTGGAATAAGAGAGGAAACGATGAGTCCAGCACTGGATTTGGATTCAATTGCTGTCACTTTAAATAACAAAAATGCACTAGCTACCGATCTGGAAGAAGCTGTTAATTCAAAGGCTGGAGAACAGGTAAAGTATGTTCCCGGAAAAGCTGTCAGTTCTGTAGAAAGCAGAATGGCAGTTTTGTAGCCGCATACTATACTAATTCACCCGAGTTCCTGCTAACAGCAGTGTAAGTGGTGTTGGAAAGACTGAAGGTAGGGATTTAAACATGTATCAGTTGAGTAGGGCATGTCATTAGGGAAATGTAGCAGTCTTGTACTGCTCAGAAATATCCACTGATACACTACATTGAACAGATTTCCTATTGGAGTGCTTTAAAAATTGAATTATTGTCTCTTGCAATGTTGCACAAATAGTATTCTTGCACAGGCACACAAAACAAAATGTTCACTGAGTGTTCATTTGTCACCTGTTTTATGACATTCAGTTTTTGGCTTGGAAAAACCTTGTCCGTGTAAATAGCCGCCTTCTCTGCATTCAGATAAGGGTACTGCATTGTTCAGCCACAGCCTGTTGCGTGATAGACAGCAAGACATCAAGGCATCATCTGCTCAATCAATTTCTGTTGCTGATATAGAGATTTTTCCTGTGGTGACACTTGTTTAGAATTTAACAGCGGACCGCAGCTTTTCCTAGAGTGGGTTTCAAACTGGCTTAGCTACCCCTGCAAACCAAACCCTCTGGGGAAACTTGAGTCTCTGCACTGGAAGCTACTTTAGCAGCAGGTTTTTTTTTCCATGATGTTTTAAGCTGGTCACTTCAAAGTAAAGTTTCTCTTTTAATACTAAAATGACTCTAATACCTTGCAGCAAGAGCTGATGCAGCTCCTGTCTAGGAAAAAATACTTGTTTAGATGTAGCAGCATCACATTTATTACTTTTTTAGTTGTAAATGTGAAGTTGTTCTCAGATGTGAAAATTTACAGCTTAAGATGCCAATGCAGCAAACCTCCCTCCCTCACCCTCTATGCTCTTTCTGTCACCTGTGGAAAAAGACAATTGCAGAATACTGAAGTCTGTCCCTGTATTGTTACGTAGTTGTTACTTCCCTGTGCAGCAGCACTTATTTCACCCAGGATGGTGGAATTTAGAAAAATTTCAGTCTTGTACATAATGCTACTACTGACTGCTAGATTGCTCTCGTACCTGCTACTTTTAACTAGCAAATATGGATTCTACAAATTTGCACTTTTACTCATTGATTTGTTACAGTCTTCAGCCAGGTAAATACTTTCTAGAAGGAATAGCAGGATTATTAAAACTGGTACATTGATACAGACAGGAAGGAAGGCAGTGAAGATCCCCACGTTCAACCTAGTCTTATGTCGTATTTGGAACTAATTTAGTAATTTAATCCCTGGATAGAACTGATATAAATTTGCACTTCTTAGAGCTTTCCTAATCACTGGAATAGCAGGGGGCTACTGAACGTTAGGATGAAAATGTACTGACTATGAAAAGAAGCCTGATACACCTCAGTGCTACTGTAAACTCCTCTCTTTAAAAAAATACTGGGATATTCTTAGAAATTCTAGCCTGGAAGTGAAGACAAGACATGTTCAGTAAGAAATCACTGCTTTGATCAGTAAAAAAAAAAATCACACCGAAATCACAATGATAGCAACAGAAAATGTACTTTGAGTTTGCAATGTGGTCTTATAACAGAAGCTACTTCTTAGCTGTGTTCTTAGGGAAGAGTAAGGATTTTGAAAGGTGGAAACTGGGCAATATATTTTGATTTTTAGTTACTGGGTTTGTCACTGTTCATGGCTGTTCAGAGTTTTGTCTTTCATGTAAATTCTTTTGTGCTTTGACATAGGTACAATGAAACCCAATTTTTTTCTTTGGGTGTGTTTTACTGCTAATTATTTCTACAACCTCTTTATTTAAGAGGACAAATTTTACTTTAAAAATATTAAACATATTTAACTGAAATAAAACAGCTCTTCAATCATATTCCCCTAATCTTGGTATATTTACTCCACAACTTTCTTTGCAGTTATGCTTGTATCCAGCTTTGCATTTATTTAATATGTTATTTATTGTTTGCAAAGACGAAAACTTATAAAATTGTCTTCCTCAAAATACTCTTTAAAATGGTCAATAAATACTTCTCCCCTTTCTTTTAATTAAGACTCGTAAGTCTGCAGAAAGCAGACACATGTTGGCAGAACAGCAAAATGAAACCAGTTCAGGACACTGGGGCTCCGTAACACCAAAAGGACCTGGAAGACCCAGACGACCAAAGAGACGCGGTCGACCACGGATGGGTGGAAGATCTAGGTGTTCTGGAAGGCTTAGCAGACCTGGTCAGTCCCCTTCAAAGTCACTTAGTAGTGTGTCAGCAGAGCACAAGGTATTCAGAAGAAAAGCTAGGTTAAAAGAGGTATGGTTCTCTTCTGCAATTACTTCCAAAGTATCTTCCCCTGCCCTATTTTTTTTTTTTTAATCACTTATTTTCAAGGAATCATCTATAAAATACTGATTTTTTAAAAAAATTATTATTATTTTTTATTTTTACATATCCTTATGTACTGACAAGATGAAAGCCTAAGACGTCTTCTAAGAAGAAAACATTAAGATGTCTTTTTAGGGAAAAAATCCTTCTAGCAGAACACTGGACAAGGGGAAAATGGGAACTCAGTCCGGAAAGGGACTTTTGACATGTAGATATCCTCTCGCTCTTCTTTTTCTGGAGAAGGAAAGTTACTAGCTACCATTAGGTATCTCCTCCAACACAGTAAAAAGAAATAAATCCAGCTGATGCTGGGCAACATTGAAAAAGAAAAAAACCACAAAGAAGCTCTTGGGGGAGGACAAAATGGGGATTAAAATCCATGCAACTAACACATTTTTTGTTTCCTGTGTTGAGGAAGATCCTTTATGGCTCCAAATCAACTATGTTACTCTGCTTTCTGTGAATTGGCAACATTTGTGGGACTGAGTTTTGTCTGTATATGGGTAGTAATTGTTCTGATGTTTTCTAATTTATGTCCTCTCTTGGTATTACGCTTCCATCTGTTCTCAAAGCTGCTTAACAATATAGCGTGTATATTTCAAAAAAAGTAGCAGTATGTTCTGTTCTGAATGTGGGATGCATAACCTCTGTAGGCTACTTTGCTCTAATAAACTCACTCTGGCCTTTGACAGCTAATACAACAATGTGATAATGAAGACTTAATGGAGCTGGCTCTCCCACGTCTCACAAAGGTTGTTACAGTATATGAATTTCTGTTGAGGAAGGTGAGTTGATTTTTTTTTAATTTTTTTTTTTTTTTTACTTAAAAACATTGAACTATTTTAGTGAGACTTCCATTAGTATAAATGAAAAGATTCCTTTAGAGATGTATGTGAATTTGCTAAGTTAGAGTTGTGCAGAATGTAGATGTTCTTACTCATCAGTTCATTCCTACACAGGCAAAATTCTGGTAGGTCTTGACGGGAAGCCTTGCTTTTCACTGCCTGGTTCAGTGGCATTTGTGAATATTCCATAATCTTTTGACTTGAATGTTTCTATTTTAAAATGCTGGAGAACACAAACTGACAGATTTTAATCTGTTTTAAAATACAGGGAAGGGGAAACAAACCCTTTTTTTCCCTCCTGTTTCTAGGTTGAAAAAGGGTATCCAGCCAAAGCTTACTTCCCAGACGTGTATAGGGAATTCGAAGACTTGCACAATATGGTAAAGAAAATGGCTTATGATCATCTCAGTAATTCTGATTTGCTGAGTTGCCAGCAGCCTGTTGAAATAAAAGATGTTAAGGTAATAAAGCACTCTGTTTGGAACTCACTTTTTTTGTTTTATTTTAGATGCTTTGCATTTTTATTTTTCTCTGATAAACTTTGTCATCCTGGTAAAGTTATTTGAAGAAAACATAGGTTTTTATGAGCAAAAATAGACGTTATTGTAAAAAGTCCAACAACTAACCGAAGACAAAAAGAAATCCATAATAAAACTACAATTCTAGTTTATGGCAGTAGATACTACTAGAAATATTAAAAAAATATTCTAGCAGTGCTGTTACCTGTCCTGCGTATCTGGGGTAGTGTGAAGCTGCATGTTACTGCAAGGTGTATTTAGCATTAACTGCTAATAAAAGTACATCTTGATGTTTGATTAGGAAGGAGGGGTCTATATTTAAAATGAGTGCCCTTGATTTAAAGGGATAAGTGGTTTCATTGCAAAATGAGGACAAACTGAATGCATCTATGTAGTTCACCGTGGTGCTAACAAATATGAAAGGTAGCGAATACATTAACAAAATGGCAAACTACTGTTGCAGTGACTCTTCAGATTAATTGTTTATGCAGCTGTATCTAGAAAGACAACGCAGGTTTGGTTTTCTCTTTGTTTTGTTTGGGGTTTTTTTTTAATGTGGATCTGTTCATCCTTATGGATCCTCATTCATTTATATTCCTCTTGCTTAGAATAACACAGTTCTTTATACATAACATATTTTTGGATTTCCCTTCTTTGTTTCCAGTAGTGAAAACACTATTTTATATTTTACCTCCACCAAAATTTCTAAATGATGTACTGTGAGCACAGAACTTACAACTACTGTGAGAGGGGAGCATACTGGAAAACTCAGAGTAGGGATGGTAGAGATAAGATTTTGGTTCTTACAATAATCCTGGTTTAAAAAATGAAGTCCTGTACGGACTGTTAGCAGTGATGACTATTTTTCAAAATAAATCATGATGTTCACTGTATGTACTAAAAAACTTTTGAGAATTACTGTGTGCTTATCTGGCTGTTTTGCAGTTAACACTGGTGTTTCCCTTTGGAGAAATGAAGTTGCACCATGTAAAGGGAGGCTGTTCATACTGGCAGGCCCAGAATAGAACCTCTTTCTTGGTTCTCTTCAGTGTTAATGTGCGTTCTTAATACAGAATTACGCTCTTTAAACAAAAAAAAACAAAACAACAAACCCAACCAAAACCCCAAAACGAACAGAACCAGCCCAGCCTGGAAAAGTTGTATAGCAGCACACCTACATAAGGATGACACACAGGAATGGAATGGCAGGGAGGGGGGAATCCTTAACTACTGTGGGATACTCTGAAAGAAGACGACCTAAATGTTTTTTAAATAATGGAGAACCTCATCCATGTTCTTTATCAAACTCTGCTCTTAGTCACTGTCTCTGGATTCTATATATAACCATTGTACTCCTAATTCTTTTGCATTTGCCTGTTAGTATTCACCTTCAAATGAAGGTTGTGTTCTATTAATGTGGAGGCTGGTAGAAAACATGGAAGTCTACTTCATTGAGCTGTGGTGATTGAGTATTACACTAGACCCCATGTAGTTCTAGTTCAGTTTTAAGAAAACAAATCAGTATTTTAGCATTCGTGTATTCAGACTGGAGAGGCTAACTTTTACTTTTTTTCCTATATCTGTTTTTAAAGGTTGCTGAATCACTAGGAATTACAGAAATAGTCGCTGGAGAACGAAAGACGCAAGGTGTAGACTCTTGTTCACAATGTATAATTAAAATGGTTAGTGAGCAAGTGCCTGTGGAGATACTGGGACAAAAACGGTTAGCTGAGGTACGGAATACCTTTGTGAAAATTAAAAATGAAACTAAGACAAATTAAAACTTGTTAAACCAGATAATTATTCTTTACAAAATCTAAATAGTATTATCTGACTCATGTTAAGTTAAGGCTTTTGTGGTGCTTGGAGTTTGGAAACCAAGTAGTACTCTCTATTGTGCTATTGTAGTAGAGCATACGAACTAGCATCCTAAAGATGTACTTTGGGAAGATACTTGGTAGCATTCAGGACAGAATCTCAAGCTTCCAGGTAATCTCACGATAGAAGAATTCTGTTGCGCTAGTAAATGGGGGCCCTAGAGTGAGAAGGATCCTCAGATTCTAGTAATTTGTGTTGGAGTACCCAGGCTAACCTACAGCAGGCTTAGACATTGGAGGCGCGGTTGCTCTGCTAATTGGTGGAGGTGCATGAAAACAGTTCCTTTCTTTCTGACAAGTCGGTTGATCAGATTTAGCCTGTTTACAGCTGTAGCAGGGAGTAGTGTTTCCTCTTCTTGAAAGTCACATTTCTATGGTCCGTCCCTTAACTGTTCTACTTCCTATTTAATCCAGAGTTGGTTTTGGTGGTGGATAAGTGAGACTGGTGCTTTTCTGTTTTTCTGCCTGCAGTTAAACTTAGAGCTGATCAGTGGGCAGGCTGTTCACAGCCCTTTACTGAAGTCAGGGACATAGCTTATAGCAGGTTTCATGCCCAACAGCTAATCACAAAGGCTCAGAGAGAAGCTTTGATGTTGAAACAAAGGCAGATTGTTTTAACCAAGTATCAAAAGTAATCAGTGGTGTTTTGGCGAAGTGTGAGGGCTGTGTTTAAATCCCTACCTTTTGGGAAGACCTTTAATGTAAAATCCTGTTTTCAAGGAGGGTATCATTTCACTGCTATCAAGCGTCCACAGTTAGTTTGTGATCTTTTCAATATTGTCAGCTGTTACAATGGCAGCTAGTTAATAATCTCTTGTATTGACAGAGCTCAGGGGAGGAACTGTTGCCATCGGCCAAAAGGACCAAGTTAGAAGACGTAATGGAGCATGTGAATAATGCTTATGCCAGTCAAGATGAAGTGAAAGAAGAGAGTGGAAATCTCTGTACACTGTTTGAAAAAGATGGTAACCTCTTCAGATTTTCCAATTCTGTTCTGTTCATGGAGGAGCTGAACAAATCTTTGTTCTTCAAGCTACTGTGCTTTTTGTCTTAAGGATTCATTTCTTAACTTGCTTCCCAGGTCCTTCAAAAGCAGCTGTTTAACTGAAGAGGCTTTGGGGGTGGGGGGAAGTTACATATGATGCAGACGTAGCTGTAGCTCAGTTCCGAATGCATGATAATCCAGTTCCTCATACTGTTGCAGTACTAGAATAGGACTGTCCTCTACTGCATACTTCCTGAATGCTTCGTGTCGGCCCTATCCTATCGTCTCCTGTAGCAGAGATGATGGTGCACGACCTTTGTGTCAGCAGTGGGAGAGCAGAGGAAGAGGAAGCAGTGTGCATGTCCTTCCTCTTTGCCCCAGCAGGCTGCAGTAGCAGAATCATCAGAGCTCTGTGGATCCTGGGGAGGGAGAGAGCTGCTGCTGGCCCTGTACCCCAGGGGAGATGTGGGACCTGAAGATTGGAATCGAGGCACCATTTTGCACTGTGCTGTTTGGGTGGTTGTCATCCTTTTTATCCATTCTTTGTCTTTATTCCCTCTGCCCCTCAGATTGGCAGGGTAACAGTGGATTAGACAGGAAAGTGAGATGTGTCCCCACCTGTAATCTCCCCAAACTCCAGTGTCTTTTATGTGAGAGTATTGCAGTAATTCAGAGGTGTTATGATCACTGTTGTGAAAGATTCCAGCCCTTACCCATCTCTAGCAGGATGTCTGTATCAGTACTGTTCTCTTGCTTTGTAAATACGTTCTTCTGGTGTTGCTGTTAAGCCACTTTGCTCTTGCCCTTTGCATGTCTTTCTGTCAGTGGTTGTGGTTTTGTTTTCCCCCTTTAATTTATCTTTCTTTCTCTGAAAGGCTCTCTGCATTGCCATGCTTATTTCTTGTTGTATTACGATTTTCTTCTGGGCTTTAAGTTTTAAGTTCTGTTTCGCTTGCACCTGGTAGTAGGGTTTTTGCTAGTCTACAGTACAAAAAGTTACAAATGGTCCCTTCTGCAGTGTTAGCCCTCCTCTGTTGTGCACTGATGTCTTTCATAACAAAAACCAACCCCAACCTGCTTGGTTCTTTTGATCTTCAATAATAAAAACTGACAGCTCATGCTACTGCAGCTTAGTAGTTATTGTTCAACTACCTACTGGGTTCGTGACCTGGCTCTTCATCCAGGTCAAATAACTGGTAAAACACATGTAACTTCTAGTGGCTTTTAGCTTTTCTGTCACAGGGCCAAAGCGCTTCTTGGGCAGTTAGCAGAGCTAATTAGATACGTAGTAACTTGATGACATGTTGGAGTTCAGGATGAGATTAGTTATCAACAGAAATTTCATCAAGTTTAAGTGCTTCTGTCAGTTTACTAATGGTAATGGGGATGAGCAGCTGACAACTTTTTGCCTGGTGTGTTATTTATCTTTTAATGTGACTGGCTGTATGTCAGGTGGAAAAAATGGAGTTTGACTTTCAGCCCAGGTGGTTTTAAGGATTGACAGAAAAATGCTGCTTTGAATGTAAGGTCCCTTGGTATGGAGATAGTCAATAATATTTCACTATCCAAAAATGCCTTAAGTATTTTTTTATACTGACTTTCTCACCTTAGGTGCTTCAGGTTTGCTAATTTGGGGAAGAAAGCAGGGAAGTAGTCTAGCTTTGCCTCCAAAATTATTGCTGAGAAGTATTATTTTTTTGGACATGCAATGTTAGATTGCCCAACAAAATTGTATTTCTCTTGCCTTTTCAGGTTTTAATCCATTAAATGGAGAAATCCTGCTTTCAGAAGATAGGCATATCGCCTGCTGCACAACTGGAAGTACATTACCAACAGCAGAGGAACATAATTCACTTGCTGATTCAGGAGTTAGAATCGATTCTGAAAATTCAGGTACCTTCTCTCAGACTGTGAAAATGAGGATAGAGTATTCCCAGCCTGTGGACCTACAGGGACCAGATATGGCAGGCGACTCATCTCTGCTACATACTGAAGTCGTATTGCCTGTTGAAGAAGATGGCTCACCTGAGGCAGTTCAAGCACACTTTGTGAGCGAGAGTTCAGCAGGTGCACTGTCAGCTCCTGAACTTTGTGACTCTGTGCCAGAGAATGCAGTGGGCAGTCAGAGCACTAATGCACCGATGAGTGAAGAAAATGGTCACAATCAAAAATACCAGAAACTGCAAGAGGAAAACCGTAATTTTGCAATTAAAGAACATTCTGAACAACTTCATAATACTGATATGACTGATGAGATGCAGGAACTTGAAAAAGCTTTTTCAACAAACATCGTGCCAATAAACTACCCACACAGTGCTCAGACTGAGTCGCACCAGAACCCTGTCCAGGAATCCTCCCTGTCTGCTCACATGAACCATGAAAACTCTTTTAAACACATGAATGCATTTTCTTGTGAGACACAGGAACAACATGTGTTGGAGAATACAGTTACTGTAGATGAAACTGTAGCCTTTGAGATTACTGATGAGAGCCATGATTTTTTGTCTCAGGGACATGAACAGATTTTTATTCAGACTTCAGATGGGCTTATCCTGTCTCATCCAGATACTGCTGTTTTATCTCAGGCAGAAGGCATCGTTATTGTAACCGATTCCAATGGTACTACAATGCACATTCGCACACCGGAGGGGATACCTCTGGAAACGGTGGAAGCACTACTGGCAATGGAAGCAGATGGCCAAAGTGAAGATATTTTGCTCTCGCAAAGTGAATTGGAGCCATAAATTAGAAAACTGTATATGCTTTCTTCTGGAAAAGACTGACTCTATAAAATGTATATTTTTCTAATGTGAATACTGAAAGAATTGAAATTAACTTATTTGTAAACTGTTTCTATGCCATGTACTTTTTATAACTTATGTTTATATAAATCTAGCAGCATTGCAACCAAAAATTCTCGAATTAACATCGTTCTATTTGCTTTATATGTTGGGGGTGGGTGGAAAGTGGCAATCTGTCAACCCTGAAACTGTTGCACTATTCCCTTTTGTTACATAATTCCTTTTCTCTCTAGCCATCTAAAAATACAGTAAGTTGTACTGCTGTTCAGCAGTGATGTGCTGTGTACTGGCAAGCTGTACTATGGGTAAAATAAAAACTATATTAAAAATGTGTGCTTTCTGTGTCATTGGGATTACAAAACACTTTTTGTTATCGCAGTTTCTTAAAGCTAGCTTGAATATTTGTTAGCATCTAGACTTAATGCACGTAAATCTGCCTGGAAAAATGGGAAGTTTTAAATATAATCCACACTTGTGCAGTCTGGGAACAATGTGACAGCCTAGCTGATCCTTTCTTAAATAAGCATTCACTGAGTTAGAGACAGAAATAGCCTCGAACAAGATCTGGTTTGTACTGAACTGTTGGAAATGTATTTAAGTATGCTTGCCTGGTGTTCCGTCACACCTTTAAAAATTGCTGTTACTTCGACAGAAACAGGAAGGTGCATAAGTAGTGATCTGATTTTTCCTTAATGAGATACCAAATTCTTTTTTTACTTTAGTCCGTGGTGGTCTATTTTTGTTGGACTTGTGCTATACTTTTTTCTTGCAGATGATGCATCCTTTATCAGTTCTAAGCTTTGACCTTCCCAGCAACTCTGCACTGCCCTGCACTATTTAATCATCATAAAAAGATATCCTTGACTATAATTCCTGTTTCTCTATTCAGACAGAGAATTAGCAAATTACAGATCTACTGCTATCTTGTATTTCTGTCATGCTTCCAGTGTGTTGGCTAAAAGATAATATTTTCTTGGAGTCCTCCTAGCAGCTTCTTGTCCAAGGCACTGTCTTTTGTTTCAGGAAGCTTATAGGTGAAAAAGAGCATTAGATGCCCAGTGTCTATTTTGTTGATGAGCTATTGCAGATATTACTCCAAACTGGTAACGTACCTTTACAATGCATGTGTTGCCTCCTAGCTAAGCACATGAGGCTACTGAGATAGCTGGACAAATCAACTAAAAGCACCTGTAATATGCAGGAGAACTGTTCTTAAATGAAGTATGAACATTGATTCTTTATGGTCTTGTTACTGAGGGAAAACCTACACCAAAACTGAATCTAAATGAGGACAGTTTAGAGATGGAACAATCATCTTGTCTACTATCCCTTTAACATACTTTGGTTTGCAGTTTTT
The DNA here is from genome assembly GCA_013399095.1 of Psophia crepitans. NCBI lineage: Eukaryota > Metazoa > Chordata > Aves > Gruiformes > Psophiidae > Psophia > Psophia crepitans. Next base: position 867,628 of record VWZZ01007160.1, read on the forward strand.
TTGTTGCTTTTTTTTAGAAATAGAAATAGAATCATTAAGGTTGGAAGTGACCTCAAGGATCATCTAGTCCAACCATCCCCCCACCACCTATTACCCACTAAACCATGTCCCTAAGTACCACATCCAACCTTTCCTTAAACACCCTCAGGGATGGTGACTCCACCACCTCCCTGGGCAACCCGTTCCGGTGCCCGACCACCCTTTCCGAGAAGAAATTTCTCCTCATCTCCAACCTGAACCTCCCCTGGCGCAACTTGCAGCCGTTCCCCCTTGTCCTGACACTAGTTATCTGCGAGAAGAGGCCGACCCCCAGCTCACCACAACTCCCTTTCAGGTAGTTGTGGAGGGCAATAAGGTCTCCCCTGAGCCTCCTCTTCTCCAGACTAAACAGTCCCAGTTCCTTCAGCCGCTCCTCATAAGACCTGTGCTCCAGCCCCTTCACCAGTTTCGTTGCCCTTCTCTGGACACGCTCCAGGGCCTCAATGTCTTTCTTGTGGTGAGGGGCCCAAAACTGGACACAGTACTCGAGGTGCGGCCTCACCAGGGCTGAGTACAGGGGGACAATCACCTCCCTGCTCCTGCTGGCTACACTATTCCTGATACAGGCCAGGATGCCGTTGGCCTTCTTGGCCACCTGGGCCATCTGTTTTTTCTTGGTTGCTTAGGTAGATTATTTTGATTAACCAAAATACTGCCTTTTAGGTGTGGATGTGAAAGATGTTGTTGTGTATTAGTGAGTTCCTGTCTGGTGATTTGGTTTACAGTGTAGGTTTTGGTTTGGGTCTTTTCTTCCCCCCTCTCTTTTTAGGAGGTGGTAATGGTCAGTGGATACAGGCCTACTTTACAAGTGAAGATCCCATACAAAGCACGGTTCTGCTGGTCTTTCAAAGTCTTTGATTGCAGTGAGCAATTCTTTATTAGTCTTTTGTACTGACTGCCTAATAACTGCATCTGAGGGCTTCAAATATAACAATCAGCTGCTTAGAGCTATAATGACAAACAACTCTGCAGTGATTGTGCAGTAATCTTCCTGTGCCTGGCAGCAGTCGATGAGCAAGGGGTCTGTGAATGTGAAGACTCCTTCACATGAAGAGCTTTATTTCCTCTAAGAAACAAGAACAAACCACAGTCTCCACCTGTGCAGAAAATAAAAATCTGCTTCAATTCTGCCTTCCCTATTGATTTACACATGCTGGGAAATACAATACACCTACTCTCATCTTAAAAGAACAATTCTATAAGTGAACCAACCTTTTCTCCTTGGAAAATATTTTTGAAGTATGAAGGTGTTTCCATAGTGACAAGGGTCTGGCCCTACTCAGACAAATTAAAGTGGCTGTTAAACTAGGTGGAACACTTGCACAGAAAAATAATAAAACCCAACAAAGCTATTCATAACTGACTGTATTCTCCTTGAGCTACAGCAGAATTGCTTTTTAGACACTAGAAATCTGGGGTAAGAACAGAATGCTATTCAGCTGCCAGAAACAACCTCGCTGTTGAACAGAGCAACATGTTGAGAAAACTTTTCCAATTCATGTCTGTCTGTCCCATTTTTGCAGGAAACTCACGCAGGAAATCCTTACCAAGCTTAGGGGGTTTCACATGGGAACTAGTTAAGTAAGTGACCCTACTTTTCCTATCAGAAATCTCTTTCAAAATCTCTCACTGTTTTAATTAGATTTTTCCAGTGTCCAACCACAGCCATTATGGTCATTTCATAGCAGTGTGCATTTTGTGTTACTGTCTTTTAGGTCAAATAGTTGTTTCAAGGAGAATCAAGGGTAAATGTCTGTCAGGGCAGAACAATGAGTCAATAGCACTTAGAAACACTATGTAGCTGTGTGAAACAGGAGGCCTAAATCAACAGTTTGTAGAGGAGCAGGTCATACAGGCAATCAGGAAGTGGGAGGATTTTAGATTCTTACTCATAACAAAGTAAGCAGAAGGCCTAAATTTGCTACACATTAGGGGATTAACTAAAAACTTGATGACCCAGCTGTATAGTTTCCACACTGTAATACACTTTTCTGAAAAGTGGTAATTTGCAATAGCAGCTAACAGTTAGTAAAGGCTGGGTAAGTGTAGTGGCTTCTCCATGCTACCCTGGTCTGACGTAACGATATGCTGCAGTGATTACTACGTCTTTAGGAGTGAAAGCAAATAAGGGCATTGGCTTCCACCTCGGCATTTAGCTTTTGCATTAACTGTTTCTCCAAGACACCAGCATGAAAAAGCAAGAATTTGAGCGACCAATTCTTGTCACGTAAACAACTGCTAACCAAAAAGGGGGCACACCTTTAAACCAGAACCACTTGGGATCAGACAGTAATTCAAGGCAAAACTCGCTGAGCCCTCTGGCAGGAAGCAAGCAGTATGGGATAAGGCCATGACTGAAGCAGGTCTTGTTTTTATTCAACAGATGCTTTCATGAAATATCTCTAAGAGAAAAAAGTTACAATGAATTAAAAGAGACAAGACCTTTTCACATAATGACTGTGGAACAGTGAGTTGTGCTAAACATTTCCAGTGTGCTAGTACAGGCTTGGATCACTCTTCTGGGTGATGTACCTAACGACATCACAATCAAAACCAAACCAGAATTTGCACTAGTGTCTGCAACAGCTTTTCAGGACCACATACTAAACTATGTGCATCCTTTTGGATCCTGCCTTTTGTGCTTTCCTTTCCTTTTTCCCATTTATATAAAGCAAGTACAAAAGCATAAGCCCTGTGAAGTCATGAAAAAAAAAAAGCCTGCAAAAGATCAAGAAGTGCTGATCTTTTATGGTGAAAGGGACAACGTAGGTATTTTAAATTGTCGAGACTTGTAAAGTAGTTCTTTGCTGTAGGTGTCTATGTCCATTGAATCTCCCCATACCACTAAGCAGTGCCTGCCTCATTTGGGCTATAGGGGACTTGGCCTCCTACCTGTAGCCTCTCTATTGCACTTAAAATGGGCCAAAGCAGCCAAAGCAACCAAAGCAGATTGTCCCATGAAGAAAAAGGAGTATCAGCTGAGGCAAGATAAAAATACAAATAGAGAAACAGATCTTTAATAAGTTTTACAAAAATTCAACTTACTTGGTAAGCCTTGCAATTTGCCGTTTCAGTTTCATGCAAGCATCGTTAGAAGCAAGTCAGGTAACATTTAAAACTCTAGCACTGTCTATGTCCTGTTTCCAGCAGCATGGCTTCAAGTAGTAGTTTGCTGCTGTTCTCAATGTAAGGCTGGTATAACCATGATGATAAATAGACCATCATCAGATCCTGGTCAGCAGAATGAGCAATTTCTTGTACAATGGTTTGCTTGAGTTGTAGTTCCTTCTTGTACATTTCTGAGAGCTTCAGAGAAACCTCATCTGCAATAGATTGAAAAATAAGTGCCTTGACCAGAACATTGCAGCAAATGTCTAAAAGTTAAATTATGCTTTTAGTATGTTGATCATTAAAACCACCTTATCTGACATAAGCTATTCCCCATATTTAGACATCTCAGTTTTTACAGCATTATTAATGTTCATACACTAGAATATAAAATGTTAAATAACTTCCTCAGCTTTTGGATATATTTTATACACTTGTGATTTTGACATGAACCCCCTTTTTAACTCCAGAATAGCAGTGCTACTGATTCTCAGGACCCACCATAAAATTAGCAATTATAGCTATTCTTCCAAATAACTTAAATTTGATTTTAAAATCAAATGTTATCTTGAAATACAGCCTTCACATTTTAGAGTCACTATTGATTTTAGCTGAAGAACATCCTCACATGTTGTAGGCACTTTAGCAATGCACAATCACCAATAAGCGATACCAATAGTGAAAAATAACAATAAAACAAAGCAACAGATGAAAACTTAAGTGTGTAATGTAAAAACTAATATTGTTACTATTTATGTTAGTAATGCTGGGGGGGGGGTTACAACATATTTATGTAATAATCTTTAGTTGTTTGACTTTCTAAAAAATAGCCACAAATTTTTTTAAAGAGAGCTTGATCTTGTGATTCTAACTTAGCGTGAACTATAACTGCCTTCCGGAGGATTTAGTGTTCCACGGAGTAAAGAGCATCACTAAATGATACAGTCACAACGAGTGTTTTGACAGCACTTGTCTTTGTCATTCTTACCCTTTTAAGCTGGCAGAAACTAATACATAAGATTCTTGCTAACTTGTGGTAGTGAAGCAAGCAGCAGGGCTTCACGAAGATATGACTTTCACCTCACAAAGGCAGCAGTTGGTTTGCATGCAATCAGGCTTCCCTTGAATTCCAACAGTTTTAAATGGGCGGTAATGCCAGCTGGGAGGCAGTGCCTTTTGCCATCAAGTAATGCTAAAAGGATTGATATTAACAGTAGATGGTAACTGAACATTTCCTTACTTGTCTTGACTGACATTGAGATCAGAGGAATTTTCCTTTAGCTGCCTGAGAATTAACTGAGGTATAGCTGGTTCTTGGCATTCAGGGATTTCTTCTTAGTGTCAAGTAACAAGTCAAGTAAGTTAAGCCTACAGCTTAACGCTACCAAGTTGCAGAGATGTCTCTCTCTACAAAGGACGTGCCTGTTGGAGCTTGGACACTGTAAGCTGCTGACAAGTTTAGTTTTATGCTGTAATTGTTGCATGTCTGACTACACTTGGCAATTCATACGAGCAGCCATCAGCAGTAACACGAAGCCAAGTGGTGCATTCATGTGTTTATTGATTAGTCAATTATAAAAGAGACAGATACTCTCTCTCTCTCTCTGAGGCAAGCCATCCAAATAAAAAGGTTTATTTTTCAGTCCTAAATTGGATGACATCAACAACACAACACAATTAGCTAAGATAATCAATATTTTACTTACAGAAGTACGGTGTGGGCCATGTATGAAAGAAGGGTACTGTGCAATTCCCAGCTCCATGGTGGAATGCTTCCAAGTCACAGATTGCTTTAGCAGTCGAAGTAAGCTTTTCCATTTTCAGTTGTATCTTTGTCTGAAAATGATGAGCATTTAACATTAACGAACATCTCAGGAACATTACGCTGCTATAATCTTAAACTTTTTTTTAAAACATTTCTGAAGACTATTTAGTCTTAATATTTCTAACTTACTTTTTTTAACTCCAGACAGGAATCAAAGCTGGAATTTACATACAGATTTAATACGAGATACTCTAAAATTTTGAACACTGCAGGCATGACTTACTGATTGTGATTTTGCATAATTCTTTTGTTTCCCCCATGTAGAAATATATTAAAGTGCCCTATTTTTTTCACCTCTCTCCTAGTTTCTCCTATAGCAGTTTAGTACAGGGGAAAACCATCAGGCTGTCTATGAACAAGTATGGCACAAGCCTATAAACACATGCTTTCTTATGTTACCATGTCAAGATGACTTAAATTTGATTTCAAAAGATCAGCAAAAGGTGAGAAAAGCAGCTCAAGCTATGACTAGTGACCTGTCTAGGCTGATTTAACAACTTGCTTCAAAGAACAGGTCATTCCATCCACCTCCTTCATAGAATCATAAAATCACAGAATGGTTTGGGTTGGAAGGGACCACAAGGATCATCCAGTTCCAACCCCCCTGCCATGGGCAGGGACACCCTGCTCTAGACCAGGCTGCCAAAAGCCCCATCCAACCTGGCCTTGAACACTGCCAGGGATGGGGCACCCAGAACTTCTCTGGGCAACCTGTTCCAGTGCCTCACCACCCTCACTGTGAAGAATTTCTTCCTAACGTCCAACCTAAATCACCCCTCTTCTAGTTTAAACCCATTCCCCCTTGTCCTGTCACTGCACTCCCTAATAAACAGCCCCTCTCCAGCTTTCCTGTAGGTCCCTTTAGGTATTGGAAGGCCGCGATTTGGTCTCCCTGGAGCCTTCTCTTCTCCAGGCTGAACAAGCCCAGCTCCCTCAGCCTGTCCTCATAGGAGAGGTGCTCCAGCCCTCTGATCAACTTTGTGGCCTCCTCTGGACTCGCTCCAGCAGCTCCATGTCTTTCCTGTACTGGGGACCCCAGAGCTGAACGCAGCACTGCAGGTGGGGTCTCACAAGAGCGGAGTAGAGGGGGAGAATCCCCTCCCTCAACCTGCTGGCAACACTTTTTAATGCAGCCCAGGACACGGTTGGCTTTCTGGGCTGCCAGCGCACACTGACGGCTCATGTTGAGTTTTTCATCAATCACCACCTCCAAGCCCTTCTCCTCAGGGCTGCTCTCAATCCATTCTATGCCCAGCCTCTAGCTGTGCTTGGGATTGCACTGACCCATGTGCAGAACCTTGCACTTGGCCTTGTTGAATTTCATGCAGTTTGCACTGGCCCACCTCTCAAGCCTGTCAAGGTCCCTCTGGATGGCATCCCTTTCCTCCAGCGTGTTGACCGCACCACACAGCTTGGTGTTGTGGCCAAACTTGCCAAGGGTGCACTCAATCCCACTGTCCATGTGGCCAACAAAGATGTTAAACAATGCCGGTCCCAGTACCGACCCCTGAGGAACGCAACTCGTCACTGGTCTCCACTTAGACATCGAGCCGTTGACCACAAGTCTTTGAGTGTGGCCATCCAGCCAATTCCTTATCCAGCGAGTGGTCCATCAGTCAAATCCATGTCTCTCCAGTTCAGAGACAAGGATGTCGTGTAGGACAGTGTCAAATGCTTTGCACAAGTCCAGGTAAACAACGTCAGTTGCCCTTTGTGCATTACTGATGGGGACTAATGTTCACAACAAAATGGAGCTTGCGGGCGGTACCTTTAAGTCAAGAAGCTAAAATACAGGTATTTCTATAAACTCATCAGCTGGTTCAGATGTATAAGGAATGAAAAACAAAATGTCTGTAGTAGTTACATTTAGCACCCAATCTAATGCTGGCTGCTTAGACTCTTATTACTCAGGAATAATAAAAAACTGCATCAATTCAGAGCTGGCAGTCTGAATACAAAACTACGTCAAAGGAAAAAAACCCAACTAACCAAAAAACCCCAAATAACTGTTACTTTTTTCCAGAACAAAATTTGAGAAAAATCTAGCTGCTTTCCTGCTTATTCCAAAGACTGGATAGTGTCCTGTCTACATTAAAATAAAGTAGATCTATCATATTTTGAATGGGCCTCGACTATGGCAGAAAGCTGTAACAGTTACTTCTAGTAAGAATTTTGAATTACAGTATCAGACCAAAAAAATTATTTTTGTTTCCGGTCAAACTGACAGGTGACATTAATTTCTAGCAATGTATCCAGAAAAAAAGATGGGTTGCATAATTATCTTACTCTGCTCTCTAGAGAAAGAGTTCTGCACAGAAAATCCAGGTAGGCAGACTAAAAATATAACTGCATTATGTCTGATCAAAGACAGCTGCAAGGATATGATGGCAGGTAAAGCTCTGCTTTATGCTTTGCTGTTTGTTTTGTTCTAAACAGAGGGAATATTCAGGATGAGAAAACAGAAAACAAGTGCAGTATTAGAATGGATTTTTTGTAGGACTCGTTTTCAGAAGATCACTTTGTAAAAGGAGGAGTAGCACTGTAAGCAGAAGGCAGATATAAAACCAACTTTCAAATTTACCAATCAAGCAAATAAATATTGCACGCTGGATTTATAATTACTGAGGTTTGAAGCCAAAGAACTATGAATAAAAAATCCCAATTTTCTGTTTACAACAAACACTTCAGGACATTTCCTTTATGTCTTATACTTGAACACACTTGGAATTGATTCATATTGACTAAGATTGAAAGATGAGCATTACCATATGCTTTAAGGTCTCGAGTAATTCTGCACAGCAATTGTCCAGTTCTTCATTGTATTTTGGACTTGGCTTTTCAGATTTAGTGGCACTGTTATCACATGCTATCTCCAGTTTGTTGTCTTGAAATCTAAAATAGAAACATAAGGCAAAGTAAACAACTGCGTATAGGTTTACTTGAGCTGTGCAGATTTAAAATCTGTGTGGTCTAATCCTACCAAATCTCTCTCTCACAGGCTGTTCATGTGAATTCCTACATAAAAATAGAGACATAGCTAGCCATGCAAGCAACTGGGGCTGGTACCATAATCTTCAGAGGAACACAGAACTCCTCTACCTTAGAGCATGTGCTTGAAAAAACAGTTGCAGGTGTTAATAGAACACCTCTTCCCACTTTACCTTACCCCTGTGTTGGAGGTTATTCTCTCATGGATATGCCCAGGCTTCAGCTGCTCCAGTTGACAGTCTGGTGCCTCACCACAATTTAAGCTAAGACATTTAACTGCAAACCCAGAACAGCTAATCTTCAGACACCTGCCCTGGACTGCCGACTTTCCCACAGAAGCTGTAAACTTAGGGGAGAGGGAGTTGCTAGAGAGTGAAAGCAACATCTGACACCATTACAGCAAAATATTCCTGAGCTTGTACCTGTCAGACAAACCCTGTTCAGCTGTCAGGACTCTGGAGAAGTTTTTTCTCAAAACTCTGTTAGTTGGAGGCTTTTCTTTACAGCATGAAAATAGCTCTACCAAAGTGGTTTGGGTTGGGTTTGTTTGTTTTTGTTTTTAAATCACTGCTATAACTTTTTTTGTCCATATAAATCACTGATTCTTTCTTAAGATCTTCTGAACTTTTGACTTGAGTGAAATTTGGCAATACTGGCCTCAGTGTAAATACACAAGAGAGTAAGGGAATTCACATGAGCTGAGATCTATAGGATTAGATTCTAACTTTACACATTATATAAGTGTTTTAAATATCTGCTATGCTTGACTACGTATAATAACCATTTTCCATTTCTTGCAAATATCATTACTTTATGAGATTACTTAATCTTTATGAGACATTTATTATTTAAACAGTTCAACTGCTTTGTTTAAGAGCTAGCTTATCCACTCCGACATGTTCTTTCCTCCATCTCCAAGAACAACTTTTTAGTGAAGAAAACAGATTAATTTCTCAATAAAGGCAATCTTTATGCTGTGTGCTTGACCTGCAAGTATTAGCATACTTACTGCTCATTGATCTTCATGTTGACTATTTTGTTTGCAGTAGTAAATCCATTATCATTCAGTCTCTCCCATTTCATCATTAAATTATGCCAGTCTGCTGCATTATCTTTAATTTTTCTTGCACTGACAGATAAAACAGGTCTTCTCGGAGTACCATCAGCAGGACTTTTTGCTGTATGAGAAAAAGATATTCAAGCCACTTAAAGCATACAGAAACAAATTAGTGCACTGTCCAGAAGCTGTTTGTGTGAATGATTTCCTTGTTTTACTGCTGAATATTGATTAAAGTGGAAATTTCATTAAGTGTCTTCAGCCATGAAATCTTCATTCCTCATGTATCAGTCCTGTTTAAAAAAATGCTGCTATCAAAACAATGCAAACCCGGTCTGAGAAGCGATATTGTAACGTGGGCAGCAGTGGCTTTGCAGTACTGACCGATGCAGCAGCCTTCGGTCAATGTATGACAGAAAACGCTAACACAGCGCATGATGGGGAGAAATCACGGCAACGATTACTGCCCGCACGCAGAGCTCGTGCCATCACCCGAATTAATTCATGTCTACACCTGAGCCTGAGGTGTCTGGGAGAAAGCTGGGGCGTACTGAAGTCAGTGGGCGCCTTACCGCTGCGTGTAAAGCCCACATTTCACGGTGTCCTCAGAGGACCCAACAGCAACGGGAACCTGCACCGCCTCGACCCGCTCACAGGCACGATCCACCTCAGGGAGGGCTGCGAGGAGCCGCTCCCGCCCAGCCGCTGCAGCCCACCCTGAGGCCTCAGGCCCTGCGCGGGCACCGAGGGCGCTGCGAGCCGAGCAGCAGCGCCCGCCGCTCTGCCCCCACCTACGCTCTTCTTCACCTCCGTGCACAGACACGCCTGAAAAGCGGTCACGAACGTGACGCCCGCACACACGGGTGTCACTCGCTTCTCCGGGGACCACGGGTGAGGTACTGGGCACCTTCCTCGCCCGCGCCCACGCGTGAAGGCAACACGCCGGCGGGCTGGCAGGGCACGACAGAAACCTTGTGAGTTTATTCAGGAAGCGCCAGGACCCGGCCTCGGGCCGCTCTCCGCTGCCCCAGGCTCGGCCCTAGCCCCCCACCGCCGCTCGATCCCACCCAGGGGAAGCAGCCGGCCCCAAGGGCTGGCCGGCAGCTGGGCGAGAGGAGCACGGCACCCGGCTGCCCTCATCCACTCACCCGCCATGGCGGCGTCCCACCACCCCGCGGAAGTGCGTTCACGTCCGGCCCCGCCCAGGCCCGGCCCCGCCGAGCGGCGCAGGCAGCCGGGGCCGCTGCTGCTGCCTCGGGGCCTGGGCGACACCGCGCTCTCTGCCTCCACCCCCTGCCGG
>VWZZ01007160.1:878181-940034 GCA_013399095.1 Psophia crepitans
CCCGTCTGGGGCTCCGGGTGGTAAATCCGGCATAAGCTGAGGTAAAGCCAGCGGGGAGGTGAGGTGGCGTTGCTGGTTGTCCGTCTAGGAGCCCCCAGCTCAGGAGTTGCAACCCCTCAACCGCTAGAAAGCAGCGTATTAGGAAGGAATGGTTTGAAACGGCTGCACCAGAACATAGAAATATGTTTAAGGAAGATTTCCTAGAGAAACTGGGTGTCCCAAGCCCTTAAGGAAGATTTCCTAGAGAAACTGGGTGTCCCAAGGCCACTGGAGTGAGTAAAGCCTGGTTTCCCCTGCCCCCCTTGGCGTACCTGCATGTGCAGTGATCCCAGGGGCTCCATGTTCTCTGCTGTGCTATCCTTTCTGTCTCTGACACCTAGGTTTGTTGTTTTGTGCTTTGTTTTTTTTATTCAAAGAAATCTCTTCTGCACTGAAAATGCGACGTTTCGTGAGCCGGGTAGAGCGGTGTGCCTGTTAATCAGGTAATCGCGACCTGTGTGCCGGCCCCCCGCCTGCCTGCAAACGGGAGGTGAGAAGGCAGAGCTCCTCGGTTCAGTGGGGAGGCGTTTGGGTTCTTCCCTCTGCTTGGCCGCTGTTTGCTCTGAAGAGCTCTGCAGGTATCCAGTAGCCTGCTCCTTAAGCTAAAAATCTGAGAAGTATTAGAAAATAAGACTGCTTTTTTTTTTTTTTTTTAATTGGCAGGATTCAACTGAGATCAGAGACTGTTATATTTAGCAGTGGTTGTATATGAGTTGGACTGTACTCCGAAGAGCTTAAATTTAAGTTTTTATGCCAAAGAATAAAAAACTGGAGCTGTTGACTGACTTGTACAGACAGGATGTTTGGACTCAGAGAAATGTAGTGACAGCTTTAGTATCCTGCAGTCAATCCGTGGCATACCCTGGCACTGAACCTTTAACCACTGTCTGTTTAATCGTGGGATTATCTGTTGCATTAGTTGTCTCTGTTATGCACTATTGATCCTTATTTCTGTTTCTGAGACCAGAGAAATTTTTTTTAAAAAAGTTTGCTCTTCAAAACATGGCCTTGAATGCAGTGTTTGAAAGCTTGTTGTGAATTTTGTGAGTACAGAAGGAAAGGTTCTTTGGTGATTGTTTTTGATGTGCAACATAAGGTATTTTTCCCTACTTTATCTCTGCTGCAGGATAGCTGCTTAGCACAAGCTGATTTGCCCTGTGTGACTGTTATGTACTTCAGAGTAACTGTGACCGACACAGAGTGAACACACGTGCCCAATTCCAATATCCACTGTTTGCCTTTGAGTAATGAAGTAGGAAAATCAGATAACACATAATCCTAAAGCTGTTGAGGAGACTACATGTGATACACAGCTCTGATTAGGGGGATGTTGAAGGGTTTAGGCTCAAAAGCAGTCAGTTGTGGTGTTTGTGCAGAGTTTTTAAATATATAAGCCACATGGCAATTCTCCAGTCCTTTATATTTGTTTTGTGTAGATAAAATTACTTAATTAGCAGTATTTTTAGTGAACTGATGATTTGAGCTTTCAGCTATGTGTTTTCACACAAACAGTTGAAGTGTTTTGTTTGTCTGTAAATCACTTTAGATTAAACTAATTTGTGTATGATGGCAAGAAATTATAGTTTATTAATACAATTTTGATTGTACTGGGTACATGGGCTATAGAAAACAAAATTTAATTTCATTATTTTACAACTTTGCTACCAGAGCAGATTGAAATAAGATTGTGTATAAATTTTATGAAGAGTGAGAACCCTAACCTGATGGCAGGTGTTTTTGATTTAACTTAGTATATGACAATAAATAATTCCTCCCAGTGTTTTCTGTTGGAGGATGGGTGGTAAACTCTGTCAAACTCTTCTTTTTTCCTCTTCTTAAATTAAGTGTAAACTTAGAAAACATGCATCAGGTTGCAGATAGGGTTGTTGTAGAGGAAACAGTAATAGCGTTTTTCTGGAATTTTCCATAATTCTATAGTTTGTAATTAATTATCTTGTTTCTAACAGTTTGGTTGAGCTGGAAGGATACAATGAATTTTGACGACTTGCAAGGTCCTTTGGGAACCGGGGAGTGTGAGCTGGTTCCAGCTACGAGAGCAGCTTGGGGTGATGACAGATGTGAATTGTAGGAGTGACAAAAGGGACTTAAAAAACAAAATATGTGAAATTCATGAGGCAGTAGCTGGGGAGTGGCAGAAGTTGAAATTAGACAGAGGAAGACTTGTACATGTGAGACTCAGGACAAAGAATGGTTTTTATTTTGTAAGAAAAAAGGAAAGAAAAAAGACCAGCAGCTAGTAAAATTACTAAACTGGCAAAGCAGCATATTTAGAAGAAGCACACAAGAGACTTTAGCAGTGCGTTCTCTTTTTTTATTTAGTTGACTGTAGATAAAAGGTATTAAATGCTGAAGGAAGGGGCAGAAGACCTGAAATACAGGATAGGAAATAGATGGTGTGTGGAAAATACTGTAAAAGAGTGGTGATGCACTGAGGTTATCTGTTAATTTAGTAGACAACTCTGAAAGGCATTCTTCGTTCAGAAATAATTTGTACACATTAATCAGCTAATCCTGGTGGTATTTTATGAAATAGGTGTCATGACAGGTAGTAAACACTGGAGGAGAGTGGCATTAATTCCTCAGCTCTAGCAAGCAGTAAAATTTATCAAGATGAAAAACATCTAATAATTGTTGCTACCTTGTTTACTGGTAGTTTTATCTGTACTGGGACTACAGATAAAATATGGGTCCAGTAATCAATCTTTTTTCCTGCGGTCTTGTCTAACATGGGCTTGAATGGGTAATGTCATACAAGTAATCCCTTTGGATTTAGTGGAATTGTATGTTGACAGCAAGTGTTGCAGGGCCTAAAGCCAGTGTGCTGAATCCTCTTGCACAATAACTGAAATAGTTTGAAAATTGAGACATCAGACCTTTTCACAGTAATGGAGATACTGAACTACAGCTATATTTTTTCTAAATTAGTTGATATGGAAATAATGGAAAATAAGGGTGTGATTGGTGACAGCCAACATGGCTTCACTAAGGGCAAATGCCTGACAAATTTGGTGGCCTTCTGTGATGGAATTACAGTGGATAAGGGAAGAGCAAATGATGTCATCTCCCTGGACTTGTGCAAAGCATTTGACACTGTCCCACACGACATCCTTGTCTCTAAATTGGAGAGACATGGATATGACAGATGGACCACTTGGTAGATAAGGAATTGGCTGGGTGGTTGCACTCAACGGCTCGATGTTCAAGTGGAGACCGGTGACAAGTGGCATTCCTCAGGGGTTGATATTGGGACTAGCACAGTTTAACATCTTTGTTGGCCACATGGACAGTGGGATCGAGTGCACCCTTGGCAAGTTTGGCCACAACACCAAGCTGTGTGGTGTGGCTGGCATGCTGGAGGAAAGGGATGCCATCCAGAGGGACCTTGACAAACTGGAGAGGTGGGCCTGTGCAAGGCCAAGTGCAAGGTCCTGCACATGGGTCAGTGCAATCCCAAGCACAACTACAGGCTGGGTGGAGAATGGATTGAGAGTAGCCCTGAAGAGAAAGACTTGGGGGTGTTAGTGGATGAGAAGCTCAATGTGACCTGGCAATATGTACTTGCAGCCCAGAAAGCTAACCGTGTCCTGGGCTGCATCAAAAACAGTGACTAGCAGATCGAGGAAGGGGATTCTCCCCCTCCACACTCGTGAGACCCCACCTGGAGTACTGCATCCAGCTCTGGGGCCCCCAGTACAGGAGAGACATGGAGCTGTGGAAGTGAGTCCAGAGAAGGGCCACAAAGTTGATCAGGGCACTGGAGCACCTCTCCTATGAGGACAGGCTGAGAGAGTTGGGGCTGTTTAGCCTGGAGAAGAGAACAGTCCAGGGAGATCTTACAGCAGCCTTCCAGTACCTGAAGGGGCCTACAAGAAAGCCTGAGAAGGACTGTTTACGAGGGCATGTAATGATAGGACAAGGGATAATGACCTTAAGCAGAAGAGGGTAGATTTAGATTAGATATTGGAAAGAAATTGTTTAGTCAGAATGGTGAGGTGCTGGCACAGGTTGCCCAGAGAAGCTGTGGAGCCCCCATCCCTGGCAGTGTTCAAGGCCAGGTTGGATGGGGCTTTGGGTAACCTGGTCTAGTGGAGGGTTCCAGCAGGGGGACTGGACATGGATGATCTTTGAGATCCCTTCCAACCCAAAACATTCTGTGATTCTATGATAAACACTGTAAGCAACTTGTGAATCTGCCAAACAAATAACATTTCCCATCCTTAGAGAAAGAAAAACTAGGCTCAATAGGACATATCACACAAATTGCAGTAGGAATACTTTACAGAATAATTTTGAGCATTTAGAAATGTTTCTAATCTCAGTTGGCGTATGTCTGTTTTTCATTTCTCTAAGGAAGTTATAATTCTGCTAAAGCTTAAGGAAATCTTCTATGTTACAGGCTTAAACAACCATAGGAAACTTTTTTATAGAAGTCCAAGTTCCTTGTCTTGGAAAACTGCAGGTGTTTTGGGCAGATTATAAATGATTCTCTTAATTGGACTTCTTTCATGGCAAAACAAAACTGAAGAAGTGAAGGTTTCTTTCTTTTTCTGTGTTTTGAAGTCATCCATGAGAATAGCTACCACTGCAAAATGTTCTTGTCAAGGCTGTCATCCCCATTAAATTACTATGTTTAATTAATTTTTTAAAAATATTTTTACATATGTCATGGTCATATCGGCTTTTTCTGAAGATCTAGTACATGATTACTGTGATGAGCTCTGACTACAGTTTTTTTCTTGAACAAGGCAAACAGAATCTTTGTTTCCATTATTCTTAGAAAGATACCAGTCTAGTCCCCTGAGCATAAGTACAGTGTCAGTCATCAGCATGAAATTATTTACTTAACCATAAAGGCAAGTGTGGGCATATGGTACTCTTTTCTGTTTGGTCCTTATCTTTCTACAGTTACTGCATGGATATTTTCCTAAGTCTGTCAAACTGGGTTTTCTTTAATTTTTTCATTGCTCCTTCCTTCCCACACTATTCTTATTTTTTGGTTACTATTTGTTTACATAGGAGATGTAGCTCTAACTGAATTGTTTCTCAACCATGTTTTTCTTGGGGTGTGGGGCATTATGGAGCTGAGCATACATACTAGTTTGACACTTTGATCCTATTGTGTCATCTAACACAGCAAATATCCCATGCTTTTACTGCTGGGAGGACTGAGGATAGAGTTTGCAGATAAATGAAGACATAGGCTGCATAGATTGCTCGGTGTCAGAGCCCTTACAATTCTTTCACTAGCCACATGAGAAGACATACTGCATTCGAACTAAACTTCGACAAGCTCACAGCTGTAAGAGAAAGTGGTTATCACATATTTCGTGGTTACTGTGTATGTTGATGGGATGAACCTAAGAAACAAGCTTATTCTTAAGAAAAAGGTTCTTCTAAAAAGAACTTATATTCAGTAGAAGAGTTTACCTTGGGTTTTTTTCATACAAAACAAAACCTGAGAATTTCAGTGTTCCTACTTGCCAAATGGTGGTTTTCAGTTAACTGTTTACTCTTTCCTAGAAGTTGATGATGTATCTTTTGCTTTTGTCTTTCAGATTTCCTTATGTGGTCAAGTAGATGTGTTTATTTCAGCCTTAAAATTGCTGATGCCAATGCTTGCTATGGCATCTGTGGCTTCACCGGTTATATTTAAGGAGTTTTGTCCCTTATATTATCTTCTCAATGCCATTCCTACAAAGGTCCAAAAAGGCTTTCGCTCTATTGTGGTATACCTCACAGCACTTGATACCAATGGAGACTACATTGCTGTGGGGAGCAGCATTGGAATGCTTTATCTCTACTGCAGACATTTAAACCAGATGAAAAAATATAATTTTGAGGTAAATACTACTAACTGCTACTGTTCTCCTAATGAAGCTACATTACTCAGAATTGTGCTGCTGTTTGTCTTTAACTTTACGAGTTTTATGTATGGTTTGTTTCAACAGGGGAAGTGTGAATCTATTACTTTTGTAAAGCTGTTGAGTTGTTTCGATGATCTGGTTGCTGTTGGCACAGCCTCGGGTCGAGTTGCAGTTTTTCAGCTTGTGTCTTCATTACCTGGAAGAAACAAACAGGTATATCTTTACATTTGCCTCAATTTCTGTGAGATTTAGTATGGTGAATCCTAGTAGAGGTTACCATGTTTCTTTATGATAGTGAAAACCACAGAATTTTGCCTGATGAAATATCTGTGAATGTGTTTTAGGCTTCATGTGTTAAGCTTATAAAAGCAATAATCTTAAAGCATGTTTTTCATTACAAAAGCCATATTTAATAAAAGATGCTTTTGAGAATTTCCTCACTTGTAATAGCTGGCTGAGCTACTTGGTGCTGGGTTTTTTGTTTAGGTTTTTTGTGCTAAAAAAAATTTAGAATGACCCACACTTTTGCACTTGATCTCTGATTTATCAGTCAGAGCCACTGAATAGTGACTCCTCCCCTCCTCGTAATGCTTTGATATTGTTTCGCAGCTTCGGAGGTTTGATGTTGCTGGTATCCACAAAACTAGCATTACAGCTTTAGCTTGGAGTCCAAATGGAATGAAATTATTCTCTGGAGATGACAAAGGGAAGATTGTCTACTCTGCCCTTGACCTGGACCAGGTGAACATTTATTATAGAGACCTTAATTCCTGTTTACAATTTTCTGAAAGAATGCTTGTGTGTTTAAATATTTAGCAGTTTGTTAATTGCTTAGTATCATATTTAATTGGACTGCTTTCTTAGTGTGTGTACACTTGGCCAAGTGTGCACGCAGCCAGCAAGACAACCATTGCATATTCTTCACAACTGCCTTACCTTTTTAAAAAAATAATATATAAAAAATATAATCATGCTTCTGTCTGAAATGACTATCATATCTTCCTTCAGCTTTCAGCCAGTACTTTCTCTTTTCTTTGGAAAGGGTACTTTTGAATGATGTGAGGTTTCTGATACACTTTTTTTGAAGCTTCTGTTTGTTTATTAATTTTATTTTTCTTTGGTTTATTTATTTTCTTTGAAGTGTTAGTTATTATATTTTTAGAAAGGTTGACTCTTCTTAATTGCATGTGTCTTTAAAAGGGTATTTGCAACTCCAGCCTTGTACTGGAAGAGCCATCTTCAATTGTCCAGTTGGATTACAACCAAAAAGTGCTGCTTGTCTCTACTCTACAACGGACTCTACTTTTTTACACAGAAGAGAAATCTGTCAAGCAAGTTGGAACACAGCCGAGAAAAAAGTAATCCTTGTAAAATCTTGACGCAGGCACATCTATTAAATCTAGCTTTTTCAGAATGGATTACAGAAAGAGTTATCTAAGTAGTGAAATTAATACAATACAGCAGTCCGCTCATAAAAAGTTAGTTACAGTAGCTCTGTGTGCTCAAACATGAAATGACAATTCTACCTACTTAGAATGTACATGGTTGCAAATATCTTACAATCGTATTTTCAGGGCAGTATTCTGCAAAAATATTTAAGTTATTTTCTCATTGTTTAAACTGAAATCATTGCCAAACTTCCTCTGCAGTCGCTCTCGGTTTACTGTGACTTGGTGTGAGCAAGGATTGTAATCAGGCCCATCTAATGGGTGATGTAATACCTGATGCAAAAAGCAAGTCAGCATCCCAATTTTTCTATCCACTGAAGTGAATTAAAAGGGAGGATGTATAACAAGCACTTAAAGTTGTTTTGAAGGCTGGGAACTTCTTGTATGACCGTCTGGCATCTTCTGTTGTGTAATCTCTCTCAGATATGAACGAAGGGGGAACCCAGTCTTATAACAGCATGATTGACTATATATGGAAGTAAAGGAAGTTGACTCTTCAAAGAAGGTTTATAATGTATCCTTCAGGGATAGAAATAGTAAGAGGAATACCAAGGACCATCTTTTGCATGAGGGGTTTCCTTGGATGATAGTAGTGGTGGCTTTATGCATAAGAGATGAAGATTTTAACAGTTGAGGACTGTTCCTTGCTTTTTGCAAGTAGAGGTTTTGGTTACTTAGCATTAGTCTGTGATGTTTTGCTTGTTTTTTATTAATTCTAGGAGAAGGATGACTGCATAGTGGGATCTTTGAGATGAACAGAGTACTGTTAAGGCTCAGAAGCTTATTAGGAGGATTCATTTAACATGCCTAATAGATGCAGTGTCTGACATCTGAAGCTGGGGGAAAACTGTTGGGTATTTGGAAGTACTGTTCTTGTCTTACTGCAACCAGATTTGTGCTTCAGACGTGGGACTGAATACTTCAATCAGAGACTTCTATTTTTTTGTAATTTGTAGTTGTAAATTTGTGCTATAAGTTTTAAAAATTGTTTCTGAGATGTGTATATAGCTTGTGAAATAAATTCTTCTTTTGCATTTTAGCACTGGCAAATTTGGAGCATGTTTTATACCTGGCCTATGTAAACAGAGTGACCTGACGCTATTTGCTGCCAGGCCTGGGCTTCGTCTCTGGAAGTCTGATGTTCACGGAACTGTTCAGGCTACCTTCATCTTGAAGGATGCATTTGCTGGAGGAATAAAAACTTTTGAACTGTATCCTCGTTTGGAACCACCTGACAGAGGAAGTTACGGCTCCCCAGAGAAACACCTTGGGCTTGTGTCATGCTTTTTCCGAGAAGGATGGGTGCTGACCTGGAATGAATACAGCATCTACTTACTAGATACTGTGAACCAGGTAGATAAATCTTGTGGGTGCATGTTTTGTTTCTTACTTGATTTTGTTCACGCCATGCTGTGAGACTCTTCTTTGGGTTATCCATTACACTTCTAAGATTTAAATCCATATTTAAACCTCACAAAGAAGACTTTATTCTCTCCCTCTTCAAGTTGTCATTGCAATGATATACTCACAAACTAGCTCGATATTATATATGTAAAAAATTAAATATATTTAAAGGTTTCAGTCCCGGTGTTAATAGCATAATGAATTCTGATACTTAGCAAAGCATGTGTAAATCTGAAAGCTAGTAATTAATGCAAAAAGAAGTTCCAGTGCCTGGAACTTTTTATTCTTTCCCTTGTACTGCTGTTAGTGTCTGCAAAAAAACCCAACTATTACATTTTCCTTGGTATAGAGTGAGTTGGTGGCTATTTTGTCTTCTTAAAAGTACGTATTAAAGTGAATACAAGTTAGTACCTTTTTGTCTAAATGGTATTAAACATTTGCATTGTGGCTCTTTTCTGACACCAAATTATATATTAAGTTGTTGTTACATTGTTGCTGGTAGTTTAGACAGAGAAAATTAATAGATCTACGAAATTAAAATTAGTATAAAATGAGCTGCATCATAATTAAAGGGTGCTTTTCTGTTTCTTTTTTCTATTTATTTTTTTATAAGGTAAAATTTTTATTCTGTAGTTATATATATTGATTAAATTCTGGTGAACACTTTTGTTAAGAACACTGTCTTTTCCAAACAGTCTGTTAATCTGATGCCAATTATTTCTTTCTGTGTTGGCTCTTTATAGGCTTTGATCGGTGGCTTGGAAGGATATGGTGACATTGTGTCTGTGTCCTGTACCAACAATGAGATTTTTCTCTTAAAGGGAGATAGAGACATAATAAGAATTTCAAGTAGACCTGAAGGACTGTCATCAATAGGTTTGTATAGATTAGCAAAATAGAGCATGTACATCATGGAACATGGTGCCTATCATACTTTTTTTAATATTTAAAAAAACAATGCCAACAACCCAACCCAAACCCCACAAAATAACCTTCAGATTATGGCAAAAACCTACCAGGTTCTGTAGAGTTATTTATCTGTTTCTACAGATTGTATTTAGAGATTTGATTTATCTGCTCATCTGAGCTTCTGTTTTGGCTGCAGTGAGAATGAGGGCATTAAGAAATTAATTACGGTTCTTTTTTCTGAGAGTGAATCAGCATTATCCTAGCCAAACATCTCTAATCTGTGCATTTGAGACCTTGTTCTAAACCATGATGCTGAGGGAATCTGGATTCCCCATCGTGGTTATCCCTTTACTGATCCATCTCAATTGTCTGGGTTGGAGATAATTGAATATCTTGATTCTGAGCCACCTGTCACCACCCACATTCCAGAGGAAATCTTACCCATCCCACCCATGAAAAAGAAAGAACTGGCAAAAAACCCAAAGCGTACTCACTAAAACACTAGAAATAATTTCAGAGTTTATTTTCTTATTTGTTGCCATCCAAGTTAAGCATCTATTTTACTAGAGCCCTCTGAAAGGGATTAATAATACTACCTCTGGTGCTGGCTGATTTCTCAATCATAAAGATTGTAAACACCATTATCCAGGGTATTACACTCACAGAAGGACTACTTATGCATTTAAAACACTCCATCTTGGCTTTATATTAGCTAAATGCAAGAAAATACAGTATGAAGTCTCACTGCATGGTAGAGAACTTAACTTTCTTCTCATTGCATATTAGCAATAGCTTTCATCATTTAAGCAGTTCGTTACTCACAAACTCTAGGGAGTTTGTATTATTTTAATCTTAACTTCCAAGTGTAGTCTGAAAGTATACTACTTGTATATATTCTTGAATTATCCATCCTGTATATACTTCTCAAAGTATATTTTCTTCTAATTACCACATCGGTTTATCTGAGAAAGGATTCTGAATGTTTGAATGAAGAAATTGAAGATATAGGGTGGCACTTAAGTGTGTGGTACAGCTGGGTCTTCCAAGCTAAAGACCTGTCCCATTCTTCATACATAAACGTACATTCAGAATTTTGCTAATGAAAGTTTGATACAGAGTTTGGAGGGTTGATTTTACTAAAATGATTTCATGTAGATGTACTTACATGAAGTTTACATTCTGTCTTGCAAATATATATATATATTTGAAATGTTGCAAACTTAGAATATTTTTCCATTGCATGAAGCTTCTTTTCTTTCAATAGTCTCTGAGAACTACACTCTTCCTCACTTGACACTCTAGTATTTATACTTTTATTTTTCTTTTGATCAGTTTCAGATGTGAATTCAAAATTGCCGAACTCTCTAACAGATACAAGTCCTAAATTGCTGACCCCGCTATCAGTTGCATCTGTATCATCTAGCCCTTCAGTGGAAACAGATAAAAAACCGGTTCCTTCTCCTTCAGTTATTGGTGATAAAAATGACTCTTATTCTTCAGTGAAAGATGACTTGGAAACTCCAACGCTATTGGACAAAAGTTTTGATAGAGTGGGAGACTTGAGCACTGAAACAAGAAAAAGGGGCTGCTCTGTAGTAAGTGAATCAAGAAGCAGGAGCAGTTCAGTAAATTCTGTGGACAGTGGCTCTAGCTTTATGATATTTGCAGACCAGCTTTCAGAAGCTCAGAGAGAAGGTCAGCTTTCTTCACAACGGTTCAGCACAATCAGCTCTGAAGATTTTGATCAAGAACTCATTGTAAAGCCAATTAAAGTGAAAAAGAAAAAAAAGAAGAAACAAGGTAAGTCTAGCAGGACTTTCCCTGCCACTGCTCGTTATTAGAACATGTCACTTTTCATGTTTCACACAAGAGGGTTTGACATACTTTGTTTTATATTATAATGTCATGCTCTTGAGATCTGAGTGGTTCTGATGGGCCATCTTTAAGATGAAACCTGTTTTGAAAGTGATAAAGTATGTCTTTTTTATATCTATTTATTTTATTCTTTTATTTGGCTTTATGTCAGCATGCTTAAGGATCTAATGTATAGGTTAATGGTAACATACAGTGGACTCTGCTTCCAGTTTTATATTTGAATTGTGTAGTATCTCTTCATCTTACTTAAAATACCTGACAGTGTGTTTCTTAGCCATGCTTTTTAGTTTGTTAAAATAGTGTGAGTGCTTGATTGTTCTAATTGGTCACTATATTGGTATTACAACTTCAAAATGTTTTGCTATTAAGAACTTTTTGGCTTTATAGGTATCATTTAGTGTTGAAGCTGAAAAAATCAGTATTCAAAATTTAGATTTAACTCTTTCCCCAGTAATAAAAATATTTTAATTTCTTATGTTGCATCAAAATTTAATAGATTTTATTAACCATCCCCCTATATTTTTTTTTGTTTGATTGGTTTTGTTTGTTTTTGTTGTTTTGTGAGAACAGAAAGTGGGACCAGGAAAAACCACAGCTCTCTGGAAGGTACACCAATTTATGAGCGTCAGCTGTCTGGTGATAGTCCCCATTCATTGAACGCAGACTCCTTTTCCATGACTTCCAGCCTAATGAGCGGCAGCATTGATCATTTGAGTACTGGATCTCCAGATCAGGAAAGCATGTTCAGTGTGGAGTCCCATACTGTCTTGCAAGAAGATAATGGTTCAGAAACCTTCAGTGTCCTACAGTCTCCTGAGTCTGCGACTGTACTAATTAATGAAGAAAATGGAGATATGGTTGATTTACAGAAACTTCCAAACCGTGACAGTGGAATGGGTACTTCAGCTGTTACAGATACTTTGACGTCTGTCTCTCCTCTAATCCTCACAGAAGATTTGACAAGCAATGTTGATGGTGAATATAATGGAAGTGTGGTTTCTGCAAGCAATGAATGCTGTCTTGGAAAGCTGAGCCATGAGGAGGAGAAGGATTTTCCTACGTTGTGTAAAATAGATGAAAATTTAGATAAAATGAAGCTGCAGGATACTGAAAAATCTTTTGAAGAGCCAGACCTTACAGACCAAATGTTTTTGGAATGTGACAGTGAACTTGATGTTCAGACATCACTGACACCAAAGGAAAGTGATGAAACTGGTAGGGAAGACCAACGGCAACTCTCTCTAATACATAGTGCTCTGTCGGATCCTTCTGTGCTCCACTTTGACATCTCTAACGATGTTTATTCAGACAACACTTCCATTTCTGGATGGAATTTTGAAAGTGCAGTCAAAGCTAAATCTAGTCCTAGCACTGCTGAATGGGTAACAGATACTTACGAAAGTAAGACTGAAAAATCTGCCTCAAGTGATGAAGAGGATATTTATGGACATGGATTACCGTATTCATCTTCGGAGACTAGCATGCCTGAAGTTGGTGCTGGGCCTGGTTCCCAGGACGTGGCCAAGATAAACCTAGATGAAACGGTGCTGTTAAAATCTGATCAGGTATATGTTTTCAATTTAGTTAAAACAAGTGCAGCATTTCAAAAGAAATATTCATGTAATTACTATCCTTTACTACTTTAGGAAAACAATTTTTTTTTTTTACTTGATTCGAGTAAACAAGTAAAGCCTAAAACCAAACAGCAATATGTGTTGTAACTCTTAGGAAATGTGATGTATCCAACTTCAGAATGGTTGATGTGTGTTTACAATGTGAAGAAGTCACACTGACTGAGTTATTTCCCAGCTCCACAAAAATGCTGTCATAAACCCCACCATTAGAGAGTGAACAGTAAAACCAAGTCATGCTCAAAGGCTGCTCCTTGTCTGACTCTCCAGTAACCCAAATACTGCACCGTGCTAGTTCCAACTTCAACTGACTTCACAGGGAGTTAGTGCTGATTATCTCACATGACTGGCCTCTTGTTAAAGATCATTTTACCTGTAAAAGCTCAGAATAAGGATTGCTCTTCCATTGTGTCCTAGACAGCAGTTACTGCTATTTAAAATGTTTCCTTTTTCTATTATCCCTCTTTCCTTCATTGTCATTTTGTGGGTGAATGTTTCCAGAAATACTAACTCTCATATAGTCTATAGAAAATAAGTACTAAAAATAATTGTACGATCTGCAAAATTGCCAAAATCACTGGGGGTTTTAGTAGAAGTCTTGAGAAGGAAATACAGTTCTTCTGGGTTGGAGATTTTGTTGTGTTTGTGGTGGTGTGGGTTTGTTTTTTGTGTGGTGATTGTTTGTTTTTGTATTTTTTTTAAATCTGTAGCAGCCTTGTATTGGGTTTAACCAAATATTTGTTGATAAAGGCTGAGTTGTAAGTTGATGATGTCCTATTTAAACAACTGCAGCCCAAAGCATGGAGGACTTAGTTTCAGGTTGTTATATTCTGGAATGTTTAGAAAAGCTTCGCAGATGTTTACATTATAGGTCATGTATACAGTGCTTGGGTTCACCTCATACAAGCTAACAAAATTAAAGATAGCAGTCTGTAAACCAAATTTCTGCAATACATTTCTCATGTACCATACAGAAAGTGTCAGACTTGGATATCTAGTTGTCTCTGCACTCCTGCTATCTCATTCCCTTTGCTCACCACTTCAGAGACAGTAAATAATTTCCTGGACTACAGAGAACCTGTACATTTTTATGTATTCCTTCTTGCATCTGCCATTTACTTTGTGTTCTTTAATTATTAAGAGAAGGTTTTCCACTTTTTGGAGGTAGATGACAGTGTGGAGAGCTGGTGGCGTTTTTTTGCTAAAACTTTTGTTCTAGAAGTCTCACTTTGCAGTACCTACTACCTTAGAGAACATGGACAGATGTAGTTTTATTTTACACATGGTAAATATTATTCATTGATTAAGATACTTAAGAAACTTAAGTTTAGCTTTTTAAAATCAAAATATGGGATCTGCTGTACTTATGTAGCCATTTTCTTGTGCAGTTTGAAGACACTTGACACTGTTCTGACTCCACAGTTTTTAGTTTGCAGAGAGCTGGATGGGATACTCTGGCCCTGGTTATGGCATCCTGAGCCTGGTTGTCTCAGAAAAATATATTTGGTGCCTGGACTACAGAGGCAGCCTGTACTGCAGCGCTCTTCCCGCGGCGGGGCTGCGATGGCAGAAGTTTGAAGACGGTGTTCAGCAGGTGGCAGTTTCCCCCTCAGGTTGGTTGGTTTCTGCTTCCCCGCAAATATAAAACTTGTGTAGTTTTCTTTGCTTTCTTAATTTTTTAATAATGGTTGTTATTTAATTAGGTGAAATTTGCCATCTTTCGGAGATTACAGATGTAGTTCAGTGCATATGTAATTTCCGTGTCGCAAACTTATTGGTGTTTTTTGGGACTTGTTTCATGTAAAAGTAGTGTGGGGTTCATTTTTGTTATTTTCTTTTTTAAAGTTATATTGGGTGATATGGCTGCACCTTCACTACCTCTGCGTACCATGGTCTAGTTAAGTAGCTGTCTTTCTAACAGGTTCACATTGCATTTAGGGAAGTTTTCAACATGCGTCTGCCTGATCAAAGTGAACTTCAGAAATAGCAATTGAGTGGTAGGAGATGAATGAAGAGGTCCTTGCCTGCACAAAACCTTGGGTTTGTTACAGAACTGCTTTGGTTATAAACTTGCGTCACTTTTGGCCTTCCAGATTGTTCCAGGAGTGGCGTGAAAATAAAAGTCCCTCAGACATTCTGTTTACTTAGTCTCCTGCCTTGCCACTACTTTCCCCCCCCCCCATCATCTCTAAAAGCACATGTCAGTCTTCCCCTTCTCTCTGTAGGGGAAGATTTGCTCCCTGTTATAAGAAAGGAGTTCTATTTGTTCTGTAGCTGAGCTCTGTTATGGACAAAAAAAAAATTAAGAATGGCTGTACTAGGTGAGATCATAGGTTCATCCAGCGCAGTATCTGATCCTTAACAGTGGTCAGAAGCAGATGCCTGCAGAAAAGTAAAAGGCCTGGCTTAGCATGTATGGCATTTGCCCTCAGCAGTTTCAGACTACAGCTCTTAGTGGCTCAGAGATTTCCTGGGCAAAAGGTTGTTCTCTGTGTTTATTATCCCTCACTTCCAGGAACTCACCCAGTTTTTCATCGAATCCATACAGATTTCTAGCACCCAGTTTCCTGTGAAAGTATTAACACAAGAGCATGTTAACCATAAGCATCAAAATGGAATCAAATGCTGCGTTGTGGAATTACTCAAAGGAAGCTAATATGACAGTATACTGCTCTGGTAGTAAACCAGCATGAATGCCAACCAGAAATCAAATTTGGAATTCCATTTGGTTTTCTTTTTCTGAGCTGTCCTTGTTAATTTGAGTGAAGGGGAAAGTTCTCAAGATGAATTTGTGCAGTTGCATTTCCGAGTTTTGTCTGCTCATGACATGCTACGTGACGAGCAGGTAATAGTGCTGCCCAGTGCAGTGTGGGACAGCACATCTGTTCAGGTGTTTGGCACTCATGACTGGCCCACAAAAGTTACAATTTACCTTATTAATACTACTGGGATTTGTAAAAGCTGAAAGTACCAGATTGAATGCCTTTCCTTCACGTACTGAAGATGTACCAAACTAGTACGGAAGCAAGCCGTGAACTTTAGTGTCCTAGTAGTAGGCTTATTTGGCTCTGACCTGGAACTTGTTTTATCTGTTAGTTTTCAGAATATAAAGAAGAAGTGACTTGCATGTGAACATTTAAAAATCGCACATACTCTGATGGTAAATGCATTTCAGCAATTCTTAGAGAAATTGGCCACTGTTCTGGTCTTGCTTTTTAAAAAATTGGATAAGTGCTTGTAAATCTTGCTTTTTTGTTTAGTGCTACTGGTTTGCCTTTCCCCTCACACTAGTTTGGGTGTAGGTAGGACAAATCGGCTGTCTCTGCTGTGGTAATTGCCAAGTGATGTTATGTTCTCTTTTATTTCCTCATACAGGGGCTCTTCTCTGGAAGATTGAACAGAAGACTAACAAAGCATTTGCTTGTGGAAAAGTAACTATAAAAGGGAAACGCCACTGGTATGAGGCTTTACCCCAGGCTGTATTTGTAGCTTTAAGTGATGACACTGCTTGGATTATCAGAACAAATGGAGATCTGTATCTGCAAACAGGTACCTGAACTAATTGCAGGCTCTTTAAATCTCTGCAGGCTAAGATTATTGGAGTTCACGTCTATGGAATGATCACAATTTGTTTTAAACTTCTATCCACAGCCAGGACATAGCGAAACCTTTTTATTTTGAGAAATGGTTGGAAACAGTTGTGAGGTTCTGTGTAATTAGGAGGCTGGATAAACCAGTTCATAGCCACTTATTTTTTGTGCCATGTTGAATACATACAGTGCCGAGGATTTATGACATGGGAAGGATATGGGATGGATGCAGATAAATGGAAAAAGATGACAGAAAATACTGAAATAATATCCTTGCCTTGAAAATGGTATGGTGCACTGAGCCTTAAGGGGGTTTTCTTTTCTTGTCTTACGGATTTTAATGAGGTTGCAAGGACTTTGAAAGGCAAGGAAATAGTGTGTGGCTGTTCAGAAGAAATTCAGGTATGGGGGGCAGAGTAGAGGAAAGCAGAAGCTGGTGGTTTGATTTTTTTTTTGAAAAGCACAGATCTGTTGGAGGTAAGAGTTACCACTTGATAATGTAAGGAAAGTATTCTGAGACAGAAGATCATAAAGTGCTTTGGAAGTATAAGCAAGTGGTATATATTTTATGTGATAGATAAAGCAAAGCCAGTGGAGGAATGGAACAGGCTGTGCAGCAGCAATTTTTACAGCTTCCTTCTCACTGGTTACGAATGAGGCAAGAACCAGAAAAAGAGAGTGTGCCATGGCAACTTTGAAGTCATGGCCTTAGTTTTATCTGCTTCAGTGAATAGAAGAGGATACATTTGGACGGTGTTATGCAGAGAATATTTGAGTGAAATACAAGGAGCTAGCATGAAGGATGGACCTCCCAGTTAAGGGAGAAGAGTATCAAGGACTCCTTAGCATGCAGGCATTGTACAGAGAGATGAGTTGGTAAGGAAAAATTACAACTAACATGATTAAGGTATTACTGGAGAAGTAAGGTGGAAACAGTATGACACACTAAAGCAGGACAGCAGTGCAGAGTGGCTGTCAAAATTCTTATCTTCCATTTAATTTTGGTACTTTCCTAATTGCTCTTGTAGATTTCATTGCTGTGGCACAATACAGAAATTCTTCATGATTAAGAAAACTGTTTAAATACACGGCATTGTTTCAGAGAATCTCTACTCTTATTTTAATTAAGTCTAGTAGTTACAGAGAAATCAAGTATCTTGCCCAAGGTCACATCCATATTGGCAGCAAGTATGGATAGTGGTGATAAAGAGTGAACTTTTGATGCCAATCACAGAGCCACACACACCACCTGTGGAGGTGTGAATCAATATTTTTCTTCCCTGTGAGAGATTGGTTTAATTACATCAGCTTCCATTCTGCTGTTCTTAGGTTTCTAAATTTGTCTGATGCCAAAAGCAAATTCTTGGTATATCTGTCGTCTTAACGTGAGGCAGCCAGTGATAGTTGTTTTTCCAGGGTCTTTTTATTCCCTCCACTGTCCTGTCTAACTTCTGTTACAGAAGTGTGTGCCCGGAGATATGGAAATGAGCATTCTTCTTATTTTAGATTATCATACAGATGAGTGTATTCGTGCTTTCTTTGGCAGCATGAGAAGATTAAGCCCAAGCTAGGTCTCTTGAGGTGTTTCACATGCAGTTATGTAAATCAATCTTCAGTGTAATTGTGAAGAAGACACGTTCCTCTAGTTTATGTATATATATAAATGCGAGCAAACTGCCTGTAAGTCTACCAGGATCCCTCTTCTTTCAGTACTACACACTGTGGCATGCTCTCTTGTAATTGTTCTGCTGCCACTGTTCAAGTCAGGTTGCCTCTCCCTGGCATGTTTTGGGCAAAAGTTCTTCCGTTACTGCCTTTTTTCTTTGATGCTTGTGCCAAGTCTAACACAGGGTTTGTAAATGGAGATTCCTGATGTTGACACTAGAGGGAGAAAAGGAACAGGAATGACAGGATGGGACTTGTGCACTCTGCAGGATGGTGAAGGACATAGTACTTTATTTCTTAAAATATAAATTCAGCTATATTAGAGGAAATGATTAATGGTTTATGGGGAAAAAAGGTCAATCACAGAAATAGTGATAAAATCAAAAGTGTTAGCATGTCAGAGATAATCTCCTCTTCATTTTCTTTTGTTGGGTAGCTTTGTCTCTCTCAGTTGCAAAAAACAAGGTTTGTAAAGCAATCCTCCTTTTTTGATTTCTAGGCCTGAGTGTGGATCGTCCTTGTGCCCGAGCAGTAAAAGTTGACTGCCCTTATCCACTGTCGCAGGTTACATCCAGAAATAATGTTGTGTGGGCACTGAGTGAGCAGCGAGCCCTGCTATACCGGGAGGGAGTACGCAGCTTTTGTCCTGAAGGAGAACAATGGAAGAGTGATATTGTCAGGTAATGACACTGTGGTGGGACAGCATCATAACCAGAATGACACAAATAATGGTTCAGTGCTGGAACTCCTTGATGTTTGAAGAAGTGTTACCTGAACTTACCTGTATACATATATATGTCCCTGTGTATATATGTATGTGTGTGTGTGTGTGCACATGTGTGTATACACATATGTGTGCCTTAGTCTTTGTCCAGACATATTCAGAGTAACTGGTGTTTTTCTGTCTGATCAATGACTGCTACGTAATGAAACAAATTGCCATAAACAGAAGTGGTGACACTTAAAGTGAGTTTAAGAAAGTGAGAACGATTTTAAGATCTTTATAATGTCAGTCAATATGACTCTTTTTGATTAAATACTGCTTCTTTAATCTGTGCCATAACGGCTTTAATGAGCTCTCCAGATATTTGAGCGAAGTCTTTTTGAGATTAAATCTCAGCATCTTCTTGATCATCTACGAAGCTCAATAATACTTTTCCACTTCCCAGTCACAGATTTTTATAAATATTCTGGGTAATTGGTATTTAGCTTTGTAGCTGATCCTACACTTGCGGTGGTTAGTTTGTGGTAGAGTTAAAAGCACTGTTACTGCTGGCTTTGAGAATCTAGAATGTAGTCTCTCTTGTGGCATCAGCAGGAAGCAAGTAATAGGAAGAAATTCCAGTTCTTGTCATCATATGATTTTTATCTTCTACTGACTATGCTATTGTGAAGCTTTAACTTACGTTGCCTCCCAACCTGGTATCTGGCTCTCAAAGTCTGTGGAAATACTGAGTGTCTTGTCCAAATCTGAAATTTGCATGTACTTTATTTAATGAAAATATCTGCTTGACCTATGCCTTAGGTACACTTAATGTTCTTGGGCTTTGTATTATTAAGGTTGCAGAAAGCAATCCCTATTTGCTCTTAAATTGTGGAGAAATGTCTTTCAGAGAATCTAGCCAATCTTGTTGGCTACCTTTTAAATGTCCAATATGATCACCTGATCCTGTTGAATTTCTGAGCTTGAAAATTGTTTAGTTATACAGGAACTTATACTCCTCAAATCAACTTTTATCTGCTGTATACTTAGATTGAGTTTTCTATTTATGGTCTCTAAACTGCTAATATTGTTCTCAGAATAGGTCGAGGAAGTTGAAGGAGATTCGTTTGTGAAGTTGCTTTATCAAAAGCTTCAAGAACACAGCACTTTAGTTCTTATTTACTGAACAAATCGGCTTTTGTTTAGTTTTATTTTTATTGTTTTTACTTATGCAAACTAATAAAATTTGAATTACTGAACAACTGAAAATTTGAAATCAAATGTGTTTTTGAGCTTGGCGGCACTGAGTTCGATCACTTTGAACTGCTGTTAGCATTGTAACAGCTTCCTTAAAATATCGTAAACATAAATTTGAATTAAGGTTTTTAAATTTTTTTTACTTGTTTGCATTTCCAGTGAATTGCAAGCTTTGGAACCAGTGTGCATAACCCTTGGAGATCAGCAGACATTATGGGCTTTGGATATCCATGGAAATCTGTGGTTCAGAACTGGTATAGTTTCAAAGAAACCCCAAGGAGATGATAACCATTGGTGGCAAGTAGGCATTTTTTTATTTTGCTTTCAGTTTAGTCTTTTACTTTGGGTTTATTATTTGCATTGTTTTCCAATGAGATTCTAAGATCAAATTCCATGAATTGTATAATAGATTATAGTGCTCTTTATTTAGTTTATTAAAACCGCAGTGTGGCTATGACTGAAATCCCTTTTTATTCTTGATGTAAAAAAAGGCAAAAAAACATTCTATGGTCATCCAGAGCTGCATCACAGCAGCATTCAAGAACACAAGAAATGCATTTCCAGGTCATAGCAGTGATGCACGTAGTTTGGTATCTTAACAGTGGCAATAGGACATGCTGTTTAGGCAGAGCCTTCAAGTCTGGCTGCTGAATGCAGTCTCTTGTCTTCCAGTACCCATTGTTTTCCTTAGCTAGGTGAAATAAATAGTAAGTAACCTCACAAAAATACTTTTATTATGCATTTTTCCATTCAGTTGAGGTTGCTTCAAATCATGTGAGGCTACTTGCTTCAGTTGCAGGTCGTGGGTAAAAACAAAATTTCTGCAAGTACGCCCTGGTATTGATTTAGAATTCCCGACTCAGTTTTCCCCAGCTCTTCTCATATTTCCCAGAGATAGGCGTCAGGAGAAGGGGGTACAAAACCAGTTAATACAGTAAATTTCTTTGTCTACATGTCTACCTGAGTTAAAAGAATTTCAGTTTATGTGCATATATAATCTCTTCTTTCATACAGAACTTATGCGTAGTTTGGCTTTGAGGTTATTGGCAAACTGCCTTTTTTCTTTTTTCTTTTTTTTTTTTCTTAAGCATTTCCTTTCTTCCTTTCTAGGAATATCCTGGAGTGTTGCCAACCTAGTTGTCCATGACAGAACTTGGGCAATTGCTTATTTAGACCTCCTCCTTCCTTGTAAAATAAAATACCCAGGAGGTTGTTGTAGAGGAGTAGTACATGCAATTTTTTGCGATTTAAGTTGCTAAATTATGCAAGTTTCTTTCTTCCTTTGGGAAACTGGAAATGCACCTCTTGGTGTGCAGATTTTGACATATTTTTAGGAGGAGAGAAGAGTCATCTCAAAACGAAGGGCTTTCTTAAAATGCAGAATTCAGAGTGGATTGTTGGGTAGGAGGGAGTTGTAACCTGGTGTTTAATATTGATTTGGGTTTATTATCAAGACTCTTATTTATTCAAAATGTACCATCATTTTTCCCTTATTTAACTTTGAAGGTTTCTAAACTCTTGATAGATTTCTTGTACATAAAGTGCACACACAAAAAACCTTCTCATGGAAGATTCTGCAGTTCACCCAAAATCTTAACTAATTATCAAGAATACATTTGGTTTTTTTTCCAGGTAAGCATCACCGATTATGTAGTGTTTGACCAGTGCAGCCTGTTCCAGACAATAATCCAGGCAACTCATTCAGTGGCAACAGCAGCTCAGGCACCTGTGGAGAAAGTGGCTGATAAACTTCGAATGGCATTTTGGTCACAGCAGCTTCAGTGTCAACCCAGCCTCCTTGGAGTTAATGGCAGCGGAGTCTGGATCTCTTCAGGCAAAAATGAATTCCACGTGGCAAAGGGAAACTTAATAGGTTGGTGTGCTTTGACATCTAATATTTTTAAGTTATGGAAAATAAATAGGAGAAAGTAACTTAACTACAGTTCTGTCACCACAAAAATTATCCATGGTGAGTCAGGGCAGCTTTAACAAATAATTCCATGTTTAAAAATTAAATAAAATGATTCGTTAGCATTTGGTCTTAAATACTTTCCTGTTTAAAGGGAAATATTTGTAATGGGAAATTAATTGTCCCCAGGTGAACTGTGCTTGTTAATCCTTTTAATACCTGCATTTGTCTCTTCTCTGGGGTGAGAAGGTAATATTACGCTATTGTACCTGTTATATCTAGCACAGTGGAGTCTGGTTCATGATTGATGTGACTGTGCAAAACAGTCATGTTATGATTTTACAGTCCTAATAATAGAGGAATTGCTTTATTTTTCTCGTGATATTTCTCAAAATAAAATTTTTATTTAGTATATTTCTTTCATCAGGTAAACACTAAGAACAGACCTAGAACATTGTCTGTTTAACCTCATCACCAAATTGGTCTCCTGTTGAAAACCATTAATCTTCTCCCTTCTCCTCCTTTTCTGCATTCCCAGTTTTCTCTGTGTGTGTACGTATATGTCAGGTGAAGGTTTTCTCCCCCCGAACATTTTCTTGAAATATTTATGTAGAAAATCTTGTCTAGATGATATTTAATAATTGACTGCAATAGAATTTCTTTTAAATGGTAGCATTTTAAATAATAACAGATTTTAATAGAAAATTAAGTTTCATATCAATACCACTCTGTTCCTTCTTTCAAGGCACTTACTGGAATAACATTGTGCCTCGTGGTACTGCTTCTGCCACAAAATGGATTTTTGTGTTGGCTTCCACAGCTTCATCTAAAGAAGGTTGGTGAATCAACAGGGCTGGCATGTAATCTCTGATTTTTAAATAGAGTGGAATTAATGGTGTAAGCAATTCAGTATCCTCAGTTAATTCATATTTTGGGTGCATTTTCTGTATGTGGGGTTGAAAATATTTGAAGTAAGGTAGAAATGAGTCCATAAAACTACTTGGGACAAAAAAAACCCAACGCTAATTCACTCTGCCACCTTTGGCAGGGAAACGGGTAGTTGTTTAGGAACTTCCTAAATTGCTGCAGCATGAGTTGCCAGAATTTGTGATATGAAATCTTGGAGCACGCTTTGCTGGAATGCCTCTACTAACCAATTATTTCTCCTGTCAGTGCACTTATTGCAGCAAAATTGCACATTTTGTTTGTAAAAGTGCAACCACGCTCAGGAATTAAACTGCTACTTACGATAGTTAGCAATTGCATTATCTAAGTACACTCGCTTTATTGGCAAAACCGTGTGATTTAGAGCTGAAAAGGAATCCTCGTTTTCAAACGCCATTGTCAAGGATAAAGAAGAGCGAAAGAATAAAGGGAAGTTTTTCTTGAAAGTAGCTCACTTAGTTGATGTGAGAAAGGGAGTATTTAGGTGCCTAAATAAGGGCCTAGGATGTGTATCTGTACTTCAAAATCTTACTCTACGAACATAGCCAAGAAGCTTTAGTTTTGGCTTCAAATGTACTGATCATTTTTTCAGAAGGTGATGTATAAGCTTTCTCAGAGTGGATTAGGAATGATTTTAATAACAGAAATGTCCTTTCCACAGGAAGCTTTCTGTGGCTGTGCCAAAGCAACAAGGACCTGTTTTGTGTCAGTGATCAGAATCCTCAGTTTCGTCCTTCTACGGTGCAGCTGCCACCAGAGGCTGAAATGGTGCACTACTCTGCCTGCCAGGATGCCATTTGGGGTTTGGACAGTCTTGGGCAGATATTTATCAGAACACTTTCATCCAGCTGTCCAACAGGGATGCACTGGACAAAACTGGATCTCTCTCAACTAGGTATGATATTTTTGTTGAGTAGGCTGTCTCTTAACTCTCTAAGCAGACAGTATTTTCCTTTAGAAGTACCTTTTGGTTTACTGATAATGGAATATTACATTTACTGGTTTAAATACTATCTTACAGTAACGAGCCTTACAGCAGAGGACTGTAAAACATCAGGAACAACCATGTCTTCTGAACAATGTTTCATTTAGCCTTTTGCTGCTGACAGCATGTTTACTGTTTGCAAGATACTTTTGTGTGTATGTGCTTCTTACGTTTTGTCAGTTTGAGACAACTCAGCCTGACACAGTGCTGTGCAGGTGTACAAGTAGCTTTAACTAGTCTAGTTCTTTTACTGCAGTGTAGCCATAATTGTGTGGTCCTGGGCAGTTCCATACACAATGCCCTGAAGTTTGTGGTTAAACAGAGTGGTCAAAGCTTCATTAGAATCCTGTTAAGGAAAAATTATGTTCCCAGAGTTACATGGTTTGTAAGTATTGCATCTGATAACACTCTTACCTGCAGGTTTATACCAATCTAATGTTTCAGCATAATGTTAAGAATATGCTGCTGGTTAACTGCTCTTTTTATTTGGTTAGGCATAAGACCAAGGGTGTTGACCGTGTTTTGATCATTCAGATATCCTCGAAGTTTGGCTCTGGGGTAATCAGGCCACTTGTCAGCTTCATCAGAATAATTTCGATTAGATTTATTTCGTTGCTAGTCTGACTGTTAGAACATTCTTATCTTCAGGCTAACCTGCATTCCTGTTTCAAGATAAGATAAAAGAAATTGAGACTCTGCACCATTCTCCCACTACTTTAAAAATAATTAAATGGTTTTGCAGTTTTTCCATTTTCAGTGACAGTGTTTGTGAGTGGTCTGAGAACAGACAAGCCATTTTAATTTCAGGGTTAAGGAAAGGCAGACACAGCTGGCAGACTTTAATCCCCACGTACAGTTTTAGTATACAATTTGTAATACTTCATGGAAAACTTTTTAAAAGGTGTCTTTTAAAATTAATTTGGTTGCCAGTTACACACCAGATTTCCAGACCTGATGAACTGGTTCCATATCATTGATCATATTGTAGTTTAAGCACTTGCTTAATGGCTTTTACCTTCTCTGACCTACAGGACAGGCTTGTCCATGCTTTTCTTCTCATCTTGCTTAGCAGAGTTTGAAACTTTTTTTCATTATGCCATTGCTTTCCAGCAGTTCAGATAATAACTGTTTAACTGAAATAATAAATACCTTGTTGCTGTTGTCTGAAAAATTCAGAGGATTCATAAATGAAATCAGTGTAATTGATGCTAGCTGACTGTAATATCTGCCTTGAACTTCAGCAGTTCAGAGGTTCAACCATTGCATTCAGTTGTTCCTGTTAGCTCTGCAGCACTCTGTGATGTGCCCAGAAGAAATCTGGGCTTAGGAAATACTTAAGAGATTCCATAATTGTGAAAAAATTTTTGGCTTTTTTTGTCCAATTAAACATGTATGGTAGATCACTGCTGACAAGATAGTGCATATCCACAGTTACAAGTGCATTTATTTGCTCTAATGGAGCTGGAGAAATAAGAGCATTATTGTTCTTCTTCAGTAGGACTGTAATTTGGAGAGGGGAGGAAAAAAAAGCAAGTTGCTGTGAAACTAAGTTCAGACTTCTACATGGAAGTGGTGGCGTTGCCAGCATTAATGTTGAAGTATTCATATTATGTTGGTAGTATCTTCCTCTTGCCTTTACACTATGTACTGGGAGTAGTATATAGTAAATTATTTTGATTAGGGTTCCACTATCGGTATCAAGGTTGCTAAATACAGTAGAATGACCTTTAGGTTTCAACAATAAACAATGCCTCTGAATCATGCTACTTCTTCTAAACAGTGGGTGAATGTGCTTAGTGTGACCTTCTCCTAAGATAAAAAAAGCAAGTGGGAGGAGGGAGAAACCCCAAAACATTTACATAAGGGCTGCATTTTTGAATATCAAATTGTACTGTAGACGTAAATAATATCAGCTATGCCGAGTAGGTGATATGTGATTCCATGTTTGAGTGCTCTGGTGCTTGTTTCGATCAGAACATTACAACAGCTGAGACATCATGTGACAAAGCTGTTGAGTCCTACTTTATGTTAGAAGGAATTATGAGGTTTGAAGTAAGATTTTGACTTTGCAGCTGAACGTCAAGCCCCTGCCTGCAACAGAAAGTTGTTCTGGCTGTTCTTTTCCCAAGCAGAAGTTTTTGTGTATAGTTTTGTCATTTATTTTTAATATACAGCTGCATGATCAAAGGAAATTTTGGGGTGAGATGAATAAATTTGGATTCCTTTGATTCAGAAAGTTAAATAATATCAGTTAATGAGGAGATCTGTTTACTATTACAGATAACTAAAAGATAAAGCTGTGTAGTCCCGTTGTTCCCTGTTTTTTCCACCAGCAAGCCTTGACAACAAGGAATATTGCCTCCTGTAGAAATAAATGCTTTAAACTTGCACTCTGTGGGATAAAATTGCACTCCCCTCTTTAAGGAATGCATGATGTACTTGACAAGGATTTGTTGCCAGATTTCACATCACTGAAGAGAGAACTGTTACCAAGAATGGGATATCCCAAGCAGCACTGGCATGTTCAATTAGCCAGCGAGGCCTATTTTTAGAGTCTTTAGTTTGGAGCCTGACCAGAGCGTTCCTTCTGTAGTATATCTGTACTGATTGGGTCCCTCCTTCTGTAAAACGTGTTTTCCATTACTTAATATTGTGTTGTCCCAACACTGACAGAAAAAAATAATCAAATGTTATGGATATTACATCACATGGCTATTTTAAAATGTATGTGAAAGAGTAAAAGTTCCAGTCGACAGTTAACTAGCAGTTCCTCTTAGTCTAAAATATTAGGTACGCTTCTTTACTATCTTTGCAAACTTTCGATAGCAAGATTGATGGGTATGATTGGGTATGGGGAAAAAGAAATCCAAACCATACTTATTGGGCAGCTTTGTTTTCATTGTGCTGTTTTACATGGGGTTAAAATACAGCTGCTCTTCTGAGATAGGTGTAATAAATATGTACACTGTTGAATATAAATCCATTTGAAAATCAGCTCCTTTATTTACAGATGTGACACTGGTATGTTAACACTAAAATGCATGATCCATATGCTCTCGTATTTTTAAAGTGCTTGTAGCATGAGGAATGTTCTTTGCTGAATGTATTAGCAGATCAACACCTTTAAATGTCTAACAGCACAGCCAGCTACAGAGAAAAGTTCACATTAGGTCATGTGAAAGTTTGTCTAGGCACTGATAACATTTGTCACAGAATGTTTCCCTGCCTGAATTCGGTTATTTTAATAGCGTATATTTAGTATGCTTTAGAAATTGCAGTATCCTATGATTAAAACATTTCTTTTGAGATGTAAGAGAAATATCTCACGTATACTACCTGCTGGTTTGTTCATTGTATCCAGTGGGATTTTTTTCTTTTGCAACTTCTATTAACTTTTAATCATTTTTATGTGACTCTGTTTAAAGCTAGGTTAATACAATCAAGTCTAAATAAAAGTTCCCATTATTAGCTGAATTTGAAAGGAAGATGCCAGGTTGCTAATAGTCGCTTCGTTATTAGGTGCTGTAAAATTGATCAGCTTGACCTGTGGAAATCAGCATGTTTGGGCCTGTGACACCAGTGGTGGCATTTATTTCCGTGTAGGAACTCAACCTCTTAACCCAAGTCTGATGCTTCCTGCGTGGATAATGATTGAGCCACCTATACAGGTAAAATGTTGCTTACAATTCTTTGTAACCCAGTGGTTTAGTTCTGTGCATTTGAAAAAGTAATTTTAACTGTCATGGAGAACAGTAGAGCCAGATTTTAAATGTGTAGCTTAAAATTTTTCCCAACGTTTGAATTCTACGGGATTTATCTTCCAACCAAATAAATGGGGGGAAAAAAAACCCCAGTGTCTATATAATGTACTCTGAATATGTTGCCTTATCACCATAAGTCATCCCTAAATCATCTAATAGTTACAAATAACTTTTTTTTTTCCCCTGCCAAAAGCAGAAGTTTTTGGTTTTCTTTCTATCCTTAATGAAAGTTTACTCTTCTCATAACACAGCAGCTTTATAGGTACGTAGTCGAATGCAGCCTTGAACCATATACTGAATACCTGCTGTACGCCAGCCAAGAGGCTGGACTGGCAAACAGCATAAAGCGAAGGTTGTGGGAAGGCTCTGCTGAAGTGGCATGGTGCTGAAGTGCCTGCCTCCCTCTTCCTTTATCCTCACCCTTGTGAGTCTGGGATGCTTGCCAGGATGCTGTGCCTGGATTTAGGGACTTTCCTTATCCAGTGGTTAGTAAGCACGCAGTACAATTGCAACTCTAATCCCTTTTTCCCAAAATGGACCAACTTTATATCCTTTCTGTCTGCAAGCTGGAAGGATCAGAGTGGGAAGAAGTCTTCTAAAGTACCCTGGGAGCACCTTTTCTGAATATAGAGACTGGGCAAAATATTTTTCTCCAGTGTCTGGTTTATTTTTAATCTCTCCTTAAACCTCAGTGCTTGCTTTTGTTGCTGCTCTAATACTTTGCAAGTTAGGCTACAAAATGGGTGTAATTTCTGTGTTGTGGGTTGGGATTGCTGTAATGGAGCTGACCTCTGCCTGCTGATTTCATTCTTTGCTCCTTGGCATGAAATCACTTGAACTGTCTGCTGATCTAGCGTAGTAGCACTGGCTGTGTTTGCATACTTGATTTACATTTTATAATGTTACAGAATTTCTCTTGAAGATTTTGAAATACATGGTACTTTTGAAAGGACATGTTAAGAAATAGAAGTAAATCTCTGGCAGTGAAGTTGCAATAGTTTGTTTGTTTTTTACATCACTTGCTTTTGATTCTGCTTATCTCTTGTCAGCCGGTTATTAGCTCCTGTGAATCTTGAGGTGTAACAGCAAAGAAGGGCAGGGAAACAAGGAAATGAAACTGCAGATTTGCATCCCATCAGTTAGCACAGCACTGGTTAGACTGGTTCTTCTATGCTGGAAATGTGGTCAGTCAGACCTGGAGACATGGCACCTTGTTTTGCAGAATCGCAGAACAGACTGATAAATAAGTACCAGTATCAGTTACTACAAGGGCTAGACTACACTGTTCGTTTCTTGTGTGCTGCAAGTGAGTCTTTCTGATGTAATCTGTAAGAGACAAATGTTTCCTGCTAACAGGGGATAGGGCAGCAGGAAGAGGAGACTGAGGATATCAGTGATGATGTCATCCCTAAAGGTAGTAGTCTTAAAAGCAGGGGGGGGGGGGGGGGGGGGGGGGGGGAAGGGAATGGGACCAACACATTCCAGGGTGTGTTTGACTTAAACTGAGTTTGCCAAGAGACAGAGAATTAAACTTGTGTGTATTTTCTTAGCAAACATTTGCCTATCCAGGCAAATAGCCCAAAAAGCTGGTTCTCTATATTGGTACTGTTTCGTCTGTACTAAGTGCGTTCTCTACTCCTCCTTTGAGGTAGATTAAACTACTCAATACAAAGATATTTACAAGAAATGGGAATTTGTTGTGACTCATTATTTAGCAGTGACTTCCTTAAGTAGAAAGTCTTCAATTGGACAAGGCTGAAAATCAAATTATTTCCTATTAGCTTATCGAGGAAGCTGGTTGATGTTGCCTTCCAAAATGATAACCTTCTGATACCCAGAGCAGTGTCATTTTCTTTCCTGTTATCTTGCCAACACCTGACATTGCAGATTTAATGAGTAAATATGAAAGGGCAAAAATTCAAACATTGCTTGCAGAGAGGATGAAAACTCTTGGGTTACATGCTCATTCTGAGACAATTCCAGCATGGTAAAACAGATCATTAAAGTATTGAAGGAGCAGCCATTCATGCTTTTACAAAGACTTAATGCAAAATAAGAAAATATGTGAACTTTAAAATGATTTTCAAATGCTAGCGTAGTGTTTGGATAACAAATATAACATGATGACTGAAAAGTGGACTATTCTGTGAACAGTATGTGCTTATTAGCAGCACCTTACTGTTATCTGTCCCTTAATTGACTTTGACAAAGTTTATGCTGCATCAGTTTATCTTCATAACAACTGAAATACTGTAAGAAGTATTTGTGAATGATTCAGTCATTTTTTGTTTGAAGAAGGAAATCAAAATTGCCTTTCACTTGCCTTAAGTACAGGAGCATTCTCAAATAACGTAATTTAAAACCAACTATGGATATTTTATTCCCTAGTAAATGTCAGAGCCAATATGACTTACCATATCCCAGATCTCATGACTCATGAGCAGCTACAGACTCTGCTTTTATGGTGTCGGTTCTCATTAAAGGAGTGCTGCAACTGCGCAGCGTCCACCTCTGTACCACTTCACAAAAGTATCCAGAGACAATAGTTTTGCTGAGATTTTACTTATGCTAAAATCAGTGAATATAATGTAAGTTCAGTGTTTGCTCTGTGATGCTGTATGGATTTTTTAATCTACACTAAAACCATTCTCATTTGTTACTCTTCCCTTTAACTCCCTACTTCAGTATCACTTGAGTTGAAAAATAACATTTTGTGTTTTCTACCCTCCCTTTTTATTTTACCCTATGCTTCAGAAGTGGTTGATAACATCATTACACTATCTTGAGCAGCAGTAGTTTATACATAGATGTTTTCTGTGCTTCATCCAATCTGTTCTGCAGTCTTAGAAGTCAAAATAATTATGTAGCTAAGCAGGTTTTTGGAAGCTGCTTTAAGGACATTGAGAAAACAATCAATTATTTGGTGAAATTATTTGAGTTCAGGAAATAAAGTGGTTTGTTTTCATTTTACAGTTGATATACAGGATAAAACTGTTATCTGCTGTAGCATGCCTCAATATAATTCAGGTAAATGAGCAAAAAATATAAATAGTTTACGTAGATACTATAGAGTATGTTTTTATATGTGTGTGCAGGTATATATATGAAAATTCAAGGGTTTTCAGATTTCTAGCCTACAGAAATAATAATTAAAGATCAAATATAAAATTAATGTAGTCAATAACACTAATTTGGGTGATTATTGCTTTGAAAGGTCCCCAGAAGTTGAATGCTTGCTTGAATTCTTCCAACATTTCCACTTTGGTTTTAGCACCTTCTGAAAAAGATGCAGACACAAAAATCTGATCCTGAGAAATGTTCACTTCCAACAAGTACTACTCAACGTAAAAACTGGCCTTAGGAACCACCTTCTCAGATTTACATTAAGGGACCTATCAGATAAGCAGAACTTTATTTAAGAGAGTTAAAAGAAACAAAGGTTAGGACAAGTATTTGTAATGAGTGACCAATCATCTATTGCTTGGAAACGATCAATTTTACTCTAAAAACAGATTTACTGTTTGCCTAATTGCTATTCTTTGCTCTTTTGTAACCAAATTTCATAGAGAATAGAGTTGAAAAAGCAATTTTATTAAATGGAGGGGTTTCTTTCAACATCTGCATATCTTGTTCAAACTGTGGAGTAAAAGGGGTTTGTTTAAGGAGATGTTTGCAATTTGACTACTGTATAAAGCTTTTGTTGATCCTTTTGTGGTTCTGAGGGTCTCAGCAGAAGAGTACCGCTTGATTTAGTTTGCCATAAAACAGTCTCTTGCAGTATGTGCGTTTCAAGTTAGAGAGACTTTTGATTTACTACTCTTCCCACAACCAACCTCATACTTTAAGCTTGATATCATAGGTAAGATAAGATAGCTGAAATTCTTACTGATCTTGGAGGAGCTATTTTTTCCTTGTGCCCACACCCCAATTCATTGTCATTCAAAAATTGTTAGAACTACAAAGCAAATGATAGTTTAAAATATCATTTGAAATTTAGGAAATTTCTCTGTAATTTTGCAAGATCAGTACATGCTAGATTTTGTTTCTTTTTCAGTGCTTTTTCTTAATCTACATTCAGCATAAGGAAGTTGGCTGTGTCTTGTTAGAAGTGGTTGTCATAATCTTTGTTTCCTTTTCTCTCTTTTAATAAAATTCTGCTTACCTTACAGAACACTTAATGCAAGTCTGGAGACTTTCTTCCTCTGCCATCTGCCTTGCTTTTGCATTTTTCAGTAAGGTCTCTTATTATTAAGGCCAGTTTTGTGTTAAGTGGTACTTACAGGGGGAAGCAGTGAGCACTCCTCAAGATCAGATTTTGCCATTAGATCTTTTCTGGTAGGTGCCAAAATCAAAACCAAAACGTCAGAATGGTTTGCTTGAAATGATCTTCAAGGATTGGAAGTGGAAGGGTTTTTCTGTTGAAAATCCTTCGTAACTTCAGAATCATCCATGTTACTTTTGAAAGTACTTGCCATGGAAAACTCTGTTTTTTCTAATGCATAATCCACATGGCTGTTCTTTTCAAGTCTGATTGTTTTCACTAGCACAGACTAGCTTGCATTACCTAGCTGTTGCACAGGTATTTTTTTGAGTTGCTAGGAGTTCTACTTTGGAGTGCTAAGATGAGATGCAGAGGAATTACTTTTTTTTTTTTAGACCAATTCTGCTTAGGTTGGAGAGGTAATACACTCATTAAACCTTCTGGTTATTTATAGACCAGACTAGCTAGTCTATTGTTCCATATATCTTCTCTCATATGAGGCCTCCTGGTGACATTAATAGGGAGATTTTCTTGGACAACTGCACTCTTCAAGGTGATGTAAACTGTTGTGCAGTGGTCAGTAGCTGTATGGAGGTGGATTACAAAGAAGTATAGGAGATTAAAGGTCCTGCAGCGGTGTTATTTTGTTTAGCTGATTTGGAATGCCACAGTGTTTAAGTTCAAGTACATACTATTCTTCAAAGGCATGCCTTTCTTAAGAAATTCTAAGTTATGTAAAAGGTGCTTTAGGTACTGAAAAAATGCAATTCCAGCATTTTTACTAAAATTGTTTCACATCAATTTCATTGCCTAATTCAGTGCTTATTATCTTGCTTTTTGTTGCTAGTTAAGACAACTGCTGTCACTGTATTTCACTGTATTTTTCTGCTTTGGTGTTTTAGCTTTCTGATACTTGTTTTAAGGCATTGCTATCGCCATGTTCAGAAAAGCGTGCATGTCGCCTGTCGCATTAGATAGCAATTATTATCAGCACCAGAAGCTTCAGATCTCAAAAAGTGCATAAAATGAGATACACCCAGAAAACTGAGTAGATGATCCTTCCGTATCCTTTTGAAATAAACGTCAAAGTGGTATATTTGCTTTTTGACAAGCCTAACGTACACTGAAAACAAAAATAGTGGGAAGGAGAACCTTCTGTTCTCGTACTTTCGGTTGCTCAGTACTAGAAACATCCTCACTCTTCCAATGTGCCCCTATTTTGGTTAACTATTACAGAATTATGTATTTAATTATTTTTGAAAGAGATTAAGAAATGTATTTAATATTCAGTAACTACAATTATTATTGCTGAGTTTTGAGGATTTTTTTTAGAATTACTCTATTTAAAAATAAAAACTTAATGGTGTCAAAATTCATGGGTAAAGGTTAATAGGTGGTGGGGGGATGGTTGAA
Organism: Psophia crepitans; assembly: GCA_013399095.1. Lineage (NCBI taxonomy): Eukaryota > Metazoa > Chordata > Aves > Gruiformes > Psophiidae > Psophia > Psophia crepitans. The sequence goes on from VWZZ01007160.1 coordinate 911,862, forward strand.
CTGGATGATCCTTGAGGTCTCTTCCAACCTTAATGATTCTATGATATGTGTCTTAATTTAGCAAGCATTTGTCTTGGTTTCAGTGGAACTGTTCATGTGCTTGCAAACAGCAATAGCCTGAAGTATTTAATAAATAAGAGTCCTTGAAAAGTGATTTTAAGAGACAGTCAAAAAATTACTTGTGCCAGAATAAACTGAGAGTTTTGGGGATTGGTTTGATTCCATTAAAGCTACATCTGCATTTTCTGAATTCTGATTTAGAGCAGGTTTTATTGTTGATTTTTTTTGTTTGACTGAACTTCAGCTTGCTTGGATTTAAAAGCTGTGGGGAGCTGGATCTAGTTGACAGGTCGGTAAGTGGGGGCTTAGCTTTTGTGAAGCAAACTGAGACAGCAAAAACGGGTGCTAAGCTCAGAGTGCGCAGTCAGTGAAGGGAACTTCGGTGAGCCAACAAGTCTGCACTGAGTAAGGAGACACCCTGGGATAACCGGTGGGCACATCAGCGCCTTTGAGGCAGTGACCTCATTTCTGATCCCTGACCCCTGGAGTACTGCTGTTTTTATCCGGTAATGTAACACATTGCATAGCCTTGTATTTGGGGGCCACGCTTTACCTGAGACAGTATTTAGGCCAGAGCTTTAGCACGGATGAATACTACTAAAGAAGCAGTAATTGTTGTATTCTGAGTGCATTTACAGTGTTTTTGTGGCTTTTTTTTTTTTTGTTTTTGTGGCTTGTATTTTACATTCTGACAGATGGTAGCTTTTCAGAGTTGGTCAATGCTTGTTGTTCTTTAAAATTATTATTATTTTTAACCCCTTCCCTGAGTTAATGGGGTTTACTTTTACAGGTGTTTTGGTTTTTTTCCCCTCTTGTTATGTAAATGATTGTAACACATAAAGGTTATGCATTTGTTCACAAAGCAGTACAGTGATGAAATGGGAATTTCTGTTACTATCGGAGATATGTGGCATTTTCATTGCAAGCGCTAAATAACATGGGCAAACAGTAAAAAAGCAAAATGGCAGAAAAAGCAACAGTTTAATAACTGTTTAAAATTTTCAGAGCAAAGTGGAGCTGAGGTTGAAGTTAAAACTGCATGGCTGTTTTTATCTAACAAAAATGCTTTCCTTGGTAAGGTGTTTAAGTTTCAGAAACTAGAGAGGTACGCTTTGCTGGCATAGCATGCATGAGGATGTTTTACTGATGCTCGTTAAGGGTGTGTTTTCAATAAACAAAACAAAAACCTGCCTTGGTTACTCAGCCTTCCTTATCTGAGGTTTTTATTACCTTGTGCTAAATTACATTGCTTCATGGGAAGGTGTTGCGCATAGAGTTTAGTTAATGTACATTTCTGTAAAAACTCAGGTGTTCTTGTCCTAATAGTTAAAACTTTCGGTATGTTATTAAAAAATACCTGTAGTGGTAATTACAGGCAGCTTATTTCCTACACTACAGTTTATAATCTTAAGTATAAGACAGTGTGATCAGAAGACAGTTGGGCAAACCTAGGGAGGCCTGTAGTTTGTACAGCCTTTGAAGTGATTGCATGAGATTTTTAATTATTTTTGTCAATTGCTTGTAAGGAACAGTTGTACTAAATATTTTGAAAGTTGAAAACTCTGAGTTTTACCATGGTGAATAGTCACAGGGGTTTGGTATGACCTTTTCTAGGGTTTGATGCCATATGTTGTACTTGTTCCCATGTTTCTGTGAGAAGAACCCTCAGAGTAAAAAAATTCAGTCCACAAAGGAGAGGTCAAGAAATTCACCCCTTGGCTTTGCCTTTTCTTCTTGCGTGTGCTAGCCATGGGCTGGAGATGGCCAACTAAGGCCCTCGTCTGTTCATTCACTAGATGCAGAAAGTGGGGAAAGGGTCATGGTGTTCTAAGGCTTCTGAGGCAAACAGTGCTCCAGTTTTTCAGTTAATAAATAATAATCTTTTTCTGACAAGTCAATGGCAGCATTACTGAAGAACACAAGGCTTCCAGAAGACTAAACATAGATTCATAATCTTTCCTGCTCTTGTATGTTGCCTTGAACTCCTCTGCAGAGAAAAAAGAGGCTTTTAATTTAGCAAGCTGTCCTCCTGCAAAACATTTTGGTCAATACTGCTCTTACATTGCTCTTGCTTTCTTGATATCTCTCATACTGAAAGTGCTTTACGACCTTCATTCAAATAGAGCTCAGAAAATAATGTGCAAATAGTTAGGCATATATTAGGGGAAGGCCTCTCTAGGTTGCATTCTTTGTTTCTTATTCTAGGTAATAGGGTCTGGAGGTCTGTTAGCCATGAAAATAGTCAGATTAGTCTGATATCCAGATAGTGCTTGACAGCGTGAGAAGTATCTCTGATCTGACCTTACTTTCAGCTGGTCCAGGCCAGGCTGTGTTTCTGATTTGTCTTTTGAAGGTGACGAGAACATTTGTACTGCTTGTAGCCACCAACCTGTTATAAAAAGGATTGGGCTTGGACAGACAGAGAATGTTGTATTTAGTCTTCATCACTCTGATTATCTGCAGCAGACCAGAGATAGTGGAAATCTGCTGGTATGTGGACTCTGTGCTCCTGAAAAGTGACCTGGAAGATGTTCTGATGTCTTTGTGTGTGTGTGTGTTTGTCCTTTCCTCGTTGACAGTCAAGCTGAGTCACTGTGTTTTGGGTTCATCTGTGACTGAAGCAGTTACAATAAGACAAAACTTTTGAGTGTTAGGTCGGGGGGGGAGCAGCATTAGTTTTTACTTTGGATTTTGTTTGATAATATTGTTTAAATTAAGTTGTTATACTGAAGCTTATTTCTCTGTGATTTGCAGAAAGGATGGAAATGACTTGCACAGAATTATTAAGCTAATGGACAACTTTATAACTTTAGCATCGACTCTATCTCATTTAACGATTTGTTGGTTAAGTGCTTCCTTCAAGTTTACTTCGTTTTATCAGCATTGTTTTCTCATCAGAGAAGTGGAGGCTAGCAAACTACTTCTCATTGTTTTTATTTGTAGCAGACAATAAAGATATTCACATCTCTTAGTATGTAGTTTTAAATGTTGAAAAGTGCATAATTAGCACATAGTGCAGTCAATGGTTGTAATGGGAAATCCTCAATATTAAAGAGAGTGCAGCTGGGGATTTTGTAGCTGAGGTACAAGCCCAGAGGGCAGGAGGATCTGTGTTCTGTTCTTGGCTGAAAGAGTCAGTCTCCTGAGATTTTTTTTTTTTTTTTTTTTTTAATTCAGAAATTTTTAGCACCACAAGGAAAAGGAAAACAGTGGTCCAACTCTTTTATCAGGTAACACCAAATCCATTAGTACTCCATAACAGGTCAGTCTCTCACAGTGATGAGTATTGCGGGTAAACCTATAAACAGATTTTGGTGTGTCAGTGTCTGAGGAGGGAGGCTGAGAGACTGGTGAGAGACTTTAAAATTCCAAACTCTTCAGTAAATTACGAATGCTATGTACTTCACAGTCAAGGTATATAAATCTCATGAATGTTATTGGAAGTTAACCCAGATGAGAAAAGGCTACACTGAAATAATTTATTAATTTTCAATGTTAGCATTCTCTGAAATGTTATCAGCAGATTTATACATTTTCAGATACATCTCTCTACTGCTATGAGAGAACTCTATTTAGTCCTTAACTGCAGCTGTAGAGATCTGTTTCTGGTTATATAGATGATAAAATACTTAAAGCATGCTTATGGTTATTAAAATTTTATGAAAATGAAAGACACGTGAGATGTCAGTATAGTTGTTCCAAAAAATGGTATAATATGTCAAGAAAATTTTAAATTCATTTTATCTACTTCACTGTGGTATCCATGAGAAAACCTTTCTGGTGTAGATGGCTGCTTTCTGGGTAAAAAAAAACAACAAACCCAAACAGACAAAACAGCAAAAATAAAAGCTCTGAAACAGAGGCTCTAAGAATTACCTGTACTTGTTTCCCAGTGTCTTGTCACTTGTGTCAAAAGCTGCTGTATATAATCGTATCGAAGCTGCTGTCTATAATGGTATCACTAGCTGTCCTGTCAGTTGTGTCCTTTACTGTCTGTGTCACAGCAGAAAGCTGCAGTGGAGTGGGGTGGAGAGCACTGGGTGCTGCCATCAGTGTATTGCCTGGATCCTTTGCAGTGAGAGTGAGTAGGAGGCTTGTTTTATTGATGCGAGTTTATCAGAGCTAAGTAGCCTGAAACAGGAAGAGAAACTGAAAGTGAAATACCCAGAGAGACAGGGAAACTTGAGGAGGAAACAGGAGCTCATTTAGAAAAACAGAGAATGAGAATAATTTTTGGCCAAACTTGTAGAGGTGTTACTTTGAACTTGATAATTCCCATTTGTTTCTTAGATATATTGGTGCTGCAGAACAGGGTAGAGGTAACTGCTTTGATTATATTTGACTCTACAGTGGTATCACAAGCAATCTAGCTGAGCATCCTGCAGCTCCTTTCATGCTGCCTTCTTGGGGTGTTTTGTCTGCTTTTCTTAGCTCCCATTGCCTGTAGTAATACACAGCCTTAGGTACTAGGTGTAAACACTCAGTAAGTCTTTCTGGATGGAAATACTCTGGTTCTTCCTCTGACATTTATCTAGAAAATAACTCCCTGAGAAAGAGAGGAATAGAATCCTGACATGGAAGAGTGGAATGCAGGTGCACAAACCCCAGTTCAGTTCAGTAACCAGGGTCACACCAAGCTGTTCGGCACAGCTATTTTCTGAAGGACTGTGGTTGAAATGTATTGCGGAGGTGGAGCATAGACACACTGCCAATTGGTGGTGTGGAGAAGATGGGGGAAGAGTGGCAGAAAGTCCTAAATCTAAGTAGGAAGGAATCGGAGGCAAAATAGCCATAGCAAGAAACAAATAAAAATGGAGGGGAGAAACAGGAACAGGGCCAGGAGTGAGAATAACTTCCAGTGAAGAGCCAGCAAAACCAGAGGGGAGAGTTAAGGCATCTGGAGTGTTTTGGTTTCGTTGTGATTTAGGGTTGGGTTTTTTGGTTGATTCGGTTGGATTTTTTGTTTTTGTGCTTGTTTTATTTTGCAATATAGTAGTTTATTTGTAATATGGTGGAATACCAGTGGGAAGGTAGCTAGACAGTTAAGTATTCTATGTAGTCAACGCTCTTTGAGACAATTAGTGTCTTACTATAAGTGTTCAAACTGCAGCCATTGTGGATTTACTGTGACCAGAGGTAAACACTTCATCAAGCCTCTACCAGCCTGAAGCTTCCAACGGAGGGCAGGTACCTAATGAGAGCACCAACATCAGACAACAGCCTGTCAAAGGCCTGGCAGCCTGAATAGGCAGGATTGATTCGGTGATGCAGGTCAAACTTGGTTGTAGCTGGGTCAGACACTTGTTAGCACTGGAATTTTAAAAGCAAAACCAAAGCAGGTAACTGTTATGTACACAGAAGGCCCATCTGAGACTGGGTTATGTGCTTATGTACACGTGCAGGTTGTGTTTCTGTATTCCTAGTCTTACACATGCAAAGAGCAGCTTGTTCTTGTATTTATCACACTGGAAATTCAATTTATTATGCTAATGGAAGAAATGCAGTACTTCTTTGTGAGGTGCTGATATGTTTTAGGGCATTTGATTGTTTTCTTCAGTGTCCTTTTTAGGCTGACATAGAGAAGACCTTTTTTTCTTATCTGCATTTTATTTAAAGTACGTTTTGTGTTCACTAAATCTGTTGGCTGATATATTTTGCTACAAAATCAAAATCTTTGATGTCTGTAAAACATTGTGGTCACTAACACTGATTTTTGAACAGTAGTTAAGGCAGATCTCCACAGAACCAGAATGGGAAGTGTGTTTCACTTGGGTTTGCCGACAGATAGGGTTATGGATACTCTCCTGCAGTGTGGCTGCTCCGGTACTGCGGTGGTCTACAATGAATTCCATGGTCATGTTCCCATAGAATGGAGTGCAGGGAAGAAGGCAGATCAACATTTCAGTGCAAAAACGAAACGTTCAGACTGTAAAAATGTACTACTTGTGTATGTTTAGAAATAAAGTGCAGATTTATTTATGTTAGGAAAACTTTCAGGAAGGCAAAAGAAAAATGTTGTACTTTGTGTGTTTCAGTGGAACAGTTCCTTCTTCAACTTGGAATTGAAACTATACCTGACTGGAATAACGGTGGTTAAGCAGATACTAATATTATTAAACTTGGATGCTGAGCCTTAAATATTAATATCTTTGTCAGTAACTTTGGGTGACATTCATTCATGTTCCTTCTTTATTTAGGAAGGGATTGACTTTTTTGAAAATCGGTAGTTTTGTACAATGACAAATAAAATGTTAGTTAAATTTCTTCCTGTCTTTAGTATCTGGTAAATATTTTATTTCTCTTGTGTACTTCTGAGAAGAACAGGTGGTACAATAGTACAAAGATACAGTAGTACAAAGTTTAAATACTGTATGTGCTTAATTTTTATAGCCAGTGGGAATCAACTTGGTCAGCATTCACTCAAGTCCAAATGATCAGATGTTGTGGGCAATTGATAGTAAATGGAATGTCCACGTACGAGTTGGAATTACAGATGAAATGCCTGTAGGCACTGACTGGGAACACGTACCAGGTAAAAAATAATTTATCAGTTCCTTGTTCTTTCTGCCATTTTCTCAGTGTTGGGTTTTCTTGTGGTTTTTTCCCCCTGTTGCTTTTTAAATTAGATAGCAACGCTTAAATCAAATATTTTTCTCAAGCACACTGGATTGCTATTTATAGAAATATAGTAAAGTATTTGATAAGGGTTATCTTTTAAGGAGGACCTTGGTTTTACTTAAAAACACTAGGTGGTTGACTGAAAAGAAACCTGGTTTTTTTTAAAATGAATTTCTGTTGTGTGTTATTTCAGACTGCTGCCACTGAATTAATAAATGGTACAGTCCCTTGTCAGTTAGAGCTAAAGCAGTATTCCTAAGAAGTAGGAGACTACTGTGCTGTGGGAAGTTTTGTGTTTAAATGTTGTTCAACATGGGGTTCCTATCTAGATGTGGCTAACAAAAACCTAATGCTTTTTTGCACATCTTTCTACTAATCCTGCCTGCTGGACGCATTCTAGATTAGGTAATTACATTTTTGTCATGCCTGTAAATAAAACTAAATTTTAGTTGTTTCTTTCTGAATAACTGTGTATTGACGCTATCTGCTTTTTAAAGATTTTTCACTGCATAAATGCTTGGCACTTAGTTGTGGAGTACTTGCTTTCTTGTGAAGAAGAAGAAACAAAGTCCACAGTGTCTACAATGTTAACCAATTTTAAACAAACTCAAGTTAAAACTGTCGGGTTATTCCCCTTCTGCTAGTAAAATACAGTGAAGGCTCCAAAAGTATTTTTTGAAAGTCCTTTAATTGGTTGTAGCATGTGGCTCTGGCCACATAACAAAATGTATCCGCAGTGTGATATCCTTATGGTCAATAGACGCAGGCACTAGAAGTCGGCAATTAAAAAGCTTTTTGGTTTACCAGTGCTTCGTGTGCCTCAAGTAGCCTACTTTCTGATAGTCTGCTTCCGCAGGGCCAGAAGCTCAGATGTGAAGAGCATCCTCTCTGTTCAGCTTCCCTGAAGTCAGTGTAAGGAAACATGTAGTCCTAAGTCTACTTGCCAATCCTTTCTTAGAAAGCCTCCTGGAAAACTAGGTATTTCCTTGGGCCTTTTATAATGGGAAGTTCTTCTCTAGTATGAATATAAGAATGTATAAAACCTGTTATAGTCTTGCTGTCTCCTCTTAATAAACTTTTCTGCAAGTGTATTTAGTATATAAGAAAGCCTGTGATTATTCCGTCTCCATGTCCCGTTATCTTTAGGTTTGCAGGCTTGTCAGCTGGCTATAAGTACAAGGACGGTTTGGGCACGCTGTCCAAATGGAGATGTAGCTCGTCGGTATGGCATTACTGACAAGAATCCAGCAGGAGACTACTGGAAGAAGATTCCTGGAAATGTCTTGCGTTTAACAGGCAAGTTGGTTCTGCGTGATGGTCCAAAACATTGTGATACCTGCTTTGGCGTCTGCCTGGTGGTGCTCAGGCTGACTGTATACAGGGAGAGCTGCATGCTCTAAATGCTTTGCTGGCTGTGAGAGTTTCACCAAGGGTGCTTTTATCACATTAGTAAAAAGCTTCTCTGGTTATAACTAGGAAAATGTATCCAAATATTATTTATTTAATGCTTATAATAGGAACCTGCTACCTTAATTAAAAGATGGATAATTTATGCTTTGCAGTGACCCCTCTAGATGAACTATGGGCGATCAGTACTTCAGGATCCCTTCTCCAGCGCCTCACTAAGACCTTTAGCCATTCCCATAGTTTGCAGAAAAATAATGACGCCTCTGTTCTGCTTCACCCTGATGATTTTGAAGATGAATGGGAAGTGATATGAAGTCTCTCAAGCTTGTGAAGCAGTGGCAAAAACAGAAGGACAGAATTTCTGTAATGTATGTACAGAATGTTGGATCTAAAAGCCTCTCATGTTGGACCTGTGATATTAGCACTTTTGTATTGAAAAACTGACCTGTTAAATAGCCCCCACGCTGTGAGTTCTGATGTTTGTCCCAGTATCTCTTGGGAGACTCTTTAGGTGTGGCATACTGCAATTGTTATACCGTACTACTGTAGAAGCTCCTTTGGAAATATAACTCTTAAGTTAATCTTACTAGCAATGAAAGTGACTATTTCACAACAGCATGCGCACTAATACATGTGTACTTACTTTGAGAAGAAATTCTGTTGCATTAAATATTTCTCTACAGCAGAAACATTAAGTATTTCTCAATTTCTTCTTGTACTTGGAACCCCAAACTGATGGGAACGCTCTCCGACTATTGCACATACATTTAGAATTATTTTCCCTTGCAGCATGGAAGAAAATATGGCAAAGTATTTCTTAGTAAGATCTTGGAACATTATGGTTACACTGCATTGGTGTTGAAATGAACTTCGTTTGTTCCGTTTCCATATAAATCTCTGCAAGGCTACCCTAACCATCCATTTCTTGAAAGTTGGTTTATAATTTGGCTTCATTCACAAGGAAGAAGCTTGGATTACACCTAGTATCAGGGGGACTTTTGCCCATTTCACACAGCCATCGGGAAGCTGACAGATATTGGGGGGTAAGTCCCACTTTGGAATAGGAAGAAGATGCATGTTGGGTTTGTAGTACAAAGCAGGAATGTACGAGGCAGCTTTCATAATTCCTGTTGTGCTGTATTTGTGCCTCCAGCCAGTGCTTTAACATTTGGGCTCAAATTGTTTTGAGTACCAAACTTAGATGTATTAAAAGGAAAAATGGTAATTGATAGAATTACCTCTATATCCCATAAAAAATTGTGATATTGTGAGAAAATACTTAACAATATTCTGATTTTTAGCTATGTTAGCTACATTTTGAAGTGTCTTATACTTAACTGATGTCACAGCAGAGGTATGTGATGAACTGGGATGTAACCTAAGTTAATCATTGCAGTTTATTTTTCTTTAAACTCTAAATCTTCTTTGAAAGATACCTCATCTTTTTTAAGCAATAGAACTATAGATGAGAGAACTTGAGTTCAGTATGTAGGCGGAGGAGTTACTTTGTGTTTGTTCTAAGCTTATAAATCATCAAAATGTTTTAAGCAGCTGCTAACCAATACTTTAAAAGAGCTGGCTTCAGAAAAGACCAGGAGTTGAAAAGTGGGGATGTTTCTGTTTTGAGAACTTAATACATACAGAAAGGGATGTGTTTTCTTTTTAACCTCTGTTCTCTTTCAGAATAATTCATGCGTGTACTGCACTAAACTTGGAACAAACATGGTGCAAGGTGAGAATGTGAATCCACGGAGAGAGAACCAAGTTATGTCACTGGTTTTTTTAGTAGCACTTGTGATATTGGCTGTCAGTTCTCAGTCTGATCTTTCAGTCTTACAGGGAGGACAGATTTGTTTCCCTTCTACAGATGATATGTTTGCTTCATTGCTATCTCATCGTATATGGAGATTACCCCAGAGGGGTTTTTTTTAGCCTGTCTGGCAGTAGATTGTAATGGAATCAGCTTGTGAAGTAACCCAGTCTGTTTATGCAAGCATAGCTTGGTATCTTGAGGACCCCAAAGAAGCTGAATTTCAGCTTAGAAGTATCTTGTAGCAGCTCCTGAGTCAGTCAAGTTGGAGAAGGGACATGAGTACATCTCTGTGCCCTGCCAAGCACCAGATGCTCAAGTACAATGGCATTATTTAATAGTGACACTTTTGTATTACATTTTTCAAAGTCATCTTAGTAATGGCTTCAGCTTGCTAGTTGTTTGTTTACTGTATAATACTGTACCTTGCTATGGTCATTAATATTAAGTTGGTGTCAAGAGCTCTTACCGGACTACTTTTTAGGGTAGTTTTAACGAAATTAGGATGGGGTTTTTACTTTTATTTCTGTATTTAGGTTTTTGATTTTGTTTGTGCTTTGAGACAAGTGCAATAAACTAGATTTTTAAGAAATAAATCACTGTGGTAAGACTCATCTGTTGTACAATCCACAAGAGAGTTCTCTGCGTCTGAAAATTGTCTTGATGCCGAAGACAGACGTTCTTATGAAACCCTTCCCCTAATATTACCCCAGACAATATGTTAAAGAGAATGTAAGGACCTGGGTATTTTAAGTTTATTTCATACTTTTTTTTTTTTTAATTGTGAAAGGTGTGTCAAACCAGCACAATGGTCATCTTTCAAGCAAAGACAATTAAATCTTTCTTGTGTTTCAATATTAAGCTTATTGCCTCCATATTAAGATGGTCGTGCTGTAATAGAAGTAAACACTTTTCTTTCCTTACATGCTAAATAAAAATTGCACTTGGGCGTTGAATATTTCAGCTTTCAGTGAAGAATATGCATGTATGGTCACAGCTAGAAAACGTTCAGGCAAAAAATAGGTGATTGTACCACATGCTGTAACTGCATCCTGCCTTGCATTTTAAAATATCCGAGCTCATCCGAGGACTTCCTGCTTTTTTGCCTTTAACTGTAAGTGCAGCTGGGTCTCCGAGAGAGCACCTTGGCTTCACTTTCCGGAGGGGAGAACTGTTTCCTGACCCAGTTGCGACCTGGGTAACTTCACACAAGAAAGCATAGCAATGATTAATGACGCTTCTGACGCTTAAACCCACTTCCAGCCACAGGAATCCTGTTTAGATTCAGATGGCAATGTTCTTGCTAATTATCATAGCTTTTATCTTGACAAACCGGTTCAGCTGCTTCTGCTGGCTCCTGCAGGGAAATTGTAGTCTCCTTACAGCACCAGCCTGTTTATGCAGGAGTAATCCTTAAGTCACAGATGACTGTGGTGAGTTCATGTGAAAGAGCCATCTTAGATGTACAAGTAACCCTTGTTTTTCTTTGTTTTGTAGCAGTAACAAGGAATAGGATCATGTAAAATGGTCCAAAGAAAACCTGTCTCCAATAAGTGTAAAAGAAAATACACTAATTGCACAAGTAAGACAGTAGAACTGCTGTTAAGAAACCCTGTTACCTCTAAGAAAATTATAATGAGGAACACTTAATGTGTTAGCGACTCGTGTCACTGTCTAAACATAGTTTTATTTACACAGGTACAGAGTCACATTTATTCCAAACTCTCTGTACCTGTACAAAGATTGTCTTTGCAATGGACAAGAACCTCCCCTTCTTCCCCTTGCATGCATGTGGATATCAGAAGGTCTGAACCCCATAATTCCTCTACATTACTTCTCAGTAAATAAGTCCTGTCACATATATCAAAGGCACTTGTGGGTTATTTCAGACTGGCGTGGCATTTGGGCTTACGTTTTTGTTTCCGTCTTAAAACTCCCTTTAATGAGTGAGCTGTTGCTAGTTGTTTCTGCTGGAGTTCTGGAGGGATTTCAAGGAACAACCTTGGGAACAACCTTTCAGTAAATTCTGTTCTGAGTGTAAAGGCTTGAAATTCAAGTGCCTGTATGCCAGTGGCTTTGCCTTGTTAATTAGCAATTAGAAAACCACAAATCATTTATGAAGATAGGGAGATCTCCTCATTACCTTGGTGAAAAATCTCTGGTCTTCAGTTTTTACATTAACCAGGGCTATGCACATCCCATCCCTACTGTCAGGAGTAGAGAGATAAGATCTGGATTGAGGATTTCTAGCTGTAAAATGTGAGACGCAGGCTTTATTCCTCTTATAGTCTTCCTGAAAGTGAAAGTTGCATACTGGAAATAGTATTACAGTGGCAAGTAGCCAGCAAAGAAAGCTGATATGTCCCTTGCCAAACAAAGTAGATCACCCTGATTGTTTGGTAGTGAGTTATTGTAGTTAGAAATAACCACTGTCACATCAGCAGGACAGAAGAGAACTTGTAATACAGATTTTAAGTATTGGAAAATGAAAGTTGAGTTGCAGTCACTATCTTTTGTAAATTATTACAGCCAGATGAAGATGAAAATATCTGGATAAAAGCAATGTTGTAGCTAATACTGTGGCTGGTATCATACTGGAAGCTAGGTGAAATTACCATTATGATTCCTTTGGTCTTTGAGTTTATCTGACTCCAGATCTCTCTAGAAAGGTCTATCAAAGTTGTTGTATTAGCCATAAAGTTTAAAAACCCTACTTGATGCTGGCGGCGGGGTGGGGTGGGGGGAACACTTTAAAAAAAAAAAAAATCTGTTTGAGAAACTTCATGTTCTTACAGAATATGGGATATACATATATACACACACATGCTCACATATACATAAAAGCTTTTATTTCTCTTCTCTAAAAGCTAATACAATAATATACAAGAAAATACTAAGTCCTCCAAGCTGAAAAATACCCCTTCTTGGCCCTCAGAAATGAGTAAAATATACTGGAGTTTTATAGCCTGTGATTCTCTGATACAGGCACTGAATAGTGAACAACTGAATAGCACCGAGGAGTTATGTATTTGTTACGAATTAACCTTCCAAACATTATTCACTACTTCTGTCCAATGTAGAAGCAAGCAGTGATTTATTTTTTTCGTTTTTAATATACCTTTTTCATAACCTCAGCTGAGATGCTTTTATGGCAGACAGAGATAAAGGAAGGAGACTTCAATTTAGAGCACTTGTGTTTTGAATCTCATATCCAGAGAAAATACATGTAAAGGTGTGTACAGAGTTGTGTTAACAACCTGTACTTGCCATCCTGAATTTGCACAGGATGACCACACGCTTTAGTGGATTCAGCAGACCTGTAGCGTAACCAGTACAGCGAGCCTTTGCCAGGAGGAGCTGTCTGCTGGGGGTGTGCATATGGATCTTGTGTAAGGAGGGGAGAAGTGGCACAGATGTTATGGCTGTTAGAGTATGAAATAAGAATACTCTGTATGTGACTCCTTGCTGAAGTTGTTTGGCTGCTATATTTTGCCTAACCGTGAGCTGGATGAATTTAGCAAAGCTCTTCTAGGTCAGGACAAAGATCAGGCTAATTAGACCTCTCAAAAAAATGAAGGACTGGGAGGAAAGGTCCAGGGAAGCCCCCAGCAGACTGTGTGGCATGTGCGCCTGGCTACGCAGCAGCGGGGTGTACAGAAAAGAATGAATTTGCTGGAGCTGTAGGGGGAAAAATGTGAGTGCCAGCAAGAAACCTCACAATCCCTGGTTGTTACAGGGGACAGACCAGCCAGCTGATCATGGGAAGTGCAAAGTAAGTAGGGTAAGTGCTAGGATGGCTGAGATTTTACTTGGTCAGCTCCCACGCTTGTCTTGCTAAATCCATTCTCTGCCTCAACAGATGGGTTATGGTCTGTTCCCTCCGTGAGCCGCACCCAGCGCTGCAAATTGGGAATAGCAAACATGTGAAGCGGCGGATCTGCACTTCGTTCCATGGTGCTGTGGTGAAAGTCAGTCCTTCTAAGTTAAGGAGAACACGGTAAATGATCAGTGTAACACTTTGAAATAACAGGTTTAGCGCTGTTAATTCACTTTATTATTACTGGAATAATAATGCTGACCTTGTTAGATATTAACGTTGATGCCATAGGTACTTTTGTAGATCTACCAGGCTTCAGGTCTAATTAGCTTGTCACTGTCATGGTTTAACCCCAGCCAGCAACGAAGGACCACGCAGCCGCCTGCTCACTCCCCCCCGGTGGGATGGGGGAAAGAATCAGAAGAGTGAAGTGAGAAAACTTGTGGGTTGAGACAGTTCAATGAGTAAAGCAAAAGCTGCACACACAAGCAAAGCAATTCATTCCCTGCTGCCCGTGGGCAGGCAGGTGTTCGGCCATCCCCAGGAGAGCAGGGCTTCATCAGCATAGTGGTGACATGGGCAGAGGAGCACCATCAATCTAAAGGTTCCCCCTCCTTCCTTCCTTCCTTCCCCAGCTTTATGTGCTGTCTATGACGCCATGTGGTGTGGGATATCCCTTTGGTCAGCTGTCCCGGCTGTGTCCCCTCCCAACTACTCGCTGCTGGGGTGGGGTGAGGAGCAGAACAGCCCTTGGCTCTGTGTAAGCACTGCTCAGCAGGAGCTAAAACACCCCTGTGTTACCAACACTGTTTTCAGCACAAACCCAAACCACAGCCCCGAACCAGCTAATGTGAAGAAAATTAACTCTGTCCCAGCCAAGAACAGCACAGTTACTTAAAATACTAACAACATGGGGCGTGTGTTTAAAACAACAACAACAAAGTGTGGAATGGGTGTTTGTACTAACCACAGATCCATGGGAGAGCCCGATCCTGTTGCTTTTAAGGCCAACTGACAACTTTTTGTATTGTTCTTTGCTTAGTGAAGAGATCTTTCTCCTGTCCTCCCATGCACAACTACTTCATTGCACCGTGTCCACGTAGAGTGTTCCTGGGAGGAGAAAACAATGCTCTGTGGAGGCAGTTCTGAGTGTTGGTATGTCACCCTTCCTCCCCATCTTGCCACTTCTCATTGCTGTAGGACAGGAGTTGAGATCCAGGGAGGTAGTGAAGCAGCTCCTTCTACTTAAGCTTTGGGATTTTAGGGAAACTGAAGTTAGAGCCAGCAGGTTTTTGTATTACTTTTAACCTTGTCCATAGTCCTTTGCAGCGTGTTTTTTCACCGTTGTTGGCTGCATGCAATATGGTTAACTACTTAAATCTGATTTTAATAGAAGACTTTCAAGATCCCCCCATAGGAGGGGGGTTGGAACTAGATGATCTTTGAGGTCCCTTCCAGCCCAAACCATTCTGTGATTTTGAGATGGAAGGTGACACATGGGTGGCTCATTTGATTTTATTAATGGGTAAGAGATGCTGTATCTTGCCAGAGTTTCCGAAGCATACTGAGCAAGGTGAGCTCAGCTTTCGCTTACAAGGCCATGTTTCATTCAATCCCTAAGTTTTGCAATCCAGCGATTTCTCAAAGCCAGTTTTAGGAGCAGGTTGACATCGATCTTAGTGTCAGGTTCAGAGACCTAAAGGAGAATGTTGTCTCTGCAGAACTGTTCTGCTAAGAGCTTCAGTGTCTCCCATAGTACATTTGTTCTGGGCAGCATGGACAGGCTCATAGCCTACGTGTGGTTCCCTACCTTGTGAGTTTTGCCAGCATCTGTAGCGGGTAAGAGGAATGTGGTTTCTTAGGTCTGTCTCTAGGGTGTCATCTAAGGATATCAGCATAACACAGACATAAATCACATCTTCAATCAACTGTTGCAAATGAAACTTCCTTCATGCTCTCTTCATGCTGGATTTCACCGCATTTCATGCAGTTTTCCATTTCAAAAGTTAGCGTTGTAGGGAGTAGCACAGCTCTTGTATCTACCGTCTGCAGTTTTGTGAGGGCCTTACTGGGTCACAGTGACTTTCAGCTTGAGCTGGGTATTTTTGAAATCCAGTGTCTAATGGACCCCACAGTTAGACCTGTCTCTGTGTACCCAGATGGTTTGCGTATCATTATCCCCTTTGCTTTGTGCTTTCAAGATTCTTGTCTTTCCCTATTGATCTCTGTTAGTTTTACAAGCACCAACTTTGTACGGAGTGGGTAAATGTAAGCTAGTGATTCCCCAAATTCTGGAGTGAGTTGACCTGGGTTACCGCTGAAACTTTTTTGCAGATTTTCCCATGCTTTTTCCATCAAGCTTTTAGTAAAAAACACTGCAGAAGTTGTACACTACTGTAAACCAAATATGGTCCACTTGTCAATGCCTGATGGACCGTCATTTGAGAATCACTGCTCCAGAAACACTGCAGCAGTAGAAATGTGTACATAGTCTTGCATTCCCCAAAAGAATAAATAAGCTGATAACTATGAATATGAATTTGTTTTTGTTTATTAACATTAGCATCATTGATCTCTTGGTGTGGAGTTAGCTATTTTCCCAATAGCAGATTTGCACTATCTGAATTCTGTTGTCACATGAAGCTCAAGAAATGCTGGTAACAGTTATAACCATACTGTGGTGACGAGAAAAAAAAAATCTTTTGATTATTTTGACAAATTATTTTGTGGAAACACAGCCATGCAAGCAGGGATATTGAAATACTTGTCTTTCATATTTAGTCTTGTATAAATCCATGGCAAAGCTGTCACTACAATGGATGTGGATTTGGCTTCAGGAATATTATTAGTAGGATCTAAGGCTTCACCATATGACATCTCTAGAGGCAACTCTGCTTCTGTTCAGCCAAGTGAGTGATGTTTTTGGAAGCCATCCCAGGCAAGTGATTTTGCAAAATAAATGCATCTACTTTGAAGTGATAGCCAGGTACTGAGTGTCTGTCTATCTTGGCAGCAACTCATAAAGTTTTAACATGGATGATGCTTGGGGAAGGAACTGTCTTTTTTTCCCTTCTTTATCCCCGTGTCTGTGCTGTAGTCCAGATAAGTAAGGACTATCTTTGGAAGCTGGTCCATGCCACTGGTTGGGAAACAGGAGCATATCATAGAGTCATAGAATGGTTTGGGTTGGAAGGGACCTCAAAGATCATCCAGCTCCAACCCCATCTACACTAGCCCAGGTTACCCAAAGCCCCATCCAACCTGGCCTTGAACACTGCCAGGGATGGGGCAGCCACAGCTTCTCTGGGCAACCTGTTCCAGGGCCTTACCACCCTCACAGGGAAGAATTTCTTTCCTTATATCTAATCTAAATCTCCCCTCCTTCAGTTTAAAGCTGTGACACCTCATCTTGTCACTGTATGCCCCTGTAACCAGTGCCACTGCAGCTTTTAAAAGATTTCAAAAGATAGTCAAGTCCCAGGGGGACCTGAGTAGCAGGTTTTTATAGTATTTGCAGTTTTGGTCCTGGTTTGGGGTGAAGCTCTTTTGCATTGCATAGTGCTAATGTAGTTCTTTCCCTTCTGATGTCAATGCGTTCACCTCTAGGTTACTACAACAGCTGGAAGTACCTGAATTTCAGAAGAGAAGTTCTGAGAACACCAGTATTGATAATGACCTGAGCAGAGATAATGACTTGAGGAGGGGGACAGGAAGTCAAAGAGCCTTTAAAGAATACCTGCCTTAATCTGTGGTTGCTGAGTAGAGTTGGTATGATGGTTTCAGGGAATGCTGAAAAGAGTAATTCTGACCTATGGAAGAGGAATGAGGAAAAGAGAATCAGCTTAATGGCAGGAAACATTTTCTCATAAGGCTCATTAGGGTGTGCTGTTGTCAGGAAATGGTAGCAGTCCCATTCTATGAAGCATTTAAGACTGGACGAAGGGAACAACCCCTGCAATGATATAAAGGGATGAGAACATCTATGAGAGCCTTTTACCATTTTGCTGCTTTGCTTATTCCTTTATGTAGGTGGTATCATCTTATTTTCACTTTTTTAAGTACTCTTATGTCCTTTTGTGTTCTGTTTGGTAGATCTGAATGGCATTAGAAGAAAGTCAGGGCTTTTGAAGGTGCAGAAGGTGTGCGTCTTCCATCATGCCATTTGGTGCTGTGGACACTCAGCATTTCTGTGTATCAGTTCTCCAGCTATTTTGGTATATGTGTGAGAACATTCGGGACTTACTCATGGCCTGTGTGAAAGCAGTGCTCTTTATTGTAGCGGAGGCATGGCAGCAGCCAGTAATATGTGTAACATCACCTGTAATAGCTGTAACGTGAGTTTTTATTTGGGTGTTTTTATTTTCAGAATCAGTATGTCAAGAGCATAAGAGGAGAGGGACTGATCTGACCACTGATGATTTGACTTTACAACAGTATGGCAGATTCATAAGAGGAAAATGGTTAGACTTACGTAGTAAATCCAGTTTTGTCAAGATCTAGGTGCTGGTTTCAATAATCTTTCTTTCTAGAGGTGATCCTGCCACAAGCGCGTGCTCACGTTCAGTATCAGCTGAGCTGTGTGGTGTAACCCCTCCTTTTTTTTTTACCTTGTAATTTTTCACCAAAGCCAGCCCCCTCATGGATTTGTCCATGCTTTTTTTGTGGTAGCAGCACTTTCTGAAGGGATGATCAGCAGTAGACTTGTCTTTGCCTGTCGGCAGATGAAGGAGGAAGACCGGCCAACAGGAAGCAGGAGTTGAAGGTTTGCTGCTGACAGACTTACTGTGCTAAGGAGTAGTTTCCTAATGCTGCTCAGAAAGGAGTAAACCCAAGTGGTGAGCAGGGTGGGGGTGACCCTTGCTAACCAGAAGTTCAGCAGGGTGTCAAGCTTGGACTTTACAATGAGGGTGTGGGCTTGGGAGTAGCTTGATGGTCAGGACAAGTACATCCTGCAGTAATAGGGAAGTGAGCAACAAACCAATGAAGAGTTCTGTTTGCCTGTTGCAGAGGCCAGGGAACCGGGAAAGTGGGCAAAACCACCATGATTGTTGTGCTAGTGGTTCATGTTTTGATACCACGAAGAATACAGGTTCTCCACAGACTCTGAGCTCGTGACTTGCTATCGCAGTGCATGCAGCCCTTTTGCCATGGGCTAAGGTAGCCAGCTAAAAGCCACGGGCTCAGGTAGCCAAACCGGCTTTTTTCTTCACAGACACTAGCTAACAGAGTTAGGACACATATCTTTCTGCCACGGTCATCAAGGCCACTTGTGGGCAACATTGCATTAAACCAGCATGTTCGGTATGTGTCCCATCAGGAAGGGTGTCTCCTACAGTCAGCTGCATCACTGTCAGGTTTGGAGCTGAGTAAAGCTTCAATGTAGCCTAATTAACGAATAGGGCCTGCTAAGGTCCCAGTCCAAAGCAGGGACGTGGTTGCATAAATTTCTATGCTTTTGTTTTAACAGGGAGTCTACACAAGATTTGTTTGGTATCTGAGCAACCGGTTTCTAAAGCATCAAATCCCAAGCAGGAGGCAGGAAAGGCTTCTTTTGATTCTGGAACAAAAGTCTCCCAGCTCGGAATCCTTGGTTTGGTACAGTACAGTGTCACTTCTCCATGCATGAACTGCAAATGCTGAAAAGGTGAATAAATGCAGATCCAGGCGACCAGCTGGGACTTTCCACCTCCCAAAGTGAGTGCACGGTGCTGCTTAGCACCCTCTGAAAGGCACAGCGTTTGCCAAGCAGAGCTTTTCTTTTTGAGTTTGGAGGTGAGCAGAGCCAAGCTCCGTGTTACTCCTCCCCTCTTCTGCCTGGTTCTAGCTTGGAAAGTTACTCCCTCACTATCAGGGGCAGTAAGGCAAGGTGCTCCCCCTTTTTCCTCCTTCCATCATTCACCAAAAGTGGAAAGAGGATGGGAACACAGCAGAGTCCTGCTGTTTGAGCAGAGTGCAGAGAATCGTGGTTCTCTTTTGGGCCCCGGTGGGCTTAGCTGTGCAGTAGAGAGAAACATTTGCCTGGTAACTCCCTGGCTTGTACCAGCAAAAATCCTGTTTGCAGGTACAGCGTGGACTATGGCAGGACAAGGTCTGCGGCTAGCTGGCTTGTGTTGAGTGAGCGCCTGTGAGATTTGAGGAGTTAAAGGCCACTGCTGTGGCCAGCACAGGGCAATATTGAGCCAGAGACCTCTGGTGATAAGAATATGTGCTGATACCACTTGAGAAAAAACTCCATCTCAGAAGCTGGGATTGTAAATGCTCTGTCTCTCTAAACCAGTAAGGGGAGGAGATGTGATGTGAGTTGGCTGTTCATCATGTGGGCAATGCATCGCTACCATAGACATATCATTCCTAGGCACATCTAAGCACGTACGTAAGCATAGCTGATACCATGCGGTACCAGAGAATTAGGACCTCAGGTTCTCACAGCATTCATGAGACAAGTGTTGTGGTGCTGAGCACCACTGTCTGCCTGGCCAGGCTGTCCTCCCCAAATCCTACGTGCCTCCTACTCTGTGTGTCCCCAGGGATCTGATCTCACTGGGGAGTCGGGACTTACCAAGTCTCTTCAACAGTGAAGAATAGCTTGGATCTGGCCATGCTCTATGCCCATCACCACGCTGGTGCTGTGCTTTCCCCTGCACCCCAAGCGCAGGGCTGTAAGCAGTGCTGGAAGAGGCCAGTGGCAGGCAGGCCCCAGGACAGACTAAGCTGAGGGAGAAGGCTTTATTCCTCAGAGAAGCAATGGAGGATGGAGTGGCTCCCACTGCATACTCAGTCCACGGTGACAGCCCTCGGGAGAAGCTATAGTCTGCCAAGAGATCAGACTGGCTGGAGCAAAGGATTATGAGGAGATACATCTGGAGTTGCTCACCTAGAGCTTGGTATCATGGCCCTGGCTGATGGGCTTATAGCTTGTTGACCTATCAGGAAGGTTGGGGTGATGCTGCTGGATATGAACTGGCCATCTCTGGCCATGACATTGTACAGAGCTTCAACACCACAGCCAGTGTCCTCCATAGGGAAGGCAACCTGGGTGATACGTGCACCTTAGCTGTGCAGCTGGCATTTTACTTTGAAGGAAACAATCTGGTTTTATCCTTCAAAATACTCTACTCAACGAGTGACTCACCTGGTCTGCCCTCCNGTCCTTCAAAATACTCTACCCAACGAGTGACTCAACAAGTGACTCACCTGGTCTGCCCTCCTGGCAGCTCTTACCTCAGGGCTGTCTCAAGGTGTTTTTCTGCCAGGGCGATTTCAGCCTAACCACAGCCCTAGTGCTGCTGCTGGCAGGAAAGATGAGGTGGCAGCAAAGCTGAGTCAAACCTTGGCCATCTGAAGGAGGAGGCAAACCTGAGGGAGTACCACGCTCTTCCTGCTGGCATGTGTTTCCCCTCACTTGTGCTGGGAGCTCTGTGATGGCTCTTGTCAGATAGCCGTGGCCTTGCAGCGCTTTTGGTAGGGACCACAGAGCTTAGGAAAACTAAGGACCACATCCCTAAGGGCCCAGCATGTCTGTGCATGTCATTAGCAAAGGACTGAAATCAGTTTGAGAGTCTGCATCCTTCTGTCTTGTCACTTTGAGTCACTAACCATCAATAGCTTTCCTTACTGCAGGAGTGGGAGAGAGCAGGAGAGCACTAGCAGATGGTTTTGGAGGAAAGGACGTTCAAAACTCAGCTCCTCGAGGGACTTCATTTTCTCTCTTACTGTGAGTTAGAAATTACTTACCCTTTTAGGCTTTGCTCTAAAATGCTGCCTCGAACATTGTCAGGGAAATGACACCACATTAAAAATATGCAGTATAACGTGTTTGCTATAATTTACTTGCACTATTAAAAAGAAGAGCCCTAATGATTATAAAATAAAGCCTGAATATTAAGAGCATGATGCCAGAAAACCACCCTTACATCAAAACAATAATTACTGCTGGGGCTGAAACAAAGGAGCAGAGGGACGATTTTGAGCAGGGGAGCTTTGCTGGGTGAGAGAGAAGATGGGGCTGCCCAGTCTTCCAAACGGAGTCAGGGTCTGCGGACGCTGCCCGGTCACTGGTGTGTGAGCAGGGGATGGGAGGACAGGCAATTTGTCCTCAAAGCCATGAGGCTGTGGGAGAGGAGCTGTGGTGAATGGGGCAGGAACCGGGGAGCCGAGCAGCAGGGAGGATGCTGTCGTCCTGGAAGCTGGAAGCTGCTCCCTGTCCTGGCTGAGGCAAGCGGCCAAGTGCCTGGAAGCCTCTCTCTCTTCCCTTGGCCTCCTTCCATTGCTTTCCGTAAGGGAACCTGAGGGAAGGGCTTGCTTGCAGAGCTGCAGCCCAAGCATGGGACAGATCAAAGCCCCTTTCTGCCTTGCCTGCTTCTCGGGAGTGGGTCTCTGCCTCCCTCCATGCCAACTCAGATCCTTTCTAGTCAATTTGTGCATTTACATTTGGAAGTGATTATTTTTTCCTACGGAAGAAGGAGGCGAGGTTGATGGCAGGGGATGTTTTGTGGTTTAGGGACAGACGAGAGATTGAGGTCATCTGGATGGGACCTTCGCTTGGCTCAGCCACAAGTTCCTCAGAGAGCCTTGGATGCTTCAGTGTTTAAAAATGTATAAAATAAGGTTGGACTGAAAGCAGATGCTGCGAATCCATCAGACATGATAGACCCAACATGGGAATTGCTGACCTGTGCCATACACAATTTAGACTAGACTCTTCTGAATTCAGCAATAATTCCTAAAAGGGATGATTTTCTCATCGTTTGAGGCTTCTAAAGATTTTCTTTGTTGATTTTTGGTGGTCTTTCCATTTATCAACTATAGCACTGGGCAAAAGTTACAGTTCCTTTCAGAGGTCATCGAGCATGTAGGGCAAAACTTTTTATCCCAGCTGAACTTGGATCTGTTGAATTTAGCAGCAGTGAGGGATCGCTGTTTTTGCAAAGTGTATTTCTGTTTTCTGCTATGACTGATGAGTTACATTTTGCAAGAGAGTTCTGCTCCTTCCGTTCTTGTGCTACATGTGCACGTGTATCTTCTTGGTGAAAAGAGCAGGAGTAAATCAGTGCAAGCAGCAGCCTTGCCACCATAGGTGTGATTCTTGGGCATGATAACAGAGAACAGTTTGATGTGGTCTGAGCAAGTAATAGGCAGAGTTTCTTTTTCACACATGGTAGGTGGAAGGAGAGACCACTGAAGCCAGGCTGGGAATTACTGGTGATCTAACCTGAGACAGCTGCTGACACCAACCAGTGATGGAGGTACTGTTTTTAACATAGGTGTTACAAAAGTTGGTTTGCAAGGAATTACAGTGCTGTTTAAATATTACGCACATGGCATGGGTGCTTTGTTTGTCTAGTTGGGAACACTGATCTGAAGACGGGGTGGTGCAATGCACAATGATCTGCTGATTTCAGAGTTGTTATATTGCAAGTTACATGACTTGAACACCAGACACACGACAAATAGGGGTTAGGAAACAAACTTGGCACCCTGGCCCGTTTCTAGTCTCTGTTTTTCCGTGCCTCCGTGCTGGATTGTGGTCCTTGCTATTTGGAACTTCATTTTCAAACGAGCCTGTAATTGCAGCCATACCTATAGCCAAGGCCTCCTCTCCTGGTGGGTCTTGCTCTCAGTGGTTTCCTGCTTCCTTTTCTCCTTTACTTAATGCCTGCCTGTTCAGTCTAGTTTGCAACTTGTCCACACAGAGGAACCTGTTCATTAACAGCCTTTTTCCTCTCCCTCTGCAGCTGTATGAAACCTTTACCTATTTGCAGCAGATATTAGGCTTGATATTCTGCATCTGTGTGTCTTCATGAAGGGAGTAGTTTTCAGGTGCACTTGATACCTGCATCTTCTGCTATATTTTAGGTGCCCACCTCTGGCAATGCTCGTACCAGGCTGTGGCCATGGTAAGAACAAGGATGCAGCTTTTATGGCAGGACAGTACGTCAGAGAGCGAGACTGAGGCAAATGTTATAGTAAGGGATTTTTTAGACTATTTAAACCACCAACTTTAGCATTCATGTCACTTTAAATTCTTTAGCTACCTAGCATTTTGGGTAACAGACAACTGTTAACGATCCCAAATGCATCTTTTAAATGAGTTACTCAAAATTACCGTAGATTGCAGCGCCTTCAGCAGTCTCTAGGCAGGCTAAACTTTGTAACGCCCGAAATACGGAAGGGAGCTGCCTAGAGGGGTCAATTACAGAGTCAAAAATGAAAGTAACCAAATCCTTCCTCTCCCCCCTTCCGTTCCAAATGAAAATGTTTCTACCTGTCACAGCAAAAAAAATCACTTGGTACTAAAAGGTGAGTAGTATATGAATATTTTGTTTTGAAAAGGCCGGGCTGGATGGGGCTGTGGTCAATCTGGTCTAGCGTAGGGTCTCCCTGCCCATGGCAGGGAGTTGGAACTAGATGATCCTTGTGGTCCCTTCCAACCCAAACCATTCTGTGATTCTATGAAAGTGCTTGAGCAACACATAGGAAATATTATATTTCATCACTGTGTCATGATAATAGTTTTTTAGAGGAACTGGCTGTAACTGGGCTTTTCAGGAATGCTGGCCCTGTATATTGCCTTACATGCTTTTGAAGGAATTTCCTACAGACTAGTAATTTGCCTTGTGTGAGTAAATTAACCTGTGCAGGTAAGACAGAAAGTTTTAAGTATGTATCCTTACCCCTGTGCTCTCATGGTGTTAGGGCTTGGCGAATCTTTCCCACAGCTTTGTGGCCCTCTCCCTGACTCTAGCACTGGCAGTCCTCCTCGGCAGAGACACAATGACTGTCCGTGTTTGCTTTATTCAGTTTGCCAACGGTGTCGCAACGGGCGGTAACTGGCATTTTTGCTGGAAGCCTGCGCCAAGAGACGGAGGACTGAATGGGCTGCGGAGCCTGGGCTCCACTGCGCTCCAAAGGTGGTGCAGGACAGAGACATGCTGGCAAGTCAGTCTGAGAAAGCTGATGCAACTATGGCTTGGTCTATAAACAAAGGACTTCTGTTTCCAAGGCCGAGAAGCCCCAGCTTTTTTCCAAGCTGTGACTCTGTTTGAAAAACAAGCCTGGACCCAGTTGGGCGAGTGATCTGTGTAGTCACCGGTGTAGTTTGCCCACAGTCCCTCTCAGCCTCTCCAGATGAAGCATCCCAAACACATCAACGAGCCGCATGTAGCGAGGTCTGTCAGTGACCTTCAGCAGAGCGATCCCGGCATGGGCTCGGTGTCAGGCTTGCTTCCTGGGGTAGCAGGAGGGGCCCAGCAGTTAGCTGACTTTGAACCCATCTGAGCATATCGAGGGGACCCTTTCTGTTTGCTGCGGTAAATTACCGGAGAGTTGGTGGAAGCGCTGTAGGGAATCACAGGGGCAGCTTTGGCCTTGAATTCTTGTTTTGTTAACGGGTGCATTTTAAGGTGTAGGATGTCCTGCCCAGCCTGTCATGTTGATCCAATGTGTAATTACCCTCACAGCTTGGGAGCTGGAGTGTCTTCCAGCACTCAGTTCAACTGAATCTCACGGCTGAATCTCATTATGTCTTTGTCAGCACGGCTGATAAACCTTTCCTCCCACCCCCAGCTCTGTCTCTTCCACCTCAAGACATTTTTCCATGTGCAAGTTAGACCTGAGCGCTTTACTTCTCATCTGTTTTGGAACATGCTTCTACACCGTTATTACAGAAGTGATGGGGAAAATGTACTCAAAGAATTTAGCAACCTAGATTTTTAATTTTTTTTTTTTATTAAGCAGCTAAGTGAGGGATTAGTTCTTTGGATTTCTGAATTTTTATTATCAACAAGGTACCTGAAGAGAACAGTTAGAGTTGTTCTATGCTTTCTAGCAAGGGACCTGAATTGCCCATGGTAATTAGTTTGAGCACAATTCAGCTTGGTTTCCTGGGAAAAAGGAACATTTGCTCTTCTAGGAAACATTTTCAGTGCCATCAGTCTAAGAATAGCAATCTTCTTTCTGTTGCATCTCAAATTTCAGAAGTATGGCTTATCTTTTATTGTGCATGCAGTAGGGAGATTATTTTAGATGAAATACCACTCTGTTCTGCTGAAGTATGAACAGTTTATAGTACCTCATTATGTGTTTTTCCTAACCAAAATTAATTCACAAATAAAGAAATGTGTTCCTTGAACATGGCCTCTTCTCTCTGAACACACCAGCCCTTGATGACCCCACAGGGAACAACAGAGCTGAAATAGTTCAAGTGGCAAACAAATTTAATCACTGAAACAAAAACCCTACAGAGTCACTGACGACTTCCAACAGCAGAAAAGCTACAGCGCTGCAGCCCAGGAGGTTTCTGCCCTTGCAAGGCTGGTGGAGCCGGTGCAGCTCACTCCCTGCAGAGCAGGCAGGGGCAGTGCCAGTTTTACAGGGCAGTAAGCAGCGTGGCTGCCTAGAGTGCTGTCGACTAAAGGTTGCAGAGCAAAGAACTGAAGCTGTACCCTTTGCTCAGGACTTTGATGTGCCTAAACACAAGTGTCAGAGGCAGGATATTACCCCTAAAGGGCTTTTTGATCTGGAGCAGTTGTGAGGATGTTTTACGTATCTTGGAGCATCTCAGAAGGGATAGCCGGGGGAAGGCTGGATCTCTGGTACCCAGAGTGGACACCAAGACTGCCACAGCCCTCAGCTGAACCTCAGCCATCACATCCTGCTGGGGACTGGCAGTGGAGGGGCCAGAATCCACCAGAAAAAGTTGCTCTAGGGTTCTGGGCCATTGCCATACCTATGTGAATCCCTGCAGGCATAGCAGAGGTCAGGCACAAG
Source organism: Psophia crepitans (assembly GCA_013399095.1). Taxonomy (NCBI): domain Eukaryota; kingdom Metazoa; phylum Chordata; class Aves; order Gruiformes; family Psophiidae; genus Psophia; species Psophia crepitans. The sequence continues at coordinate 938,342 of VWZZ01007160.1, forward strand.
GCTGGCCCTCCTGCTCTGTCCCTCCTCTCCCTGCAGCAATCAGAGGGGCTGCAGAGTCCATCCCTGCCTCCTGCCAGGGCAGGAACATCTTTGGCCAGAGGGACGTGCATGCTTCTGCTCCTGCCTGACACCTTGGCTCTCCAAGAGGAACAGAGACACCTTTGCAAGGAAACCAACTGTTATTTATGTGCATTTTAAAAATGTATTTTGTTCAGCTACGCATCCCTGCCAGCCTTGTTTAGGGAAGTTTTAATTGTATCTGGCTTCTCTTTGGTTTTTTGTACAAGATAAGGAAGTTTTCATCTGTGCCTTTAAAAAAACCCCACATGCCTGCCAAGATGTATTAGGAGAGCTGTAGAAAAGGAGTCATTCTGTTCCAGTACCGCGAGGCTTATGTAACAGGGAAATCCTAACGAGAAGATGCTCCCCCAGCCCGTGCACACTTTCTCTAGGCACATGTCACTTCAGGCTTTTCAGCTGGTCGGTCTGTATTTTGATCACATCTGCCACTGGTTTATTTAGATGTATTTACAAATATATTCTCCCACATCCCCTCGTTTGTACATGCCATAGAACGTTTTTATAAAATGCAGTGTGGATCTCACCTCACTGCAGGGATCTTTAAATAAAATATATTGTAAAGTGCCAGATACAATTCTTTTAAAAAATACAGTTCTAATTAAAACAGATACTTGGCTACCACATTAGCAGCTTCGTGTACCAATACATTTTTAGCACAACAGTCTATTTCTGTCAGGTGAGCGAGAGGCTCCCATGCCACCCCTCTAGCTCTCCAGTTTCAAGTCCAAAGGCTTTAGAAAATGAGGCAGAGGCAGATTGTCCAGAGCCTCTGGGAAATGCTCAGGCGAAATGGTCCTGATCAAGACACGCATGGCTCCAACGAACAGCGATGGGGGAGCTAAGCCCAGCAGGCACTGGAACCTGCTCTCCCCCAGGAGGTCCTGCCACCGCTGCCGATTGTCCAAGAGTTGCTGTTTCATTGTGAACTGGAGGTCCTGAGGCACGAAGAAGAAGAGGCAGTCAAGGCAGAGGAGCTTGGCACGCATGTTAGCTGCCGGCGTCTGGGAAATCTGCTGCAGCAAGGTGTCGAGGGGGGTGTTCCCAGCACTGTCCTGCAAGCAGGGCGACGCGCCGTGCCCAAGCAGCAGGAGCAAGCACTCGGGTCGCACCAGTTCGCAGGCCACGTGCAAGGCCGTCTTGCCACCCTCCACACGGCTGCAGCCCCGGCGGTCCAGGTGGCCGGCTCTGTCACCCGGCGGGAAGGCTTGGACGGCCTTGAGGATTCGGAAGAGGACCCGGACCCGGTTGTAGCGGACAGCCATGGCCAGGTGTGGGGCCGAGGACTGGCAGCAGCTGAAGCTCTGACTGGGCACGGCCAGGGCGCTCTGGGGGAACTTGGTCAGCAGGTGCCGGGCGTAGGGCTGATGGTCATGCACCAGCGCGTAGAGCAGGGCCTCCGAGGGCGAGTACACGCTCACCTTGCCACCATCCTCCCAGTGGAAGACCTCCATGGTCCGCATGTCCTCCAGGAACCAGACGGGCAGCAGGTCCCTCACCGCCTGGTAGAAGGCGAAGGAGGATTTCTTGCACTGCTTCTGGGACTGGGCGCCGCGGCCGCCGACCCACCGGACGCTCCAAGGCATGGTGGGCGGGCGGGCTCCGCCGGGGGCTG
>VWZZ01007160.1:940971-970960 GCA_013399095.1 Psophia crepitans
GGGGTGCTGGGAACGTGGGATTCAGGACACATGGGGTCCCGGGGCATGGGGTCCTGGGGGTACGGAGTGCAGGGCACGGGGTGGTCAGGGACACAGGGGTCCTGGGGATACGGGGTGCAGAGAGCATAGGGCCGTGGGCGCATGGGGTCCGGAGCCGGGCACACGTGGGCTCCTGAGGGCACGGCGTCTGGGCCGCAGCCAGCCCCGTGCTCGGGACTCCCGGGCTGCTGGGAGCAGGAGGCTGCAGACACGCAGTTCCCCGGGCACATGGCAGCCGGGCGGACGGTGTCACTGCTCCCCGCCCGCCCGGCGGGGCCCAGACTGGCCCGCAGCAGATCTGGGCTCTCCCGCTGCCCGGCCCGTGGGCGGCTCCGGCCGCAGGCTGGCACAGCCCTTGAGCCCGCGCCCGCTGCGGGCTCCTGTGTGTGCTGCGGGACTCACTCGTGGCTCTCGCTTGTCGCCTGGAGGGTGACATTGGCCTGCAGCCCTTCCTGCTGACAGTCACCCGTCAGGTCTTGTCTTGGCTACAGACGAGTGAGGGGGTGGTCGTGGCACGGGGCGAGCCTGGCACTGCCAGCAGCCCTGCGCCAGGGACGCCCTCCCTTGGGCGCCCGCAGGGCCCTGGCCCTGGAATGTGTGTGCAGGGTAACAGCCGCGCGCTGGTAAAGCGAGCGCTGTCCTTACTGGGGTCTGCTCTCGCGTAAGGCCTCCTTACTGACAGCAAGTCCTGAGATCTGCTCCATCCTTACCCCCCCGAGCAGGTACGAAGCATTCCCCTCTTCCGCACCGTGTGTTTGACCCCCGCATCTCCCCTGCTCGCAGCCATCGCCCTCTCAGCCAGGAGGCTGCGATCACACCCTCCACGGGTGGGTGATGGTTGCTGTTGGGTTCACAGCCAACAGCTCTGCTTTCTCCATCCGTGGGGTTCCCCAGCCTTCCCCTCACCGGCGCAGCAGCGCAGCTTCTGCTGATCGCTGCTGGAACGGGCGATGCTTTCCACACCCCAGCGCGGCGTGCGCGTCTGCACGCCAGAGGCATCGCCAGGCGCGTGCTGAAACACCCTGTTTCCCCGCGGCCCTCTTGGTGAAGCTGCTCGGGGCGGCAGGGAAGGAGCCCGCGGCACGCTGCCAACCCTCCCCTTGACCCTGATGAGAACGAAGCTGGCAAGGAACAACCGCTCCCTTTGTCGTCCCTCTTCTGAACCGCCATTCAGCCAGGGAAACAACGCTCAAACTGTGCTCGGTTTGCTTTGTAACTTCTCCCCTGCCACGCGATGCTCACACCAAAACCTGGGGGCCCGTGCGAGGGGACGCGGGCGGGTGGGTGAGCCAGGCAGGCCGTTGCACATCGCTGTCACGCCCAGAAACTCTGTCACCGCGTATGAGGGAAGAGAAGTTGGGATAACGTGCGCTGAGCTGCTTTGCCGGAGAGAATTACGTCCAGCGTTTGTCAGTGTGATTCGTCATCTGAGGATCCCCGCGGATCCACCGCAGCTCCTGGCATCTTGGATGTCAGCCGCGGCACGGAAAATCCTCTTTCATCGCTCGCGTCTGATTCCAGATGAAAACTCATTAAAGGCAGTCGCTTCCAGCACTCCCTGCTACCGCCAGGACACTCGCCTGTCAGCCGCATCCTATATCTGCAGGCAAGGGATAATTTGTACCAAAGCGCAGGACCAAAAGAAATGGTTTAAAAGTAGCTAATTTTATGGCCCTTCCTTTGTGTCCGGCACAGCCCGAGCCCCCGCGCCTTGCCGCCCGGAACCCGCCACATCTCTGCGTGCCGCCTGCTCCAGGAGACGGCCCTGCCCGACCAGGAATCTCAAATCCTTTCCCTGCTGCCGCCAGAATACTGCCACCGATTTCCATCGATTTGGATGCCCACCGTGGGTGCAAGCGTGGGCCAGGGTGCCCTGCCCTTTCTACTCGTCTTCCACACATGCCTGGGAAAGCCAAGTGGTGTCAGAGCCCAGAGGGAGGGGATTAGCGTCGTCACGAAGCCAAAATGACTTTTGCTTAGGCAATTAATTGTCTTTGGGGTGGAAGCAGGACTGTTTTTCTCGGACCAAGCTCTCCTGTGGAGGGGGGCGAACCAGGTACAGCCAGGGTGCTTCGGGCCCCAGCACTGGCTTAAAAATAGGCCAGAGCGTGCCGAGTCCTGGGGCAGCGCAGCCTGTGGGTAACCCAGAGGCTGGCCCCTCTTAGCAAAAATGTATGTGTCACACACATTCCAAGCTGTTTGTGTGCTGCATTGGAGAAAAAGTATTACATTTGCCCCCAGAATTGTCTATAGTATGCCCAGCTCCAGTGACAAAACACGGTAGCCCAGAAAAGTTTTAATTTCGTGATATATATTTTATGTGCAAACACACGGACCTGACTTGTTTGTTTGCAGTCCAGCCTGGTTTTAATCACTTTGAATTAAGTAACTGATCTTATTACTGATCCGACTATGAGAGGGCTTATCACAGGTTCCTTGGCACATGATGAAGATTACTCTGTCGGTGCAACCGCATCCGAGTAATGTGATGTGTCCTCTTGAAGCTATTTTTTTCATCGCCCTCCTCCAGAACGTTGATCCTTGGGTTTCTCCAGCCAGTGACCAACTAAAACCTGCTTAACGCTACGGAAACCCAGCCACGTAATGGAACGAGGGGAGAAGTTCTGCCGTTTCTTGTAGCAGACGTCATTTGTTTCCTGAGGTTTCCATTAAATTGAGGGCAGGATCATATTGACTTAATGGACGTGACTGTGGGTGTAATTAAAAGCAATAAGAAAATAGGCAGTATCAGTGAGCACACTGACATAGTTAATGTTTAGTGCTGGTTTTGAGCGTGAGATGAAAGGTGGGCAAAAAGTACATCCCTCACTTTTGAAAAAGGCTGAAATATATGGGTTTTACTCCTGTCTTTGCAAGGATTTTGTGCACAGGTTTGACTGAATATTTGCCAGTCTCCTGTCTCGATAGCAGGCTCAGAACCAAAGGTCAGCAGCGTTCGAAGAGCCCCAGACCCAGGGAGGGCTGGAGCAGCAGAGCTGCTGCTTGGCTTTAAAATTCTTGGGTCTTTGTCAGCAAGTCACACAGAAATGCCTAATCCTGTTTAGCTAAAAGTAAATGTCTTCAGAGAGAAGTGACGAGTGAGGAGAGCCAGAGGGTTGCAGCAGAGGTGCTGGGCTGGAATATCCATGCTCTGTGTCCCCCTCCCACCACAGGTATGTCGTTAACCTCCAGTCTAATCTTGCTGTGCCACCAGCATCCCGTCTGCAGAAGGGATGCAGTAATGCTGCTTTGACCGTCCCATTTGAGCCGGTGAGCTCTCTAGGTCAGGGATAACATGGAAGTACATCAGTTTGGTCCCTGGGGTCCTGGCCCTGCGTGGAGACCCCTCTGCTCTGCTGTGTTAGGCAGGGGACAGAGCTGGTTGCCCATGCTGGCCTGTGGGGAGAGGAGAAGGCAGCGCTGCTGGCAGTCACCAGACGGGGCTTTGGTGAGGACATGCCAGGCGGAGAGGCGGATGGCAGCCCAGGCACCTCTGTTTAGCTGTGGTGAATAATAGCTGTTGCTGACACCTCGTGGAAGCCTTAGATAAACTTTTTCTCCAGAAGCCTTTCAGTTTCGTTTCTTTTGCTGCTGCTGGTGGTTCCTCACCTGAGGAGCTCACCCTTTATTTCCATCATGTTTGGAGCACCCAGCCGGGAAGCAGGCAGCAGGGGTGGAAGGGCAGTGGAGGAGGGCAGCTTAAGGACTGTCCTTTCCCTCCCTGAGAAGGAGGAGGGCATGTCCCCTCCCTGTGTGGTGGTGAGGGCAGCTCACCATGGATGTCTGTTGCACATCAGATGTGGAGAGGAAAGCATCCCCCTCCTATACCCACCTCCGAGCCTGTAACATCCATCGCGTACATGCCTTTTGCGTGCCTGTTTTGTCCATCTCCACTTTTCAGGAGGGCATATTGGCATGCTGGCTGCTACAAATCACTCTGTCCTTTCATTTCAGAATCTCACATCACTTTGGAAAATAGACACAGCACTTTTCCTGGGAAGTGAAAAAAAATTTTCAGTTGAGAAAGAAGATCATTAAAGATGCCACAATCAGCGGTGATCTGGGTTGGTGCATTGCTCCATGCGGAAACCATCAGACAGCATCACTCCGTCCAGGTGAGGGGTGGTGGCCCTGAACCCTGTTCTCACCACTCACCCCCACACTGCTCAGTGCCCGCCTCTTCTTCCTCCTCAGTCCTCTTTTATTAATGCAAAAGTCACTCTCTGCATGTCTGAGTTTGTATGAATCACCATTTCCCGTTGAGCCTGAGCCACCCATAACCTGGCTGCTTGGCTTTCTCTGCCGCGTTACAGGGTCAGCCCTGTCCTGACCCACAGCATGAAAGAAAATCTGCTTTGGAAACAGCAACGTGAACAAGTCTTCTTTTCTTACTCTTGTTTCCTGGCTGCTGCTGAGCCAATGTGACACCCTTCCAAAAATCTGTATCCCAAATGACACTTGGGAGCCCAAGTGAAGCGCTGAAACACTTTGTTTTGGAACGGAAGTCTCTCCATCGGCTCTGAAGGAGGTACGTAACATGAGGGTTGACCACTGTCAAACGTCAGTCCCGGCTGATGGGAGGCTAAATAAATGGCTCAGCTGGTGTAATGCATCTTTTGAGGTTGTCGGTGTCCACTGGTGGGATAACCCAATTTTTAAGGCTTTGAAACTTGTTTTTTATACTGGTTCCTCAACAGAGAAAAGTGGTCTGGCAGAAGTGAGCTGGGCAGCAAGGTGATAAGGTCCTTCAGCTGCAGCTGCCTCAAGCCTTCAGGAATGGTCCCAGGCTATCATCAGCATCCTCTTTATTTTGCCTAGGTTCACGGGCCACCCCTCGCTAAGCCTTGATTTTGGCGCCTGTAATAAATGAGCCACATTCATCCCTTTGGAAACCTAGAGAAGCTCCCAGAGCAGCAGCAGAGGTTAAATTTGATCCAGTATGTTACAGGGAGAAGCTGAAAAGTGTGGCTGTCCCTTAAAAGCCAAAAAAGTACCTTTTGGGGAGCCTTTCTGTTTTGTAAACAAGTGGGCGAGAGGGGTCAGAGGGCTCCTGGCGCCCGTGGATTATTTTGGCCTTCAGCTTGATGTTGGTTGTTAAAAATATTTTCCCAGATGTATTAATACGACCAGACTGGATTGCATCTGAGCTGAACATTGTGAGCCTAAGGCAGGACATAAATATAGAAGCAAAACAGCCTGACATAAGAGTCATCTGTCCTCTTCCACACAAGAAGTGAAGGGGAAAGAGAGGGAACTTACTCTGTTACAATTTTTAGACGCTTCCAGGCATTAGCCCGAGCCTCAGAGAGTGCCTGCACTGGGATCCTGGGGTACAGAAGACCCCAGATATCCCTCCCACGGCCCCTAGCGTGCTGTGCCGCAGGACTGCGCACTCAGCACATTTTTAACCCGGGGTTAGCTTTGCCTAGACAAGGTCTGCACTCGGGAATGACTATTTGTTTGATGTGTTTGCCTAGCAGGATTACCCTTATCAGGATGATATAGCAACCTGGCCTTGGCAGGGCAGACCCCAAGGGCTCGAGGGGTCAAACCCTGGCCTCCCTTGCCCCAAATACACACAGCGTGGCTTGTCCCTTACCACGCAGCCTCCAGCCGGGGCTTCGGTGGGCATTCAGCGCTCCGCTTTTGGAAACAGCAGTTGTGCCTTGTACCGCTGCCTGCTGACATCATGCCTGGCATTTCTCTCTCCACACCTGCAAAAAAGAAACCAATAATATTCAAAGGTTAGGAAAATGGTGCAATTTACAGTTGGAGGATGGTATGCCTTCCCCGTGGGGAGCTGGTGAGTTTGTTGCCCTCTGGTTCCCTAAGAATAGGTAGTGAATCAACGAGGTTCTTGATTTTATATATTATGAACATGCCTAAAATCGTTACAGAAACATCTGTTTGTCTGTACGAGTGTATCTGTGATTATTAAAGTTTGCTGACTTAAAAAGCTCGAGGAAGGTGTAGGATGAAAGCTCTGTTTTCCTGCAGATAAGGAGGATAAAGGCTCTGCTACAGCAGAACCTGGCTCTGCTGATGATCAGTGCCCAAACTTGTCCACCCCAGTTTCTGGCCAGGGTGGGGGACACCTCCTTGCTCCCCATTGGTGTCATTTTAACCCCAGCACCTCTCAGACCAGCTGACATGAGCCTGGCCTTACCAGCTCCCCGGGCTATTTGCAGAAGCAGAACCTGCCACTTGTTATTTACCAGTTCCAAAACAAGCGGGATCCTCTATTTATAATGTGCTATAATTGGCCTGAATGAAACCTGTGGTTCTCCGGGCTTTAGGGCCCCAGGACTGCTGGTGCAGCAGCACCCTCATTCCAGGGGATGCTGCCGCGGGTGCCGAGATGGCTCTGCACAAAGCCAAGGGATGCACAGGCACAGTGCGAGCCGTGTGCTCCCAGGCTCCTGGCTGCTGGAGCAGGCTGTACTTGTCAGGGCTGTGTAGACCTTTCTCTAGATGAGGTCTGGGGCGACAGAGCCTCTTCAGAGCAAGGCAGAGACATCTTCCTGCTGCAGTAGCATCACCTTGGAAATGCTCAGGTTGCTGCAGGGACCGTTGCCCTAACCATCCTTTTTTTCCCCCAAGGCATTTATAGTTGGGATTTGAGCAGGGCTCTGCAACTCAGAAGTGACCTGTTCAACCATTGGACCTAAATAATTCGAGTTCATGTGTGATTAGTGTATATTTAATTTCGGTGACGTGTGTGGCTGTTCAGATCCCACTGTTCAGAGCGAAACTGTTCTGACCTCATAGCTCATTGCAGGGCAAACTCCTCCTATCTAAGAAAAAGCAAAGCACCCACCTCACTTCTCTTTGGAAGCAGGTACATACAGTCCAATGCTTACCTAAGGGCTGCGTTTGCTTTGGGTTTACTGTATAAATCCCTCTGCCATTTGACTTGTAAAACACAATCGATGTAAGACCAAGCAGAAAGATTAAAAAAAAAAAAAGCCTAATGCTTTGCATGTCTTTGAGGACTTATTATTATTCCCATTTGTTTGTTCTCTCTGCTCTTGGCTGTTGAAATAACAGAGAGGGATGAGGAAAGAGGGCAGCCCTGTCACGAACTTCCGCCGGTGGTAACCGGCTGCGTTACAGGGGTCAGCGCCGACAGCAACTGCCTCCTCGATAGGCAGATGTTCATCTGTCCTGTACACCCCGATAGGAAACCTGTTCTTCTCCTGAAAAACATTGGATTCTCAGTCAAAAGCCTTTTTGCTGCAAAGTGGTGTTTAGAAAGAGTCTGTCTGTCCCTTTTGTTTTATAAGAAAATAGTCAGAAGTCTTCTAGTGCTGCCTGGAACTGCTCTGCTGCCAAGAAAACCTCTGGGGTCTGGTGATGAGGCCTCTGTAATATTTCCGGTTTCTCTGTAATTATTTTCTAATGAAATTTTCCAATCCGAGTATAATCAGGAGGTTAGTTCACAGCAGGGTTTTTCAGTTTGCTTTTCCTTTTTCTAACTCGGGCGATAAGACAATTTTGTGCGTACGAAGGCGCCTAAAATCAGGGTGGCAATGCCTTTGGCCTGCAGGATTCGGCACTAGCGTCGTTCTGTGCACTTCTCCATCTGGAAGTGCAAAAGCACTGAAATTATTGGAACTGCCTGATCAGATTTGTCCGCTAGTCCATCTTTTCATGGCTTAGTAAGTGGCTGGGGGCTTGGGGTGCAGCTCCCTGGCCAGGCTTTCCCTTCGCTCCTGCACAAGCATTTCAGTGAAACGGGAGGGCTGGCGTTCCCAGGCGTTGCCGGCACGTGGTGACAATCTGCTTCCCACTGTGCCTCCAGCCCAGTGAACAGAAATAAAAAAAGGACCAAAAAGATGATGGGAGTTAGTGGGGAGATGAGACGCCTGACAAAAACAAGCCAGGTATAAATAGTGAGGCTGGTATAAATAGTGGGGCTGAGAAACACCCGAGCCCAGCTACTAAGGATGGCGGAAAGGTCGGCGTGCTCCCTGCCGCAGCCTGAGCCATGAGGGGCGAGCACAGGGGTCCCAGTGGGCAGCACCACCTTGGCTCTGCTCCCTGTACCTCTCCTGCAGCCCTGCTCGGACGCTGGGACTGAAACGGGCTCCCCAGGCTCACCATTGCCTTCCGTCTCAGCAGCGGGGCTGCCCATGGTGGGCCTGGAGCAGCAGCCACTGTTGACATGAACAGTGTGTTTGGAGCACGCACGGGGTTTGTATTGCAGAAAGGTGCGAAGCGTGCTTGTGTAAGGCCTTGGACTTCTTCAGATGTTTTCCCAGAGCTCGGTGCTGCTGAGGCTGCAGAGCACGGCATGTCACAGAGCCTGGGCAGCCCATCTGTGTACCCCACGCACGCCAACGTGGTCCACCACAGGGATGTTTGATGGGCCTTTGGGAGCACTGCCATTTGGCATCACCCAGCGCTGGGTCTGGCAGCATCTCCTGGAGCACCTGACAACGCAGGGGGGAATTGCACTTCAATAAAATGGGAATTTTTCCTAAATCCAGTAGGAAGGCAGGTAACACAAGCAGGAGGAAAGGTCTATGCATGGTGAGCTACAGCTCCAGGGGCTGGAAATGTGTACGAATAGTGAAACTTTCTGGAGTGTTATAGCTCACGCTAAGAAGTGTTGCAGGCGACAGGCAATATACTGAGGCTCCCCTACTCACACCTCTGCTTTGCTGCTGCCAGCCTTTAGCCCCACTCTTCTGTCCCCAAACCAGGGATGGCAGAATAAGAAGTACCTGTGTCCTGGTTCGCAGCCAGGTATTTCAGCTTAAACTACAGAAGAAAGTGTGTCTGGCCTGAAATATCAGAGTAGTGGGACAAAGGGATGTAAGCCCTGAAGTAATGCCTGTGCTTGGGAGGGGTAATGCCCTTAGGTTGGGTTTTTTTAAAATGGTGTCAGCATGTGAGATCCCTTATACTTGTGGTTTGGTTCAGACCATGGGAAACGTAAGATTTCTTACCGGTTTACCCTGGAAACCTTGCTGCTGCGTTTGAGGCACAAGCAGTCCCAGAGACAGGCTGCTCTGGCAATTCATGTGTTCTGTGGAACAGAAAGAAAAACATTTTGGCCAGGGTTCAAGCACCTCTCTCTGTTGTCCTGGTGGTAAGTGCCTGATAAGAGTTCAAGGTCTTTGCTTGCTTGTATAGAATAAAAGCAGCTTTTCTTAAGTTGCTGCTGGCATCCATGGGCTCCCCGAGGTGCCGGTCTGTGTGGGCTGTTCTTGGTGAGTAAGACAAGGTTCTGCTGTGTGGGTTGTAGTTTGTCCTACATCAGAGGTGAGCTTCCAGGTTTTCAGTCTCTGGTGTGTTGCAGTGGCTATGCCATGGCAAGCATTTGGGGTAGCCTGGATGCTCCCTCCGAGGGGCTGGGGCTTCATGGAAGGAGCTTGGGATGGTGGCACAAGCCCACTGCAGCTGGTAGCCCACCACAGTGGTGCCTGGAAGCAAGCCAAGGATGGCTGCTGTTTTAGCACCATCATTACGTTTCAGAGTTGACAGCCTGTGGAGACTTAAAGGCAAGGCAAGTCTTCTGGGTACTGCCACTTCCAGCTTTTTGTCATCTGGGGAAGGTGGGACTGGTTCTCTGATACTTGATTTGAGCTTTCAAAGACTAAGTGTCGGAGGGCTGGATCTTTTTAGCAGGAGTGTAAGGATGGCTGTGTGGAGAGAGGAAAGGCAAGTTCAGAGCAGTGGATGTGACATTCGGCCTTGCTCTTGGGGCTCCGGTGGGCTGAACCGGACACCAGGAGCTGAACTCGGATCACCCGCAGCAGAGAGGATGGAGCTGCATCCACTCTGCCCTGCTGCCTCCCAGCCCCTGCTCTCACGGGGCTTCCCCGGCTCCTTCTGCCTGACGCCGTGATAACTTCCCAAAGCTGCAGCCTGCACTGCCTTCGGTTCTGCTAAGGCTTGTTAGTCATTTCCTACTTGTAAACAAACATTTTAGAGATGCTGGAGAAGCTGGGCTACCATGAAGATAAAGCTCTGTTGTTTTAACGTAGCTCATTCATCAGTGAGTTTGAGTCTGCACCAGCTCAGCCACCGGTGAACTGAAACCACCCCTTACCTCTTGTGCAGGGAACAGGAAAATGTGCTTCTTCCACAAGCTGGTCTTTCAATCCGCAGTTTGACTTCCATTTTAAAAGTGTTGCAGATGAGGTGGCTTGGTTCTGAGATTTTTTTTAATTTTTTTTTTTTTTTTACATTTTTAAAATTTTTCAAAGCAGTATTTTTAAAATTTCTTTTCCCCCTTTCTTTTGCAGTGAGGCCTGGGTTTGTCTCACTGCTTTTCCACCAATGAGTCCATGCTGCCATGATACCTCTCCTTCTTCCTTGCATCCAGAGGTCTCCCCAGGTTTCTCGCAGGACGTTTGCACTGGGGGGACGACGGGGGCCTGAGGCATGGCTGTTGCGGCAGGCTGAAGGCAAACGATTCAAATCAGTCCTTGCAGAAGGAGGAATTTGCTCACCTGTGAGTCACTGCTGTCTGGCTTTGGCACTTTTCTAACCTTCATTTCCAGTTGTGTGACTTGCCCGTGGGTGTGGGCTCACACATTCCTCCTGCTGACCCGGGCAGGGCATCGGGTGCCTGGTGCGCAGCTCGACGCTGACATGTTTCTCAAAAACCCAGTGTGACCGAGGGCGTGCACAGCCTGGGGTGAATTATTGCCAGGTCTCCTGGAGCACGACCAGGAGTGCTGGAAACGGCCCCGGGGAACAGCCAGCCCCTTCCTCAAATTGCCCCTCAGAAGAGAATGTTTGTAGGGCTTACAGGGGGAAATCGCTTCAGCAAAAAAAATCTGACAGAGAGGACCAAGTGTTATAAAAACAGTGGGAAGGGTTTAAATCAATTTTTTAACAGCACATTAGATGTTTTAGCTAAGAGATTAGTTCTTGACTCATTAAAAAGAGAGCCCAACTTAGTTATTACCTAAAAGCTGTATGACAAGCAGCGGAGATCGCACGCATGAGGCAGGCAAAGCTGAGAGCTGCAGGGCTGAGCCAGAGCTCCTGGGTGTCACCTCTCGGCAGGTCGGTGGCCGCTGGCCCAGCTCTGCCCGGCTGGCCTTGCACTGGCGTGGGCAGCAGAGCTCCTGCCCGCCACCAGCCGTGGAGCCACAGACTCCTGATAGCTCGAAGCCAAAACCAGAGTGCATTTGGCTGCTGGGGACCGACCTGCCATCAATTTTTTTACTTTCTCAACTCAGCAGCATTTCACCCTGAGATCTCCATCAGGGAGTAGGTGCTCAGTGTTGCACTGTCCTGACTTAGCTCCCCACCTCGGGAGGTGTGTGCAGCACCCCCGGCCGGCCCTGAGGGCTGCGTGGCCTCTGATGGCTGCCCAGAGCAGCAGCTTGGAAGCTGGCTCAGCATTTAGCTTAACTCCCAGCGAAGCTTCTGGGGTTCATGTCAAAGCTCCCTGTGAGTCAAGTGGTCTCTGAACTGGGACGTCTCCTTGGCTGCCGGTGTGAAGAGCGTGTCGCTCTGTTACACAAGTCTTAGGTTCCCTTTGGCTTACTGTGCTTCGTTAGGAGCTAGAGAAGAACATTTGCTGCCGGACTGCCCCTTCTGCAGCGACGGTCTGGCCATGTGTCCGTGAAGCAGATTCAGGTGTTCAGTTTGGGTATCTCTGGTGGCATTGGTCAGGCACAAAAATCATGCAAACTAGAGAAGCAAAATGATTTTAGCTACCCTACCCCAAATGTCAGATTCTGGCTGACTTTTTTTTTTTTTCCAATTATTGTTTTATTTTTATCTTTAGGGCTCATCTCACTAAGCTATTTAAAACAAGGAAAACCAGAATCTTACTGTAATTAAATTTGGACCGCAGTATAAATCATCAGGGCTCCTGGTGGAGTTTCCTCTCCGCCAAAGCTGACTTGTTCCACTTACCTTGCTGCAGCAGCAAGTGTATCAGCAGCCAAAGGTTACCCCCTGCAGTACGTCTAAAGCTACTGCAGGTATAACAGGAGCTGGATTGCATTTATCAGGGTAGATTTTCATGTTTAAAAAAATCAATACAGGGTAGAAAAAAGCAGCTTGCTCTGCTGAAATCCTGAGTCAGTTCTCCCAACTTCAGCAAATACAAGGTGGGGTTGTTAACAGAATGAAGGAGTTGGGACTTATCGACACTTTTTTTCTTCCTAGGACCCAGCTGGGAGAATTTTCTGGGGAGATGTGTTAGGCCAAGGATCGTGGGACAATGACTAAATCCACAGGTCAGCTCCAGCCGCAGTTTTGCCCTCACCTGTAACCAGACATGAATGAAAATGGAGCTAAAAGTTTATGTGGTTCAAGGGAGGACTGGGAGAGTTCGTGAGGAAACTTGGCGAGGGATCCTAAAGCCACACCGCAGCCCAAGGACACGCTGAAGTATCGAACTGCTGAAGGCGGTGTGGTTTTTGGGGAGAAGCTTTTTGTGGACTGTTTGTTCTTGCAGTGCCCCCTCCTCCAGCCCTGCGGCTCTCACGCTCTCGTGGACATCTGTGCCAGCGCTTCCTGAAGCTGTTTGGGCTTGTTGTTGCTGCAGATTCTTGCCAAATTTAGGCAAATGTAGCTGAACGTCTGACACAGAGATCACAGCTGAAACGCCCTTTCCAGCTTTACCTGGTTAGATCCTTTTCTAAAGGAAAACAGAGCTCTGAAGAACGTGCTGGCCTTGTGCATCACCCACACTGAGATCTGCCCATGCTTCAGGGCCACCTGCCCTGGTATCCTGACCTGCCCCATTTTAGGGATGCAGTGGGGCTTGGCCAGCAGTTGGCAGGGGCTCACAAAGTGGTTGGGGCGCTTTGTCCCCCTCTAACATGCACATACAGACCCCCTGAGCTCTTAGCTGGCTGCTGGCACAGCCCTCAGCGTGGCACAGCCTGTGTTTTCTCATGTGAAATTCAATAAATTCAGCATTTTCAGGACCTTGGCGTAATCAGGGTTTTCAATCTTCTCCTTCATTGCCTTCTAATATACCCTCTAACAATTAACTCTGTGTTGGGAGAACGCCAAATGCAGGGTAAAAGACTTCGTTTTTCTTTCCCATAATTAAATGCCGTGTTCGCTGCTGTCTCTCCCACTGGACGAAGGATCTGTGCATGGTCTAAAATTCTCTTTGGTGCATTAACATAAGGTCTGTCGGGATTCGGCCAACGTTCTCCCTCCCGCTGCATCTGTGCAGCTCATAAAGAGCGGCGCTGGCTGGTGGCGGGGGCCTGGCAATGGGCTGTTCCCCCGGCCTTTCGTGGGGGGGACGGGCTCAGGCCAGGGTGAGTGCTGCGAGGCTGCGTGCCCACCTCCCCTCACCCCCTGCCTGGAGCAGCCGTGCCTGGAGATGGAGCCCGCGACCCTCCGCGTGGAGTTGTGGCTGTGCCCGGCTCACTTCTGCAGGGAACTTCTTCAGTGTCAGAGGAAACAGCTTTTTACTGCAATCCTGTAAAAAAATGTTTGCAAAACCTCCCCGGCCTCCATGCTGCAGGGTAATTGGGATGGCCAGCTAATAAGAGAGTCCTTTTTTTAAATTACATCCAAAGACATGTTGGAGAAACATTCCCTGAGCCAGCCTCTGGCAACATCTAAGGCGCTGCAAGTGGTGGCAAAAAAATACAGTAAGGTGTCGCTGACTAACAGATGTGTGAGTCACGGACTGGGAGGTGCGGTAAGGGTAACAACTTTCTACCAGTTCAGGATGAGCTGGAAGTGAGATGGTGGCTGGGGCACAAGGCGAGCGGCATGGTTATCCCGACTGGCAGCCCTGGGGAACGGCTCGTCCCTGCTTGGAGCATTGCCCCAAAAAGCATTCCCGGGAGCTAGTGCCCCTGCTGCCGCATCTCCCAGGGTGGCTCTGTGCCACCAAACTCCAGACAAAGGGTGGCGGTGCATACCCAGCTGGTACGACATTTCAGAGAGGCACCACGCTTCTGCTCAACTTTTCAGCACAGCCCCAGCTTCTCCTGGGAGTCCGTCCTTGTCCTGTTACGTCCTGCAGTGCCCAGCCCTCCTCTTCACCCTCGAAAATGTTCCTGGAGTCTTCTTCCCCCACCATGCTAATTACTTTTCTTGATTCTTTAATTTTAATAGTTCTTTAATTTTCGTAACTTCAGCTTCATTACCAAGTTGAGAAGTAGTCTTTCTGATATGGGAGAATGGGTTGTTATCCTTAGAGAGCTGGGAGAAGGCTTGGTGGTGAGGGCAACAGAGCCAGCAGGTAGACCCAGGATGCAGCCGCGAGCCCCAGGCCCTCCTTGCTTGGAGGTACCCCTGCTCCTTGAGGGGGACCTTGCTGTGTGGCATCTCTGACCACTGATTTTCCCCAGCTCCTCCCGCATCCTGCTCTATGTCCTTTGCATAAACAGCCGCAAAAAGGGAGCCTTTGTTTCCAGCAGCGTTGGGGGAATGGCTCGTGGTGGTACAGATAACCCTGCCTGCAAACAAGCGGAGAGGCCGCCGTACAACTGGGAGGGTGCACAATGAATTATTCACCAGCTGCTTCCGCTCCTTTCAAGAAGTTTGCTGTAAAACCAGGGACCAGAAGTGGGACGTGTGAGATGCACGCAAGGAGTTTGAGCTTTTGGCTTGCTGGGTACTCAGTCCGTTCTGGTCACAGGGACCTTCTGGTTTGTGCCAATCTGTGTCCAGATCTCTGTGGTGTTTGACCGCAGGTGGCCCGTAAATGTGTTTTCTTCATGCTCCAGATGCCCGCTGGAGCCCTGAAAATCAGACTTGCAGAAGTGCCAGGTGCCCGCAGCTTTGACAGGCATTAGCAGGAGTGACGCTTTAAACATACAGAGAATTTCACGGTGCCACATACCTTGACAACTCAAGTCTCCGGGCTTTTCGCTTGGGCCCCTGCAGGTAACGGCCGTTCACAGCCTGTCCCTGGTGTGCCCCAGCCCCTACAGCAGGGATAGCCGTAGGGCCGCAGTTAAAGCTCTCATGCTGGTGGAGCACTCCAGAGAAAAGCCCATGAGAAAAAAAATTATGTTGAGCTCAGGCTGAGCAAGTATTGTCAAGCCTAGGGGCTGTATGTGTGTCTTTTTGTTTCTACCTTTGGCTGAAAAGTGTTAGCTAAGACAAGAATAAGAAGCATGGCTGGGGTTTTTTTCTTTCCTTTTTTTTTTTTTTTCTTTTCCAACCTGTCTCTGCAAACTGCTATGAAAAATATGTCTGTTCTTTTCTTTTATAACCCCTTATAAGCTCTCAGTTTTAGCCTCCACTTCCCAGAGCACATAAAATAAATGGATCGTAACACCATAAAGATGAACAAAACCCCCAAACATAGCCAGTCCATATTCTGAGCATCTTATTAAATGTGTATTTTAAAAAAATGCATCTCCTTACATAAATATGTGATTGTTTATAAATCTGTAACTAATTTTAGGTTGTTTGAAGCAGCCTTATAGTGGAATGACCTTCTGAAAATCAAGCTTTACAATGAGGTGCTAGATGATCCCATTAAAGGACAAGAACAGAGCAGATGTGAGATATAGCTGTGTTTTAACATGGTCAGAAAAGTTTTGTCTAGAAAACTCACAGGTTTCTAGAAGAAAAAATACGGGTAGAACTGGTCATTTATTTCAGGTATTTGGCTTTAAATAACAATAATACTTTCCCCCTAAGCATTCAGTGCACTGCCATACCCAGGAACCCGGCACTGGAACCAGGAATCAGCTGGCTACATCACCTTCCTCTCCAGCCTTTCATCTCCTAGCAGTGGGTACCCCAGCCTGCTCTCTGCCAACACCTCCACCTTTACAGAGCAACAGCAGAGACCTGAGAGGGGTTACTCGAAAAGGACGGTCTTGCACTGCCTTGCCTGTTTGCGTGACAGCTATCCGGGAGCTGGGAAGCAAAGAGGTTTGTGTCTAGTTTCAAGGGAAACCTGGGGAGGGAGGGAGGGAGGGAGAGGGATAGAGGAGCAGACATAACAACACATGGACAAGGGCATTGCATTTCTGTTCCTTGTGGTGAATACTGATGCACGGTGCATTGATAACCTGGCCTGTGTGGCCAAGTCCTACCCGATCCTCTGGCCCCACCGAATGCAGGTATGAGAAGTACTTCCAGCCCCCCAGTTTGCATGCTGTGAAGGTCTAGGCACAAAGTTGAAACTGGTCCAACCATTCTCCAGCCCCGGCCAGGTCCTATTCCAAGGTAAGAATAGCAAGGTTAAGTTCTGGATCCTCCTTCATCATTGCCCCCAGGACAGGAGCATCCTTCCCTGGTGCCCTCCTGCTCACAAGTGTACCTTTGTCATTGAACCAGAGGGTGGCATCAGGCTTTCCCTCAGGCTGCCTGGGAAGGGAGGAAAGGGGAGCCTGGCTCCCGAGGGAAGGTGGAAGCAGCTGAGCTGGTAAGAGGACAATTCAGCCCTGCCTGGGTGTGCCCGGCCCTGGCACCCTTTCCCTCTGCACGTGCCTTGGAGAGGGGTTAAAATGTTGCTGCCCCTTTCGTGGGGACTGGGCTGGCCCCAAAGCGGGGCTGAGCTCGTGATGCTGACGACAGCGGCGAGTGCACGATGGTGATGTACGTGGTTACGTTCTCAGCAGTGGGTATAGCAAAGTGCTGCCGGATGATGAGAACTGACACAGTCTCAGGGATGCTTTTAGATTCCTCTATTAATATCTCCCTAGGTTTTCATTTCTGGAGCATAAATATGTATCCCCAAATGCTTCTGATCGTCACAGGCTTCACCAGGCTGGGAGTCGCTAATCGGTGACTGATCTCAGTTCTATCCAAGATAAAGCTTGGTCCAGCTGTCCCCGCATCACCCCCATGCCAAAACCCTGGGTGTGTGTCCCTCACAGGGACAGGCTGGGAACGCAGCTCCGGAGAAGAGCTGCAGGAGCAGAGCCAGGCCCGGAGCAGGCTGTCACAGCTTCAGCTGATCTGAATGTGAATGACACCCATTTAGGCCAGGCCTGGAATTTGCCCCTGGCATGGGCTGGCTCCTGCAGCTTCACAGTTTGTGCCCCAAAATGCTGCTTGTGGGACAAGAGCTGAGCAACAGCAGATCGGGTGCCAGCCCGAGCTGTGCTTTTGCATATGATAAATGGGAGTAATATGAACAACTCTTTTCTTTCTCAAGATCTAGCTCAGATTTTAGCTTTTGTTAACAATGGAAGTGGTTAATACGTGCATACAAGTGTCTGTGCACAGGGTGCAGATATAAACTCCCACCCGTGCACACACACCCTGTAAACCCTGTCCGATTTTAGCCTGGTGTTTGTTTCTGGATTTAAACTCCCCCTGGATTTAGTCCTTTTGGAGTTGAGATTTTGGCACGCTGTACAGGACTGCTGAGATGCTCGGTGCGAATGTGGATTTGACCTGATTGCTGCCAGCATCTTGGGTGATTGGGGGTCTGGGCTTTCTCACATAGTCCTGTCTCTGACCCCAAAAGTCCCTTTGGGCTCTGGACTACGTGAGCCGCTGTGTCTGGGGTACGTGGCCACGTTGGCAGGGGCCCCCAGTCTGGGGACTGGCATTGCCACTTCCCCTAAGGGTCACTTTGTAGCCTCCTTTAGCTGTTGGGTGAATAAATTAAAGTGTTCGGCCTAACGACAGCATAGGAGGGACATCAGTGACCACGCTGCTGGGAACACATACGAACATGTGTGTGTAGGGTCAGATACAGCGCAATGTCTATCAGGAAGATATTTACAGGTGACAAATTAGGTCTGCTGAGATAAGAGCTGCCCTGGTCCCTCGGGACCATGTCCTTGTGCTCAGCATTGCCTCTCCGTCCTTTGGAAACATGAAAATCACCCAGGGCAAGCTGCCGCCTCCTTGCCAGCTCAGCATGGATCTGCCAGCTTCAGATATTGCCCTGAGTCTTATCTGTTACAAATGCAGCTCTTCCCGGGATCAAAGAGAGCACAGAAAAAGACTTATCAGAGCTTTGACTCCATCCCCCCTGCTCAGGGCAGGACAGCCACCCCCAGGAGCCACAGAGGACACAGCCGTGCCCCGCAAAGGTCACACTTCGCTCCAGAAGCAAATGGTACTTCTGGGCACTCTCCAGCCACTTTTAAAAATCTTAATAATTTTAAGCCCCACATTTGGGCTAAGGTAAAACAAATTGCAATTTAGGGAGTCCATATTCTAATCACTCACGTGAGAATTATTTTAGGACAAAGAGCAGCAGCATTTGCAACCTGGTCCAACACTCTTTGCAAGTATGAATTTTGTCTTGTTGCTGGGGGAACCTTGTGGAGAAAGGAATGGTGAGAAGAGAAACAACAAAAGGAAAGCAGAGAAGGAACGAAGAAAAAGAAGGTCTTGTCTCCCTTGGACTCTTAGATCCAGCGTCCTGTCTGGAGATGGTCTGGTGAAATTATCAACAGTGGTGAAACGCCCTTGGCTAGATCTCTGTGCCTGAGCAGACAAGAGGAAAGAAGAGCAGTTTTGGCCCCAAACATGCAGGAATAGGAGGGTGAAATCACGCTTCCTTGCTGCAAAGCGCAGTAACCACCTGGCCTCGTGTGGAGCCCCTCAGAAACCTACTGCAGTGAACAGCAAAGTGTGCCCATAGGATTCCAACTGCTTATCGAGCTGGGGAGGCCCTGAAGTTAACTAATTTGGTAACAGCAATCCCATGTTAGTCTTTAAAATACTAAATTGGGAGGGAAATTCAGCTTTTTCTGATCACCAGATTTAGTTTGGCCTTTTCAAATGGGATAACACAGCAGAGTGCCACATTCATTGGAGCTGTTACATTTCATCCCATTTGATTTCCTAGCTTGTCTTGAAGGGCTGAAGACTTTCCAATAAAATAGTTTTGTGCTCAGGAGGCTACTCAGAGCGGGTCGTATTAATGAACCATGGATAATGTTTCAGAGAGCATCTCAGAAATGAGAGGGTGTACCTCAAATTTGGGCCGCAAGCCCCATGGCTGTTGAATGTCAAGCTTCCTGTTCTACCACTGGTTTTCCCCAGCAGGACCGAGGCTGTGTGAAACAAGCTGTCAGTGAGATTACTGCATGGCCAAGAAACTCCATTAAAGAACCAGTGCAAGCTGCAAGGCAGAATGTGTGCTGTGCTGTGCAGCACTGGTTTGGAGGCTGTTGGGAACCAGAGGGAGATGGTGTTTCCAAAATTCAGTCCCATGTGCAAGGGCTGTCACAGGATGCATGACTCATACTTAATGGGCCTTCAACTGTTTTTGTTAATGTTGCTGTCCCAAATGGCCTGGGAAAGGCTCCTCAGGAGAGATCCCATGGTGGGCAGTCCATGCACAGCCTCTCTGCTGCCGCAGCAGGGCTCGAGGGTGGCCGCTCCTGGGGTAGGGCAGCAGGCTCAGGGACCACGTCTGCCTTGCCTGCCTCTGTCTGACTTGGCCCAGCAGGCATCCTCCCTGAGATGGGAGAAAGGCATGTGGACACTGGGAGAACTTTTTTGGGAATCCTTTGCCATTAGGGAAATCCCCCTGGCTTCCACCAGCCAGGTACAGGATAACCATGGCAGCAAATGAAGGTTTCCCAGCCTGTTCCTTAGGGTGGGTCGGACAGAGGCATCCTATGTGCAGTGTTGTGAAATCGATCTGGTTTTCTTCTGTGACACAGATCTCATTTTACCTGCCTGTTTCCTACCCACCAGCAGCTCAGGAAGCCAGCTGCGTCTTATGCTGAGCCCTTGCTTGAAGTCAGCAGTGCTTCCACAGCGTGCAGTCACAGATCTGATGAATAGCAGCTTCCAAGGACCGCCCCCCACACATGCTGTCTTCTCTGTCCCTTGTGAAACAGAGAGGTATGAACAGAGAAGGAAATCACGTAAGTGACAACGATGACAGAGTCCGCCACAAACTGAATGAATCAGCAGACACCCTGTTTTCAGTTATTCATGTTCAATAAACCACATCTTCAGGGCTGAATTTTTCTTCTTCAGTTTTCATCAGGTGCTCAAATCACACGCAATGCTTTGCAAGTACAGATTTCCACCTTCCATATAAAAACAGTAAGAGGAGTAGTTTTAGCACAGCTGGTTCTTGTAATACTGTTCTGGTTTCAAATATTCAAGGATCCTTTTAGAGCCCCAGATCCTCACTCCTGGTACTAGAATCAAAGCTTAACTTTTTTTTTTTATTTTAAATTCTGTTCCAGCTCTTGACTTCTAGCTTACCATTTTGCCCTAGAAAGGCTTAGGAAAATGAAGAAATTAAAAGACCTTCTCAAATGCATTGTTTTTAAGATCACTTATGATTTTTACATCAGATAGTTGGAGGCTGGTCTTATTTTTAAGTGCTGGAATCACAGCTGATAATGTCAAAAATAGGGTTTTCAAGATAAGGTCCCTTTTAAACAAATAGTACATAAGGAGCTGACCAATATTAAAACCTTGACACAAGGACAAATAGGTGATGTGAGTACCATTCAGCGTGGTTTCTGCCTGGTTCTGCAGGATGCTGGGTGGGTGCAGACCCAGGCCCAGTGCAGCCCCCTTGCCTCCAGGTACCCACAGAAACCACCTGGACTCCTAAACCTCCCACCAGGTGGGTGCCACAGGGTTTAGATAAAAAAAACAAACATCAACAATCTACAGCTCCTAAAGACTGGCCTTCAGGTGATTGCTATTAGCTATTCATGCTGGCTATAGAGGGCACCAGGAAGCTGGGGGATCTAATTTGGGAATGCTGGAGAAGAGGTGCTGCCTTGGAGCATTGCTCTTTGCTGGTATGTTTGTTAGCAGTGTGGGGCTCCTGGGATTTGGGCTGGAGAGAAGCTTATTTTGTTAAGCTTTCTACTGGGGGCTGAGCAGTGCCTAAAGGAGCCTTCCTCTGCCTTAGAAGATGAAGGTGAGCTCCTGTGTCCCCAGAGGGTGTAAGAGCTGGGTTGGGGGCTAATGAGGTTTGTGTGAAGCAGAGCCTGTGTGACGTTCAAGGTTGTGTCCCTTAACGATGGTGATTTCAGGGGGCAGTTTGCAGTGTGAGGCTGGAGGAAGGCAGCTGGCCACAGGGGGCATCTCCCACGGGTCCCCCACGGTGACTAAAAGAGAGTGCCATGGTGTTGGTGATGCGTGTGGGAGCAACAGTTGCTGGACTGGTTCTGAGTATCCCTGGCCAAAGTAATTATTTCTCTCGGAAGTATCGTCTTGCCGCTTCGGATGTGTCGCTTTCAGGCTGATTTGTGGCTGGGTCCAGCCCTTCCAGCAGCAGCTAGACATTAACAGCTGAAGGCTTAACAGTAATATACTTAGTGTAATAAGATTTATTATTTTAAATGCCTGATTAAGAGCCCTAGGGACTGGAATCCTCCCTCTCGCTG
The DNA here is from genome assembly GCA_013399095.1 of Psophia crepitans. Lineage (NCBI taxonomy): Eukaryota > Metazoa > Chordata > Aves > Gruiformes > Psophiidae > Psophia > Psophia crepitans. The sequence continues at coordinate 962,253 of VWZZ01007160.1, forward strand.
GGGCACTGGCAGGCACCCTGGCACCGGTTGGGTGAGGTTTCCCCTCCTCCAGCAGCCGCTGGTGTACACCTCAGCCCGCTTTTAGGTGGAAAAAGGTATTTTGTTCTGTTCCTCCCACTCTTCCCTCCTGGTGCTGGTTGCATCAAAGACTGCTCTGACGTGGGTTTCTGCCCTTTGAGCTGGGTGGCCGTCGCCGAGTTGCTTCATGCTGGCTGGGAAACAGGCTGTACGTGAGGGCACTGTGATGCGGGGCTCCGGGGCACAGACCTTTGCACCCGAGCAGCCGTGGGGTGCTGCACCCGAGCAGCACAGGGAGCGGGGCTACAAAGCACCCGCGCGTTACAAAATCAGCCTTACGCGTAACGGTGCCGCGTGTGATGCGCCCCGGACGGGGGGAGCGGGCTGAGAGTGAGATGGGAAGGAATACGTATTTCTACTTCTAGCAGCTCAGCTTTCAAGTTCCCAGACAAAATATAAATTCAGTTTGACGTTAAGGTATATTTTACTAAATGTCTTCAACTATACATTTAAACTACCAGAGTGTCAGGCCAGAAATTTAGAAGAGAATTGAATGTGAATATTAAACCAGCGATTCTCCGGAGGGAAGTTTTCTCAACTTGCCTGATTCTCCAAGGAGCGGGTATTCCCAAAGAACTAATTTTGTAACTAATTGTCAGATGAAATAAGGCTCTATCGATGGTGTAGAAGACCTAACTCAGCACTAGTTGAACACACATGGAATTTATCATTAGTAATAGTGAAAAAATTGTTTGAAACTTTCCCATTGACCATGCATTTATTTATTGCAAAGCCACTTGTTACTAAACCCACTTTTCCTCTCGATCTGAGAGGTTGGTAAAAGATGATTATGCCCTCTGTAACCTGTATCGAAGGGGACGCTCCGCCTTTCTATAGCATCTTCCTTTTATTCAAAGACCTTTTAGAGAAGCTGATGGGCGTTGTCACAACGTGAGCAGGAGACAGAAAAGTTGCCAAATGTCTTGGAAACTCAAGCAGCTACTTCTGGGAAAGCGGGTGGCTGAGGGCTAACAGGAAGGCGCCTGCTTGATTCCAAATTTAGGTTCAGTCTCCCAAATATCGTAAGTCTGCTGAATTCCTTCTCCGTCTATTCAGGACCCCTTATAAATCTTGCCCTCAGGATGCTGTGTCTCAGGACATTTGAAGGTAAATGCTGGCGCCGTTGGGCTCTAGCAGAACGGCTGAGCAGATCAGGGATTATTTATTCGTTATTATTAATATGTGTTGGAAAATACACTATTTTTTCAACGTGCTCTGTCCTGGACAGTGCAGGAGCATGCAGAGCACAGCACAGCAGCTTTGCGCTGGGGTGGGTGAAGGAGTCAGGGAGGAGGGGGGGTGCTGCTGGGAAGAGACTGGTACTGTTCCTCCCATGGATGGATGTTCCTGGTGGAAGAGGATGGGCTTTGCCTCCTCCCTTGCTCAGCAGCAGCAGATGTGCTAGTCCAGCAGGCCACTGGCCACTGTTGGGTGCCAGTGATGGACTTGCAATGTGTGTGGCTGTCCCCAAGAGGGGCACGGCATCCATCAAGGAGCAATAGTGAATGAGGTATCAGAGGGTCAAAGGCTGCTGCTTTTCCTTCAGTTCTTGACAGTGGGGTGCAATGCCATTCCCACAGAGTTCTTCTGGGCCAGCCAAAGGAGTGTCATTCAGTTCCCAACACAGCAAGGGAGCTGTCAGAAGTAGGGAGGTGCTTGAAATGAGCCATTGCCCAGTGAGTGTTTGTTGGCTGATGACTGGAAGGACTTGGAGGGGATGTGTGAGAAAGGGATAGGAGTAAAGTTGAAAAGAGTTGGAAAGATTAGGGTCTGCCTAGTGGGCCTGTGTCTGAGGGACATGTGAAATGTGCTGTAGAGTCTGGTAGTACACCCTCCCCAACGGCTGCAGGATCTGCTGCATCCCGCTGCCTGGCAGAAGGCAGTGCTAAGCAAGGGTTGTGAACTTCCGTCCAGTGCCCTGCACGACATCTTCTCCCTTTTGAAATAAAAAGGTGGATTACCTCAATAAGACATACTACAGATGACTTTTAATATATTCCTGCACCTATGTGTTGGCTGAGCAAAGCTTGTTTAGTCTTGTGAACCAGGTGAGCGTGCACAGGTACTCAGGAGAAATTATGAAGTGATGATTGTTGGCAGAGCAGCATCAGCAGAAATATTGGGGGGGGAAAGAGAGTGCTGTTTACCTCCACAGCTCCTCTCTCAGCAGGGACAGCTGGGCCACTGTGCACTGACCCGGGCTTGGAGGAAGGAGCACCTCCTTTTCCCATGCTTTCCTGCTCCATCTTGGCTGGTTTTGGTGCTGCTCTGGGCATGTCCTTCAAGAGCTGGGTACACCTTTGGTGACACGACCTCTCTTGCAGGGTCTTCACACCTGAGCCATGGTTGCAAGGAGCACAGAAAGAGAAATTGAACCCAGAAAGCAGCTATGCACTCCATGTGCCCAATCCTCACTCTGCATTGGTGGCATAGGGCACTTGAAACTCTGCATGAAGGGATGCTGACTAACTAGGAGGGTGTGAGCCTTCCTGATTGAGGTGGATCAAGAGAGGGAGAAGAGTTTTGCTGCCCTCTGCACGTGGGTCCTTGCCTCCTCGGCCTGCTGGGGTGTAGAAATCTGTCCTGCATCCTGACCAGGTGCTGCTGGCTGGGTGAGGTGAGGATCCATGTGCTTCAGTCCACAAACCTGCCCTGCCCAGCAGTCAGCAATGCCTAGAGTCACCCCAGGAAGAGTGCAGTGAATGTTCTTACACGGACGCAAGTGCCTGGCAGGACCATCATCCCCAGGAGGTTCCAGTCAGCATCCGAACCTGGATGAGCTTCCCTTCAGCAAATGTGTGTGCTGGATGCCTCTGCAGTGCAGTCACGCGGTGGCAGCCATCCAGCCCCCCAAACCACAAAGCAACAGAGACTTTAAACACAAATTGCTGAATGGCACCTAGGGGGAGGCCTACAAAAGGCCCAAAGTTGGGATCACCTCTCCAAGGTAAAGTGGGCCCGTGACCTGAACTAAGGTGGCCCTGAACTCCTGGTGCGCCTGCTGGCTTCCTGGAGGTGTGAGACCTACTAGGGACCACAGGCTACAGCTGGTCTGTGCTGACCTATAAGGCGAAAATAGCCACCTATCTTTTCACTTTAACTGTTTTTAGGCTGGGGAGTGCCGTGAAAGCCCAATTCTCCTCTCATACATGCTGTTTTTTCACCCAGCCCTGGTGAAAATCTGGCTTGTGCTGATGCAGTGGAAGAGCTGTCTCAATGTTGGTCTGACCTACTCTGCCAAAGCCCTCAGAGTTAATGCAACGAACATACCGGATTTCACGCTGGTCCTCCCTTACTGGATTTGGAGTCAGGTTGCCAAAGGAAATCAACCCCTTGGGAGGGTTGGCAGCTCTTGTAGTGCTCAGTGCTGCCTCTTGGGTTTCTTCGTGGCTCCCCTCGAAGCATCTCTCATGGCTGTGCCCCATGGGAGCCAGCAGGAATTCACCCTGAAACTGTTGCTGGGAAAAGGGGCTGCTCCAGCCCCCTCTGAGCTTTGGGGGGTGCCTGTATCTCAGGGCTGAACTGCAGCTTAAGGGCTTGGCCCCGGTCTTGGGGCGTAGGGTGCCACATTTTTCACCAGCAAGGCCAGCAGCTCTCCTTCAGAAGCGACAGGCTGCTGTCCTGATGGTTCACAGGTCATGCAAGATGCTTTGAAATCTTGTTGTAAGTGAGAATATTTAATCTCACTTTTCTCATCGAAGGCCAGTGCAGGAGTGATCAGCCCACTGGTGGACTGGCACAGCTCACAGCGCGTGCTTCGTTCCTAACCCACCACCTTTGTTGAATAGTTGGGGTGTTTCCATCCCAAAAGCATGTGTGTTTTAGAGGTTGGTAACTGCTTAAATTCCTCCTTCCTGAGAGGAGAGACATCCCTTGAAGGCATCCCATTGCTTGTTCATACAGAATGTGGCAGCCCGTGGATAACACAGGCTTCAGCCCTGGGTGCAAAGAGGAATCAGATGGGTGCAAAAGGCCCTGGCCTTGTCTCGTGAGATGGCTGGGAACTGCGCTCATCGCCTCTGTAAAGCCTGCTTTGCTTTTCGTGGGACTGAGCGGCACGGAGGGGCTGGCGCTTGGCTCTGGGGTTTCTTGCGGCGCAGCCAGTGGCTCCCTGCACTGGGGGGCTTTGGCACCCACCATGGCTCAGCATCGGGTGCACGGGGGTTGCTGCCTGTCCGATCCTCTCCTCTTCCGAGAGCGGCTCCCCACGCATGGCAGGAGCTCGGCTGGGAGCTGCTCTGCTGGGTTTGGGTTATTATTTCCCCCCCAGCCATTGTCACTGCCTGCTGATGGCTTTTCATGAATCCAGCTCCACTAGAGGGCAATGTGATCTGGCGTGGGAAGGGGAGCCAGCCCGGGGGAAACGCCACAGTGCGCACGTACGGGCGTGATGGCGGTGGGCAACCGTTGGCCTGGGGTGGGCATGGGCAGGGGGCTCAGCTCAGACCGGAGTGGGACCCCAGTGCTGGGTGAGAGCACCTCCTGCGTCGCTGCGAACCCACCCGGTGTGAGGCTTGCTGGTCGGTGCAGAGACAGGAAAGAGCTTGACAGTCAATGAATGTCACCGAAAAGGGGGGTGGGGGGAAAGCCCAAAGTAACGCTGAGCGCTTCTGAAATGGCAGAGAAAACGCGTGGGTGGGGGGGATGGGTGACACGCACAAGTACGTGTTCCTGCTGCGAGCAGAGCAGCCTGCTCTGGACAGATCTTTCTCTTCCCTGGAGATGTCGAGGGCGATCGCCTTGTGCTTTGAGCGCTGCCCGGTGTGGGGGGAGGTGACAGGCACTGTCACAAGTTGTCTGGTCTCCTGTCCTCCCCCAGGGTGGGGGGGAGGTGGGTGCAGGGGCACTTTATTTTCGTAGTGTCTGGGGGGCGAGTTGTATTTTACCCAATACATTGACTACAAAAGAGGGTGAGCTCCCTTCCCTGGTCTGGGTGGGTGAAGTTTGTTATAACATCACACCACTCGGTTTTCAGAATGTGTGTGGCTTCTGCTGAGGGCCCAGAAAGCTGAGAAAACTGAGTTTCATTGTGGTTTTTTCTTTCTGCTTTTTAAGGGCATGGAGGTTAGCTGGTCTGTGCTTTGTTACACGTGATGAGGCACAACAAAACCTGCAGGAGTTTCGCATCCCCCCCCCAGATGGGGATGGAGACAGGGAAATGCTCCAGCCAGGTGACCAGCCCAACTGTGGGGTGGGGGGCTGGGGGTGCACAGGGCTGGCTGAGTGGAGATGTGAAGGTGATGGGGTGTCCTCATAGAAGAAAAGCTCTGGGCTTTGCCAACAGCGAGGGCAGACTTGCTAAGAGTCCTAAGAATCATAGAACCATTTGGGTTGGAAAGGACCTAAAAGATCATCCAGTTCCACCCCACCTGCCATGGGCAGGGAGACCCTCCACTAGACCAGGTTGCCCAAAGTCCCATCCAGCCTGGCCTTGAACACTGCCAGGGATGGGGCCACCACAGCTTCTCTGGGCAACCTGTTCCAGGGCCTCACTACCCTCACAGGGAAGAATTTCTTCCTAACATCTAATCTAAATCTTCCCTCTTTTAGTTTAAACCCTCCCCCCTTGTCCGGTCACTGCATGTCCTTTTTAAAAGTCCTTCTCTGTCTTTCCTGTAGCCCCCTTTAGGTACTGGAAGGCCGCAATTAGGTCTCCCTGGAGCCTTCCAGGCTGAAAAGTAAGCGGCTGTGGCAGCTGACCAGAAGCTGAGCAGTGTGGCTATGAAGTGCATACACCTTCAAATGTGGCTTGTTGGCTGAAGCGGATCCCTCCTGTGCCCCTTCCTCTGCAGATGGTCCTCTTCTCCCAGGACCAAATGCTGTCCCAAATGCTTCATGTCCCAACTGTTATGGTGGCTAAGCAACACATCCTTGTCCATAGGAAAGAAGTGAGGAGAAAGATGACCTGAGGGAGTCTTGATCTGCTCCAAATGTGGTTTTGGGATTTCAGACCAACTCTCCATACAAATTTCAGGGGGATGTGCTTCGGCAGTAGACTCTAATGCTCCAGCAGTGACTCTTGGCTCTGATATTCTTGTTCCATCAAAGCCCCTGCCATGGGCTGTTTGTGCTTTGTTGGCATTGTCCCCAGGGAAGGCTGTCGTGCAGTGTGAGAGGTGCCAGGGGGCCCATGGGACCCTACCTCCCTCCACAGATCTTGGTGGCCAAATACCTCTCAAGCCCAGGGTGGCCCTGGCTCTGTCCCAGGCTGGTTCCCAGGGTAGTCACAGTCAGGGCTAAGGGCTGCCTGTGGGTGAGGCGACACACAACGACAGCCGTCTGCCCTACTGGAAATTGCACCCGATAAATTTAACGTGGAACCTGCTGCAAGGTGGCACATCAATAAAAAAAAGTGAGTTGCTGACTTTGACATTCTCTCACAGGAAAACTGACCTTGGGAGATGATAAAATGCAGCTGTACTGAGGAGTTAACCTAGAATAACTAAAGTCAAACTTCATTAGGTTTCTTCAACTTTTGGAAGATGGTCTTCACTGCATTAACACTGTGGCAGCTCTCCTCTCCTCCTGCCCAACACCTCGGGCACAGGCATGAGGGACTCAGTGACTCCTTTCAGAAGGCTGGCAAGAAAGCAAAATTAATTCCAGTTCAGTTCATTATGTCATTTTGTTTTTCTTCTGTGGTTTGTTTTTCTTTAATTTCATCTGCTCCAGATTTGGCTACGTGGAAATTTCCTCTTCAACATAACCTGTAAGCTTTTGACAGACAGGCTTATTTAAGACCTACAGCTGGAAGAAGGGATTAAGGTTCCACTGAAAATACAACCTCTTGACCTAAGGCAAAAGTACTAAATTTCAACTTAGTCTTACTTTATAATCTCAGGTTCAGCTTCGTAGGTATGTAACATTTTACTGCTGATTGTGGAAATAGGGCACTTGAACCCCCCTTTTCTTTTTGTGGTAGAAGTTCACAAAGACCTGAAAAGGCATTTCCCTCCCTTCACAAACCAGAGCCTACGACAGCTGTATGCCAGTGGCAGGGTGGCATTATTTTTTGTTTTCTGCTAAAGTTTAGTATCGGAGATGCTGGGCAGGGCAGGATAGTCCTCAGCCCAAAAGCCATAAGGCAAAAGGTAAGTGGAGGAACGTGGGCAGCAGAAGGTGTGGTGAGTGCCCACCACGCCATGGCCCTGTGGTTCCTGGGTACTCTGAAAGCAGAGGGAGACAGCCCTGTGGGTGATGTTTCAGTGGGAGTTTGGTGTGTAGTGTATCAGCGGCAAGTGGTGGGTGTGCAGGCACTGAAGGGAAAGAGTGAGGAGAAAACTCTGGCTTCCCTTCTAGGAGCCTGGGCCAGGCTGGGTTTGTACCAGCCATATGGAGAGCTGGAGAAGATGCAATGAATCAGATCCACCATGGGAAGCCTGATTCTTCCCTCAAGTATGTTTCCGCCTCCAGCCTTGACTCCTTGCTTTCCTGTTCCTACCTCCATGGGGCTGCCAGTCTCACCTGGGGAGCTTTTGGGAATCCGTCTTCCTCAGCAGCCCCTTGAGGCAGAGCTGTTTGCAGGGGCCATGTTAGCAGCTCTGGTGGGCTCCCATGGTCAGAAGGCATGAGGGGTTGGCCACACATGGAGCTGTGGGGACCCCCCAGCTACAAATACACCCAGCTCCTTTGCAGAGCAGCACAGAGAGGCAAGGAGAAAGCCACCAAGCTGAGAGGCACTCAGCTGGCATGGGGCGTTCATGCTCTGCCCAGGCTCAGAGGGGGAAAACCTGCTTCCTCAGTGTTCCCCTTGTGAATCAGGATGCAGCCTCTCAGGTTTTAGGAGTTTGATTTAAAAGGCTTCCTTTTACTGTGTTCGGCACCTGCTATCGCCTGCCGTTGGAATGGGAAGCTGTTGGTTGTGAGCTGATGGAGGTGACTCTACCCTTGCATGTCTGTCCGGTTCCTCTACTCCAAACCGTGTCAGGGCTCAGGCTGCACTTGGCAGGGAGAAAGTATTTTAAAAGCTTCAGGAAATACACATTATTTTATTTTTCTTTTTAGGATGCACTAAAGAAAACAAGCACTTTTAAATGTTCACCTTCATTGTAAGGCTGGTGTTGCGGGAGCTAGGGATTGTCCTTGTTTCACCACGAAAAGGATGAGTCACCTCTCTGCCTGGTTCTTGCACTGCTGACCTGAGCTTTGGAGCTCCTAGCCCTGAGACCCTGCACAAGGGGCTGCTCCTGGCTGTGACCTGCTCCAGGTCTGCTATGGCCCTCAGAGCCCTAAATCTGCTACCAGCGCCTGCCCAAGACTGACCATGGGAACCTGCATCTCCCCAAGAGCAATTTCCATGTCAGAGAGGGGAATTTTAGGCCTGGCTCAGGGAGAAGGTGTTTAAAACTGACACTACAGCTGCTTGGAAATATGCCCAAGTTTCTTAAAAATCAATAAAGCAAAAAAGTAGTGTGAAATCCTTAGAAAATCAGGTGATGAAGTTTTTGTCACAGAACAGTGCTTTGCACTGATTCTTGTTTATTAACTTGCAGGCATCCTTCAACAGCTTTCTCTTGTCATCCCTCTTCCTCCCACTCAACATTTCGAAAGGTTTTCCTGGGAAGAGTGGCCAAGGAAACTGCTGATGCTCAATGGAAAATTTAGAAACAACTCTTTTTTTTTTTTTTTTT
>VWZZ01007160.1:979926-999631 GCA_013399095.1 Psophia crepitans
AGAAGTGGGGCTCTGAGCAGTTTTGGGGCACAATTCCCTGTGTAAAGACACCAGCAACAGTTTGGAAGATAGGTGTGAGCTGGTGGACTGGGAGGGTCATTCCTGCTGCCTGTGGTACTGGACCTATGTTAGAAATATTGCTGGACCAGGGACATTTGTACCAGCGAGGGCTGCGTTACAAAGGGGCAAGGGGACGGATGCCTAACACAGAGGACTGAACTCAGTGTTGGCCTGCACAGTGTGCAGCCCTTCAATGGGCTGGCATGGGGTGCCAGTCAGCTCCCAGTTTGTCCCCAGTGAAGCTGTTATTCTAGCTGGACTCTATTATACGACATGGGGTTTGCTGCCTTAGTGGGAATGGGGTCAGAAACGCCTATATAGGAGACACTGCACACAAACAAAAGGGTTTTTTTCAGTTTTTTGAAATTTGACTAGTGTTTTCTGGGGAAAAAAAGGCACCTGATGGTGATTTGTATCTAGAATTTCTGCTAGGTAGCTGCATCCTGCTGTGTCCTGCCCTGACCCTACATCCTTTTCAGCTGTCCCCAGCTGTCCCTTGCTCTTGCCTTGTGAACTACGCGAAACAAAACAAGAACAAGTACAGCATGAAAGCGTGAACGGCCTGTGCTGCAGACCTCCCTCCCTCCTGCTCTCTCCAAGAACAGAGGCCGGGAGTCAGTGGCTCTGGAGATGTGCCCTGGCTGAGCTCCAGGAGAAGGTAACTTGCTCTGCACGCCAGCAACAGCCTCTCACCTGCGTGGCTGAGGGACACCAAGCTCCTGGCGCTCACTAAAGCAACCGGCGTGGGGTCAGGGCACAGAAAGGCAGAGCCTGAAGGTCCCTTTGTGCTGTCTGAAAGGGCGGACTGAGTTCTGGGCAAGCAGCCCCTCCTGCCCTTCTCTTCCCAGGGCAGCAGGAGGATGGGGAAGTTCCTCCTTAACTTTCTCACGTGATGCAGCAGAAAGTCTGTTATTTTTGCTCAGCCTGGACTTCCAACAAGCTACTCAAAGTCTGGGTCTGGCTGACTGCAAAAAATGTTACCCAGCTCTTGTTCACTTGGCTTTATTTTCCCTTTTGTTTCCCCCTCTGATTTTTCTTCATACCGGCCAGGGGGAGCATTTGAACCCCCGGCAAATTAATGCAAGACGGATTTTCGGCAGCACCTACCACAGCCGCTGCTCTCCTGCAGTCAGAAGCCAGCAGAGGACCTGTGCTGACTTGGGGTGCCTTCACCGGCCGCACACACCGCGGTTGGAGCTGGCAGGAAGCCAGGGCAGCCGCTTGTCCTCCCGCCTGCTGCTTGTCACCCTGGGCTTGTGCTCCCTCTGGCTTTTCCTCTGGCAGGCGCCCGAGTTGCCGTCCTTATATATGTATTTTTAATGCGTAGCAGAAGCAACGTTAGGCTCACCTTTGGGTGTCTGTGGGTTTTTTGGCACGGCGGTTGTTTGACCTCTGTCCCTGCTCCGCAACGGAGAGGAAGTTGGCTGAATGTTTGTTACGTTTCGTAGCTTACGTATGTCCATCTACAGCGTATGTTTACAACGAATTTATAGACCCCTGTAAAGGGGCTTACAGGCATTATATTTAATTAATGTGGCAGAAATTATATCATTGTAATAACTGCCTGGCCTTTAGAGGTAAAACTCAGTGCCAAGGATTCCCAGATGAATCATCTCTGATAAGAACCAGAAATGACACAGGCCATATATTGTATGGTGAATTTGTTTGGATTGGTACCTTTAGGGTATTCAGCCTTGCCAAGTCTCTGCGGCGCTGACACAGTTTATTACACATTTTCATTTATTAAGAGATTATTTGACTGCAGTTTGTTGTTATATTGTACAGCAGGTGATAATTTTACACTAAATTAACTGTAACATCTCTGTTAGGAACAGGGCGAAGAGGCTTCTTGCTATGATGCTAAATACTAAGTAATGACTTTTATTCATCAAGGGAGTAATTTAGTCTCATGTGCAGGGCTTGAATAAGACTCTCCACCAACCTGTTATTAGTCTGTGCGTGTATGCAGTTCAGGTTAGGGTTCAGGGGTCTTGTGCCAAGGTAGGCTGCCTCTTAAAACCAGATCTAGCACCAAATAGCTCGCTACTTTGAGGCTTGACTAAAATATGGTTTGAGGCCACCAAATCTGCACTTGGGCAGACAAATGGCCACTGAGGTCTGGAGGTGGGTGATGCTCCCTGTGTCAGCCCAGGAGTTCAGCTTTTACCGTCAGAAGAGGCTACAGCCAGGCAGGCAAAAAGGGGAAAGATCTCAGCACAGTTTGTCTCTTCAGTAAAACAAGAAGATGCTGTTTCCAGTCCTGGCTTAAATATTTGTTATTTCAACCAAAGAAATAATTCAACCAGAAAATAATTTCCAAACCTTTTATAAAAAGCAAGGAAAAAAATGAGCGACAACCATCCCCTCTTTCCTACAGAAATTAATAACTTTTGAAGGAAAAGTATTTATTCAAAAGCCCTTTTTTCCCATTTAAAATAGATTACAGATGAAAATAATTTGACTATCCCTTAATGAAGTCCATTATACCAGACTAGTTTCATAGTCTGTCTCACACAGATACCGTCGAGTTAAGCTTTGTGTTGGGAGATGGGAATTCCACACCAAATTGAATTGGAGACTGAAGCAGGAACAATTATGGCTGCAAATTATTAAAGCTTTGCTATATTGGAAATTCACAGCATGCTTATAGCAGTAACTTACTATTAAGAAAAACCATACTACAAAGCTAAAAATAGAGGAAAAAAAATCAGAACCATATTGCTTTGATCACAATTCCATGTTTAAAGGAAGCAATCACTGGCAAAATAATCCCCTTCCCAACTGTGCCGTGGATTAGCTTTGGTTAATGCTAACATTTCCTTTATGTGGAGCACATCAAGGGAAAAATTATCAATTAAAATCTAGGGCTGGGTAAGTAACTCATAGTAAATAATTTACTCGAGGGAACACCCCCCGACACAGAGACACAGGCACACACACACGTTTTTTCTCACTTACGGCTTTTCTGCAAGGAAACCCTGACTTTCAGCACACGATATTGGTGAGCACCAACTTCCCGAGCGGTTAGCTGTGAGGCACACACATTTCTTCGGGCTGGACAAGCAGGTGAAGTGTTATATTTCTAGCTGCTGAAGGCATGATCAGAGCTCCTAAATCAGGTGCCCAGTGTAGGGTTGTTGGGTTTTTTTTTATGATTAGTTATTCCAAATTGTCTCTTGAGGAGTATTTTCTAGGGCTCCTTTTAAAATTTGCTGCTCAAAGATCATTCTGCAGCAAGGCTGTTAGCTGGAGCGCTCGTGGAGAGCTGCTGCCAAAGCAGCGCGCATCCACATCCTGAGAATATGAAATATTATTCCTAACTGCTTTTTGCAGTTTTTCCCAGATCTGAAAACATTGGATGGGCTTGTCTGTTTTCTTTGTTTGGGGTGTTTGTTACTGTTTTTAGATAAGGGAATGCGAGACCGTGTAAATGGCTGGTGTCTGTTGCCTTTTGGGAATGACATTTGATTTCCTCCTCCGTTCCCAGGTTTTTGGAGCCCCTGTTTCCTGCGAAGGGACCATACAGCCAATTTCCAACTCACTCTTCATGTGGGTTTGTTTTTTTTTCCAAGGCCAATACCAGCCTATGAAATAAAACTCCCCCAGGCCCTAAGCCTGTGAATCGAGTGTTTGTTGATGCTCTGCCCATGCATCCTAGCACAGATGTGAACATTCGGGGAAAAAACCTGCACACCTGGGAGTGGAGGAGGCCCATGGCACCCTGTGGACACCAAAGGCACCCCTGTGTGGAGGTACGCTTGAGCATGACTCCTTTGCTAGATAGCTTACAAAGGCTGCTGCTCCTAAAGCCACCAGCAAAAAAAAAGGATGAACAAATTGCGGAATAAAGTCAGATTCAAACACATCCTTTGCGCTTCTTCAACATATCTTTTGTGCACAGTTAAGAATTTAAACGCATCTGATCCTTTGCAGGAGGTTCCAGTCAGTGCATTTTTAGGGGGATGTGGTCTTGCGCCCAGACTGGAACCTGCAGGTGCCTTCTGCCCGTGCCTCTGTAAGAGCCCAAGGATGCACATCTCCGTGGTTTTTAGCTATTTCACACCTAAAGCTGGCACACAACAGCGTAACGTGAGCTTGCAAAGCCCTGAGAGAGCCCTGCGTGAGGGCTGTTCTACAAGGGCCCTTTGAGACGACAAAGTCCTGTTGTGTCCAGACAGGGTTGCAAACAGTGAGGTGAGCTGCCATGAGTGACATGAGTTTTGACTAGATCATGACTATTTTTAACAACCAGCAAAATTATTAGAACCACTACTGTTACCATTGGCATGGATAAAAACCCCCTAAAAGCACAGGGCTACGACGGGACATCCCATACAAAATGACGCTTGGAGGTTGCACTGCAGTATATGGTATTACGTTACACTTCTCCCCATCCAGCAGCGCTGTGGCGTGTTCAAAGAACTGTAAGTAAAACCTGAGCTGTGGATAACCGCTTTACAAATGAAAACTTTGATTTTATTTGATGGTGTAAGACTTGAGAAGAAAAGAGGGGAAAAAACACAGAGCAGAATAAATTTTATTAGTAGGCTAGATGCGACAGAATAATTACAATTTCTGGGAGAGTGTTGGGAGCAAAATAAGAAGGCTGGAAAAGAAATAGCAGCTTAAATTTTGATTGTCTGTTTGGGGTGATAGTAAAGTCAAGAGTGCCATTTCCAGTCTAAAATCCCTATATCCAATACTAAAAAGCATTAGAGCCTAAATAAGGATTTGAATACAAATGTCTTCAACTCTGGCTCACTACAAAATTAAAGGATCTGTTCCAGGAAATACAGTATCCGCGTGAGGAGACCCCCCTAGATCTATGCCTTTGAAGCTTAAGTTTTAATTCAGGCTTAAAAAAAAAAACAACCTGCCCTGCAGAAGTCTGACACAGCATCCTGGAATAGATCCTGCGCCGCTGCCGGCTCGAGCAGAGCGGAGTTGGAGGTCTCACCGCTTGCCCGGCCCAGAGAGGGAACACTACCCACAGCGACCGCTGATGCAAGAATGATTCAGCGATAAACGGGGAGAGAAACACTGAATCCGGGAGAGAAGGGCAGAATCCAGGACAGGCGGGATGGCACACAGGCTGGCTGAGCCCCCATGATGCTGATTTTAAAGGCAAACGTACGTGGTTTGGTTGAGGTTGGCCTCCCTCTGCCCAAATGCGTTGGTAGATGATGTGGGCTTCGCATGGGTAATTTTTTCTTTTTCATCTGGGTATAAGGCAGCCCAAGAGACACTGTCATGTATGGTAGGTGCATTTTTCTTGCGCTCTGTGTTTCATTTACTCAAAAGAGTTTCTTAGCAGCCCAGATATGGTGGGTGACCACTTCTATTACTCTCAGCATTGTGCAATGTTACTATTTTGCCTGTCCTCTTCTATGTGCAGGTTTGGGTGCACTTGGAAGCACCAGGCAGAGCTCACTCCTTTAGGGACATCTGAACTAGGATAAAACAAGATATCCAGTAGCTTTTACCATCATGCCTTTACCTCCTAGAGTAGGCAGAGCTGGCAGTAGGGTCATCTTCAGTAGATGCCCATGGGTGGCCCTACCAAGCAAGATGCCTCAGCACTGGAAGTGCTGTGTGCCAGCAGCGGCAACGGCAGGGTCCCAGGGGATGCTGTGAAGTGAGTTGCTTTGTAGCTGGGGCTGGCCCATGGCTCCTGCACTGGGCAAGCTGGCTCTGGGGTTCGTGGCCTCCGAGGCGTTTTTCCTGGGTAGATGTCACAGACCCAGCAGCACCGGGAGGTTCTGCTTTGGGGTGACGGTGGGGAGCCACTGACCAGCCTCACTGATATCCTGCCAGCTGCTCAGGTGCTGGGCAATTCTAAGTTTGAGTTTAATTTTTATTTACTCCACTACATAAAATATTCAAATTTGGAAAAAAAAATCCAAATCCCCCCAACATCTGAAGATATTTCCAGAGAACAATATCTTCTGTTTGGTCCTGCTGGGCAGGGTCCCTGGCCCTTCAGCCCATGGTGCAGCAGTTTTCACTTCGAGCTCCAACGCTCCTGGGTGAGTCCTGGCTACAGGAGCCTGCCCAAAACAGGCGCCTCCTAAGCCCGATTCACGGGCCAGTTGCTAGCTCCACTCCAAGGCGAGGGCACATAAATTCACTGGCCGTATTCCTTGCCTTCCTGGAGCTTGTCGTGCAACTGAAAATTGTTTTCTGAGTGATCCCACTGTGCAACCCAAGTCCTGCAGGGAGACGTGCCAGTACGAGCCATATTAATGAAAAGATCTAGTAAACCACATAAGGGTGAACGACTTCACTTCAGGTAGTGAGAGAGTATGTGCATCGCAGCTCAGCCGGGGGCTCGGAGGACAAGGAAACCTTTGGTGAGGGGCTGCTGCTTGGCAGATGAGGGATACAATTTTTTCACCTGGAAGAGCTGCGTGTTCCCAAACAGGGAAGAGTCTCCATATCCCTCCTGTGAGGTCTTGAAAACATTTTGAAAAATTTCCTCTTCTTCAAATAAAGAACTCATTAAGTTTTCTGTTCCTCTGAGTCCCCGGGCTCCCCATTCCCAGAGGCACAACGTTGAGTCTAATCACCAACCAGAACAACCGAGGCTTTTATTTTGGCGTAAAGCTGCATGAAAAAAGAAAGTCCCCTGTGTATATAGCTGTAACACTCGCATGATTGTAAGAGAAATGGAGGAACACACAACTGATTTCCAAATCCGCGTCTTCCTTTTTCCTACAATGAGTGTGATGCGTAATTTACACAGGCAAAAACCATACGAAGCTGATTATTTTTTTCTTTGTTTGTTTTCATTCAGTTGCAGAAGGGCTGGAACTCCAGAAACCTGAGATAAGAGCCCTACCCTTTCCTCGGAGTAGTGAGCACCACAGGGAGGATGGACAGGAATGCTAGAATCTACTCAAGGTACAACCATGAGGAGCTGGGTCTTTCTAGCACCTATCAAAAAAAGATGTCTCATATCTTTCCTGTTTTGGAAAGGAGGAGCATGAGAGCCATGGAGTGAAATGGTCCGTGGTGTCGGGGGAAATCACAGCCTCAGTCACTGAGGTACTTGCCCACGCCCAGGACGGCGGCAATAAACTGCTGACTACAAACAATATTATAAAAGTTCCTCCCTGGATGCCGTAGACACATGGATGGTTTTGCATATCTCAAAGACTCACTGGGTGATGACATATTTCCTCTTTGGGTTGACTCACGAGCTGCTCCTCCTGGTTGCTATGAAAGTTGGAAGCGCTTTAATGCTGCCTGCTGCAAGTGCGTTTCAGGAAAAGAGAGAAAATCTCAATATTGTTTCTGGATTCACTGATCTGACCCTTTCACTTCTGCAATTGGTGAACTTTGCCACTTTGACATTTATTAAATAGCTTGTTAGTGGCAGAAGCAATGACAGTAAAATAATAAAATGACATTTGTGTGTATAATTTAAAGCAAACAATCTCCTCTCTTAATCCAGCCTTCAAGGCCTGCAGTAAACAGCTGCATTTCAAGGGAAGGCTTCTAAGAAAAGAAAAGTCTGTCGGGCACTACTCTTTTCTTAAGCCATGAGACAAAATGTTTTACAGTCTAAAAGCTTTAAGCCCCGAGTTGTTACAGGGACATAACAGCTCCATTAATTAGATGATCAAATATTACTTTATTAGTGAATCCTTGCATTGGTCTGGCATGGCTTGTGCTTATGAGACATGCCACTCTCTTCTTTTGAGCACTTATAATGGAACTTTTCCAGTAAGTTATTTAATGTAATTGCTGTAATTCTCCAATCCGTGTATCTGCACCAATGTTGTGTGTTGGTTATGAGCTGGTTCAGAGTATTTATCTGTCCTGATTTTCAGTATTAGTGGGAGGGGCGGGAGGGTCTTTTCACAGTGTTCAAGTCTGCCGCCATTTCAGACCGTGTTTTGTGTCACCCACCAGGAGAGGTGGGGCTGGTAGGTCTGTGTACACGAGCTCACCCTGAGTTAGCACCGCGCCAGCACCTGGACAGAGGGGAAATCCAGAGGGAAGAGGCTGGATAAAGCTGTTACGGCAGCTGACATGGAGACCAGGACACACCTCCCCTGCCACTGGCTCCTGAGCAGGGACATTTTATACGGGGATGGACATCATCTCCTGCTGTGGCTGCTTGCCCTGCCACACAGACAGTGGAAGCGCCTGCGAGCTGCTGGCGGCCAGAGCTTACAGCCTGGTGGTTTAAGGGAAACAAATCACTGCTGGGCCACCTTGAAAGGGGGGCTGCAGGCCGAGCACTTGGGGGTGCGACAGGAGCCAGCGCGGGGAGCCGGAGGGACGGTGGCAGAGGTCTGCCGGCAGAGTCAGCGCCAGGCCATCTTCCAGGGACGTGGCTGCCCAGCTGAAATCGCTCATGGATCGAAATCAGACCTCACATTTCACAGTGCAATTGCTCCCTGTAGGACCCTACGCAGGGCCCGTATGCGTTTGTACATCATACAGCTCCTTCGCGGCTTGCAGTACTTTTAACACATAATGTACATGTTTATCTCAATGCAGGATAGACACCAATTAACACTGCTCGTTAATGAGGGCACAATCAACTCGCGTAACCTTGAACCACCGAGTGCACACAGTGATGTATGAATGAGAGGTTAACTGCAGATGACAGCTCGTTTCTTTCTGTTCTTCTGCCCAGAACACCCTGCCAATAGAGACGTTATAAATAATGTCTTCTTGTGATGGCAAGGGGGGGCATTTCAGAAGAGAGCGTCGCTCCTTCGTTTTAGGAGTGACTGCATGACATTCAGGGTTTAAGCCTCGGCACCATCTATCGCCTCGGCTGCTGGCATCAGCTGTTTCCCCCCAAGATCTCCACTGCTGGTACCCTCGACCACAGCCCGGTTCCACTTTCTGAATTAGGAAGTCGAATATGAAATGGCCCAACTTAAAAACCTACAGACAAGGGCAAGAGGCATTTTTGATGTGCCTGAGACGCCCGTGCCCATCTGACTCACAGTTGACAAGTTGCAGAGCGGTGTCGTTCGTAGTTGGTGTGAATGCTCACTTGCTCACCCACCCACAGCCATGTTATGTACTGCTTTTCCATGTAAAATGCCCTGCCGGCGATAAAGCCCCGTTAGCATCATGCTGTCTCCGCTCTTGCACGGATTATGCACATCAGCGTTCTTTCTGTGGGGAATATATTTACTTGCTGTAAGGAGCCATCTAGTGAGGGTTTACTGCACGTAAAATCAAAGTAACCATTTCTTTACTGCTTCTAGGCAATACCGAAAGAAAAAGTGCTATTTTTTTCCCTCTCCCCCCCCTCCCCCCGCCATGTGCTCCTGCTGCATTCGAGCCACAGCCAAAGCAAACAGCTAGAGCAGGTGAGGCTGTGCGAGGCCGAACGCTTATGCCTTTGGCCAACTCTTTACAAAAGGCAGGGAGCACACGTGCTCACCCTCGGTCAGCCCTACTCTTGGGGTGCCCCCACGGAGTGAGGAAGAGTCCTGAAGGACCTGCCCTCTGCACTGGCAAGAGCGGAAGCAAAGCGAGTGGGTGGAGAGCACAGGGAAGGGCTGTGCTAGGCAGAAGTGAAAGGTCTTAAAGCTGGTCCCGTTCTAGTGCACAGGGAATGGAGGAACAGAGACGGACAGTGAAGGGCCCTTCATCACACAGGCAGCGATAGCACAGCCAGGAACTTAATTCAATTTACACAAAGCTGAGGCAGAGCCCCAGTCCCCAGGCAGATAAAGGGAGCGGCGTTTGAATGGGGGACACTTCTGCGCTAGCTTGCTTTTTTGTTGTTGTTGTTGTTTTCTTAAAAGAATGATGAATTTCAGTGAATGAAAACGCAAGGGTAGAGCTGAGAGTCTCCGTGCACTTCAGAAATTTGAAGTTATTGCTCCTGGAGCATCAAAAGCGCGGCTACATTGCAAATCTATATTGTTATGAATTTTACAGTCTGCGGAAGGTACTGAGCACACCAAGTTAAATATTAAGCACTCCGTCAGGGAAACGGCTGCAGCTTTTCTGCAGCTTAGAAGTAAGATTTTGTGTTGTGCTCTGAAACTGTACCTGGAGAGTGTGGCTGGCTCTAGGGAGGGGGTGCAGGGGCAGCACCACTTGTTTCAGTTGTCCCAAAGCGGTCTCCAGGCTAAATCCAAGCGGCCACAGGCAGCGAGGTCTCTGTCAGGGTGTGCCTGGGATCCCCCACAGCAGACGATATGCCAGCCTCCATCATAACATCCACTGTGGAGCCTCCTCCGGCCTCTTCAAGCCTCTTGGGGTGGGAGTTTGCAAGCAAGCAAGCAGCTCCGCATCCCTTTGAGCAGCCTTATGCTGTGCTGGCACTGGAGTCACCCTCCCCATCTCCTGCCTGCCTACTGCCAGCGCTGGTTCTCAGTCGCCAGCCTTACCATCCCTCGACAGCTCAGCTCTGTGCTCTTCTGCGTCGTCCTCAGCTCGGTTCCCCAAGGCACAACCAGCCGGCCCTCGATGGGAGAGCGCTGAGCAACAGCTCCTGGAAAAAATGGCTGGCACACCGGCGGAGAGAGGCTCTGAGCCGTTTGACACCGTAATACACAATAAACAGGACAGTAATTTTTCATAGCTACGCTGCGTATCAGGATAGGGAAAGTAATCCAACTTTTATAAACAAGCCTTTATTCTACAAAACCCAGACACTCTCTCATGCACAAGAAAATGCTCTGAATTATGAATGTCTGTCACTTTACAATAACTATTCCTTGCCCCTTTTTTTTTTTGAAAATGCAAACAATGAAAAATTTTTTTTTTTACACTGAGAAAATCCCCATTTTTAGTTGGTGGAAAGTATTAGACTACATCAATGATTAATAGGTTTAATGTAATAGCTGAAACTGAAATTTAAAAAGCAAACAAGCCAAACAGAGCCAAACGGATTTGTTATAATGATTTCATTAGGGATTTTAAAAAGTTTGCTTTATCCTTGCAGTTTGTTGTCAGAAAGAATTGGCTGAATTCAGTCAAAATGGTTTGTTCTTTGTCTGTCCGTGGTCACCATAGCTACCATTTCAATCTGTTAACATATGTGGTATTATTTTGTTCCTTTCTCTTAAACTCTATTCACAGATGCTGTCAAGATTTTTCTTTGTACAAATCTGATCGGTTCGTGCCAGGTTTGGCTCCATGCCTTTTCAGATGAGAGCCTCTCTGATGAGGACAAGGTGGTTAGGCACTCGGTGCAGCAATGGAGACAGGAGGAGAAGCTGGGGTGAGGATGGCTCCTGCTCCACTACGGCATGGGATCCGTGAGAAATACCTCGGGAAGACATTGTCAGAGGTGTATCTTTTTCCTGGAGAGGTAGGTATTCCCTGGATGTGCTGTGGCAGATCCTCAGCTGCTGTAAATCAGTATAAACGCTTTCATTTTAGTGGGGCTGTCGTGCCTGCTGATGGTCAGGTCCTGTGATGTTGCTCATTACACAGGTTTTGGGTAAGGAGCCAAGAGATGAAGGGAGGCATGACTACAACATTTTAAATAAATAAGTAATGAGATTGTATAGCTTCTATTCTCTTGCTTTTTCCAGTCTTAGAAAAGGTTCAGGTTGCCACTGAGTATGGAGGTGTATCCACTCTGGACAATGTAGGTGGCTGGAATATTTAGAGGAGATCAGATTATCCACATTTCACATTTTAATTGGCGCTGAATGGGAAGAGAGTCAGTTTTCTCTATTGGTGAATATGAAGATGATTGAGATGGCTTCATTTTCTGTCCAGCTGTGAAGCAGGCAGGTAAATGTATTGATGTGAGTATACAGGCAGTACAGTTTATAGTGGGGAAGCCGTAAGAGAAATCGGATAGATAGTCTGGAAAAATACAATTTTTTTTTTTTTTTTTTCACAACAAAGCTCTCACAGTAAAGAGTAAAGTTAAGGTGTGTCTGTCTCTCTTTTTTTTTTAGTAGTATAAAAGCCTTTGTTTAAAGCTCTGTGAGTCTGATTTTGAGAGCTGCTGAGCACCCTGCTCTCTGATTTCTTTTAACTGGAGATGTAGGTGTTCAGCATTTCTGGCAGCCGGGACCCCTCTACTAATGCCTGCAGAGAGTAGCTGGAGAAAGTGTGAGAAACATTATTGTAATGAGGGGCTAATTCTGCCTCTCCTTCCTGGCTCTTGGTGCAGATGAAAGAGTGCCTGGGAGTCACTTTATGTGCACGGAGAAAGGGAATTCTGATTTACCGGCTCTGGCTCCCCAGGGGCAGGGATGCTCTCCTAGCACAACTCACAGTAAGTCACATCTGCATTTCCAATATAAGGCCCATTTTTAAGGACTCCTAGTTCGGCTATAAAAATTCACTTAGCATGCATGAATAGAAACCAAATTGACAAGATAGACCATAACTGCTCTGAAAGGGCCATTAGTTCCTGTCGTATGAAAAAATCCACATTTTTAAAAAGCGAGTATTGTTCACATTTGCACAAGAGGCTGTAACTGTTCCTTCTAAGTCATCATAGCCTGTACAGAAATAATAATTTTCAAAATCTCTATTGATACCACAGGCACAGAAACAGCAGGAAGCAGATGTCTCTGCTTGATATTAATCCAGAACCTTCCAGTGCCTCCAAGCAGGTTCGGATCAGTGTAAGTTCTAGATTTACACTGATGTAACCGAGAAGAAGAAAACCACAGTACAAAGATTTGGTCCAGTGACTGAGAGTTTGGTGAAAGGTTTCAGCTGTGCTCAGATGAATCCCTGTGGGGCAGTGGCTGTGAGAGGGTACCAACAGGTTGTCCGTTGAGAAACACCTTCCACCCCCTGTGCTCAGTGCTGGGGGGGATCGGGGCAGGGGAAATACATCTGTGTTTGATGCTTTTGCTGTTTAATAAGGGAAAGGCCCAAGGCAGACGGGAACATAGCTTCTTTTTTTTTTTAAATTGTGATTTTAGGAGGTACTAGGTCATGGCATTTTCTAAAATTGTTTCTTTCAGTTGGTGTTTAATCCCTCACTTGACACCAAATTGAGGTTTCATTGATTTTTTTTTTTCCCCAGGTTTTCATGTGTTGCAGGTTTTCTTTAGACAAATAGCAGTGAGGAACTATCTTTGATTTCTCCTCCCCCTGACATCACTAGCATTTGAGATTTCCAGATTATATTTGGAATGAATGGAAGAGAGATTGTAAAATTGAAAGTTGGCACTAGAGGCCCGGTGAGTTGCACTGTGCCTTGGGGGTGTGCTTACAGGAACACTGGGCCTGAGCCTTTTTGTACTGGTTTTACAATAAAGGGAATTTCCAGGGATTTCAGCAGAGTCATCCCCATGCACGTCAGAAGGACGTGAATAAGACTACTTTCTCCACTCCCACATGTGTGTATGGACATACCAACCTATACGTTTCTACTCTCTTACAAAAAGTTTGCTTGGACATGTGACTATGTGTTTTGAGGGCAATTGCAGATTAATTTCTAGCAGTTCCCCTTCATGTGAGAATGGCAGTGGTCAGAGACCCCGTAGGATACCCCAGGCTAAATTTCTCTAAGATCATCCTATGTCATGGGAAGAGATTGGGCTGAGTGGTGGCATAAAGGGAGCTGTGTTGGCAGAAAGTGAACCTGGGGATTTTTTGGCAGGATTTCAGGAGCAAGCAGCTGCCTCTCAGCTGGACCTCTCTCTGCCCGTTGCTGGGATTACCACAACAGCAGCGAGCCAAGTGAAGAGGACCCCCAGGGAAGCAGGAATCCGCCTGGCTGAGGGACTCTGCTGCAGGGTTTCTGTCGGAGCCCTGGGCACCGATGCCCTTCATGGGAGGGCACAGAGGGCTGCTGGCAGGGCTGCAAAGGTGGGACACCTCTCTCTGGGTGGCCTTCTCTGCTCCCACCAGCGGACCCCGATGGCATGGGCCACTGTAAAGTTGCCACCATGGAGGGTCTTACATGGAGGAGTTGTCCTGCCGGATCCAGCCAGTGCTTCTTTCAGTCTGTCAGCCTTGCCGCTAGCAGCGTCCTTCGAAGGTAATGCCACAGCACCGTGTGAGCAGCTGCTCCAGGGGAAAACTTCTGCCCCCACTCAAAAAAAAAAAAGAAAAAAAAAAAGATTGATTTAAATGCTGAAGTTGAAGGAATTGTATTCCTTCCAGGCTCTAAAAATTGTTATCTATTGTTAAACCCCTGGATCTCTTAATGTACAGCATCCGATCTTTGTCCCATTAGGTTTTTTGTCCCTGAAGGGATTGTGTGCATTTCTTGTTTGAAATGTCCTGTGAGAGCAATTAGGTTACTGGACTCCCAGTCACCCTGAAAATGATGGCAGCCGTCCCCTGCAACCCCACCTCCCCACACAGGCGTTAGCAGTGCGTGCTGGCGGCCCTGCTGCCGAGATGGTGATGAAGGAGAGAAGTGAAATGAAAGAAGTTTATAAAAAGAGAGTGGCACCTTCCCAGGTAAGCACTGTGCTAGCTGCAACCGTCCCTACAATGAAATGGCTCCCCAAAGGAAATATTTTTCCCCATTTGTTTTTTTAAGGAGTGATGAGTCTCTTCGCACCTTGTGTTTCCCTTCTGATATGGAGATTTTCTGCTTAAACACAGAACTGAGTGGAGCAAACACAGCAGCTACTCTTTGTTTGCCAGGGGCCTCCTCCTCATCCTCAGGAAGGGAAAGGTGCCTGTCCCACCTCAGAAGGGGCACCACCAGCTGCGGAGGGGTTAATAACGCCCGAGCCCAGCTCCTGTCTCACCCTCTCTCACTGCTGTTCCTTCCCACTTTCTCCTCCTGAGCTCCTCAGGGCTGCGCAGGGGTGCAGGGTGGGGGGCAGAGAGGGGCTGTCCGCTCTGGGGGGTGCCCCCGCTCTGGAGCCCCACTGGCTGGGGAGAGGGGGAGCTGAGAGGGAATGGGGCTTCTCAACAGCCTGAAATGTAATTAGCTCCCAGGAGGAAGGGAGAGAGGGGAGTCCTCTGGGGGCAACACTGGGTGGCGGGGAAAGCTGTGCACCCCAGGAGCCACGTCCCTGCCAAGGGGATGCTGATAAAGGCACATACGGATGGGTGACTCCTGGTCCCATCGGCTTCACAAGCTGTGAAATAGCTCCTAGTGCGGATGCTGAAACAAACCCACCGGGGTCTGCGTTCACACTTCGCTGGGACAGACGGGGTGTTCTCTGCAACTCTGCCCGCACCGAGAGGCTGTGTGTTTGTCCCACCGCTCTCCCTGCCATCGCCAGCCTCTGCCTGTGCAGGATTTCAGTCCCGTCCTTCCTCCCAAGGCCACCTCTTAGTGTCTCCCCCCTGGGCCAGCCAGGAGCCCCGCTCCAGGCCACGCTGGGGGTTCCCCTGCTGCTGCAGCTCCCCTGGTCCTGCCGTGGCCCCCCGCAGCTGCCAGCAGCCCTTCTCCTGCCTCCCCCCACCGCTGACCAAACCCCAACTGCTTCGCGGCACCCTCTCACCCCCACCGCAGTCCTCCCTGTACTTTTTCCACTGGCCTCCCACTCACTACAGGATATGAGCCATTTTCTCCAGTGGGAAATAAAAGTTTAGATTAAAATTTGCTGTATTATTCCCTCTCTAAAAGCAGCTTTCAGGCTGCAAGGCTCCAAGGACAAATTTCCAAAGGAGCGCAGGAGATGTAGGGACAGATTTTGAGGGTTTTTTAGTGACATAAAAATAAAATTAGATGCCCCTTGGGATTTTTTCAGCAGGAGGAGGTGTTTTTTACATTTGCATGTGGTCTGTTTATGTCTTTTAGGCATCTAAATGCTTCCAGAGATTCGGGTTTTGAACACCTAAGTTCCCTTGAAACCAAAGAGAGCCTGGCATCAGTTCCCATACGTTCCTTCCAAATTGCAGCCAAAATTATTGTCCAACTTGGAGAACGAAGTTCTTGTGTAAGAGATTATAAACCCAATTTCCGCTCTGCTTTAGCAGGCAGCTTAGCACCAGGGGAAAAAAAACAACCCATAATGTTCACTGTATAAACATCTTGTTCAAAGGGTAACATTTTCCTGATTAATAGCCTTCCAGTATTAAAAACAATCACTCTAGAGAGTGATTAATTGTCCCTTCTACTACTAGTAACCAAATATATGTGTGTGTATATACACACATACATATATATACACACACCCGTGCAAACACACAGGCACATTCTCACTGGGGTAAGCATTTTTAGTGTGTCTGTTTTCAAGGAAAATACAATATGCAGGAGGTGAGAGCTGCTTTTTACAACTTGGGCGACCGAAAAGGGTTTTACCTCTTGTACGCCTCTGTTGCCAGAACCAGCAGCCCCGGGGATGTGCGGCGAGCATTGCTGTCCTGCTGAGAGGCACGAAACGCTCACCTGGGCAGGCAGGAGACCAAGAGGCAGGAGATGCTTTGCTTTTTGTCCAGGGCATGAAGTCTGCTCAGCTGTTGGGAATCCCTGTTGTGTTTCTGCTTTATCTGTATTTTACTTGCGGGACTGACAGGGTTAATGACAGTAAAAAGTTTTCATGTAAAAACTGGCAAGGAGAGATGCTTTTCCACTGAAAAGATAACCAAATTTCAAGAAATTATTTAAAGCAACAGTCCTGTCTGGTCCAACCTGTTAGGCTACAGCAAACACACAACAGTGACACCATCTTTATAAGGAAAAGACTTTTTTTTTCCCCCTCCTTTTGCTCTGATATCTCAACAGCTGAACAGATTATTATGTTACAGTAATGTCCAGACGTTGCAGCCAAGCTCAGGGGCTAGGAAAAAACTACTGTCCTTGCTTTATGTGACTCAGTCTGCTATAGATCATCTATGAAACTCCTCCTGATCCTACACATTGCTTGAGGAGCCTCGGCAGGACATACTGGTGTGCACAGTCGCCTGTAGGATCACGGCCTAACGCGTTTAAATGAAGGATCGATCCAGGGAAACAAGACCCCTGCCCACCAGAGTCGCTCAGTGAAGTAGAATCTGTTGCTCGTTTGGTGTCTGCAGTAGTCAGAGGCTGCAAAAAGTGCATTCGCTGGTGCTGCTGAAAAATAAAATACAATCCTGTATTTTTTGTACAGTCTCTCTGCGCACACTGACCTAGAATCTGCAAAGAGTTTTCTTTATGGCCAGGAAAGAATTTTTCAAAGTTTCCTTCGAGAACACCACCCAAATCTGTAGCGCTTCATCAGGACACTCTGAAACCTTCAGGTTTTTAGCCTAAGCAGAAAGAAACCCACCACCACTGTTAAGGATGCAAAAACAAACACAGAGAATTTTCTCAGTGGTTAGAGATGAAAAGCTCCACCGGCATCCGAAATGTTCATGGCTCGTGGGCTTCTGCAGGAAGGTTTGGAAGAGAAAAGCAGCCCTGCCGGGGATGGAGAGGGGGGTGCTGGCCTGGACAACAGCTGTGACAGGTGTGAACTGGCTGTGGCCGTGACAGCCCCAAACTTCCTGCTCCGGGCACACACACGTGCATGGTGCACACACCCCCCTTGGCACCCAAGGGAGAACTCTGGGTCCGCTCTTCTTGCTGGGCATCCCCTCATCTTCTCCTGGGGACACGGAGCAGCCTGGCAAGCGGGCAGAGGGTGCCCCGCTGCCCCAGGGCATGGCTTTGGCAGGGGTGGCACCCCTCAGGGCGCTGCCAGGCAGAGGTGAGGCCGCAGGGGACGCGTTGCTGCTCCCCCAGCCCGCTCCTGCGGGACCGTGCTGCTCAGCCCTGCTCCCGGGAGCCGCGGCTCGAGGGAAGGCAAGCAGTTGTGAAGTGCCGGCAGTAAATGTCATTTCAACGGTTTGAAAGAGTGAAATTGTGTTATAAATATTTTAGATGATTAACTTAGATTTTAATCCTGAGGCCTAAGCGGGTAACGGCGATGGGTGGGGAGGAAGTGAAGGAAGACCAAAATTGGGCCCCGATTTGCAAAGCCATACACACGTGTCGGTGTCAGCACATCTGCGGCCTCAGGGTCAAGCTGAATACTCAGGTGTGCTTTGGCCCAATTCTCGGGTGAGGTTCTTTTTTTGATCAGGGCTGGGACATGGGAACCTGGGTGAAAAACCTCTTGAATTTCACTGGAGCCGATTTTTAAATGACGAATCAGGTGTTCCCTTCCTGCCCTTGCATTTCTGGGGTGGAAACATCGGAGTACAGAGAAGGATAACGAACGCTCTGCCATGTTTGCATTTCTGTCTATCACAAAAATGCGTTCTGCGCTCAAGAACGAATACACTTTGCACCGGCAAATATTTGTGGCTGTCAGTGCTGGGGTTTAAGAGCATCGCTAATTATTGCCCTGATTTAGAATTAGTATTTCTAAAGAGTGTGGGATCAAGAGTCGCCGTCATAAAATTTAGTTTTGTGAACCAGAAAAAGTTATTTTTACGCGGTGTAAATACGCTTATTTTTTTGTACCGTAAATAAGTAGCTTGTGGTGAATAAATATGCACAGGTACATGCATGTGTGCATGAAGGAAACTGATTATGCATCTGTCAGTGCAGTGAGTATAGAGGGGAAAGTAAATATTGAAAAGAGGTCCCTGGACTGAGAGAAACTAAGACGCATTTCAAAAAGGCATTTCTTGCTCTAATTTTAACGGAGAAAGTAGTGCATGAAAATTAGGAAGGACCCTTTCCAACTACCCAGTAGTGAAATAACTTTGACACTCAAGCACAGCATAGAAGAACGGTAAGCCGGGCCTGGAGACCGCAGCGCTCCCCGAGCAGCTCTTCCCCCCTCCCCCTGTGCAAATTCTCTCGGATTAAAATGGCAGAGGGAGGAGGGGAGCGGCCGCGGACAGTTCGGCTGATACGAGATAACCGCTGCTGGTCACATTGCGCTTTTAATTGCACGGGCCGATATAAAAACCAAACCAAACAACCCACCACCAAACTTGCTGCAGAAGTGAATTTGAATGGAAATAGAAGACACACCCCACAAGCTGCGTTCCACGATCATGTATTGTTGTCCCTCGCCCTCTGTACAGTGCGGGTCGCGGGTAAGAGCGAGCAGTCTGTACACTTTCGTTGCCCGTCTTTGCCAGGCCGGGTCTGGACCCCTGCCCCCCCCGCATCGTGCCGGCAGGAGCCTCGTGTGCCGAGGCGAGGAAAACCGGTCTCACTTCCCCTTTTGTTTCCGCCCCTCGGCCCGGCGCCTTCCCAGTTTGGGGAGCGGTGCCGTGCGAGGCTGGCGCCGGGGCAGCAGCACACACGCCCTCCGCCGGGGTCGGGGAAGGGGGGTGCGGTGCCCGACCCCCGGAGCTGCTCTTCGGACGGCAGCCATGCGGGCAGGGCTCCTGCGCCGGGCCAGGCCGCCGCGGGCCCGAAGGGCTCCTCCGCGGGCCCATGGGGCTTCTCCGCGGCCCCAGCCCCCCAGCCGCGCTGCCAGTCGCTTGGGGAGCCGGGTGCCTCATCGGGCCCTGGAGATTTGGGGTGTGGGGGCGGCTGCTCCCGCCCGGCCCCAAGAGCGGGTCTTGACTTGGCAGAAGAGCCCCTCGGGGGGGGAGGAGGGGACAGGAGTTACTTGAGGGGACCTCGGGGCAGCGCCGCCGCAGCTTGGGGCAAGGGCTTCAGCACGGGTCCCTATGGCGGAGACACCCCGGGGAGCGGCCCTGCCGCGGGGGAAGCCGGCAGCACCCTGCTTGTCGGGGCCCGATCCTGCTTGGGGCTGCGGCCCGGGGGTCCCGTCTGTGCGGTGCCCGTTTCCCCGCTGGCTGCTCTCACCCCCTCAGGGCTCCGCTCCCGGGAAGGGCGAAC
>VWZZ01007160.1:1001025-1039271 GCA_013399095.1 Psophia crepitans
CCCCCTCCTGGACTCGTGTGTCTGTGGGCTCGGTGGTAGGGGTGGATCTAGAAGGCATCAAGTTGTAAATATAATTTCTTCGAAGGTATTTAGAAGCGACTTGGGTCTGTATTTTAATTTTCTCTCCTCCTGAGAAGCTGCTCGCCTCCCCCCTCCAAAAAAGAAAAAAAAAATGTTTCACATTCCAGCTATTCTGCTGCGGTTCTTTGTAAGCTATTTTAAAGTGGTATAGAAGCAAATTTTGAGCAAACAAAGGAATTGGGGCTGTGCTGAAAGGCAGGTGCTGGAAGCACGTTAGTACTGATGTATCTCCGTGTATAGAAAGACAGGCTGTTGACCTCCTTAGTTTGAAATGTAAGCTTTTTTTTTTTTTAATTGTTCCTTTGTAAGTGGACGTTGAAGCCAGTGAAAACCCTCCTCCTGTCTGGAGATCCTAGGGTTCGAAGTTGTCCCTTTGCCCAGCCCAAACTTAATTGAATGCTCCGTACCTCTTGCCTTAAAACAAAAAGAATGGTGTGGAAAGCAGCGGTGTCTCCTTATCAAATAATCCGGAGAGTTACTATTGTGTGGATTCAGGGAAAAGGTTTCTCGTGGATCATCTTCAGACTGTGCACTAATATGTTGGATGCCTTTTTTATTATTAAATGTAAGGTCTCGGAGGGGGGAGGGGCGATGACGATTTTTTTCTTAAGTTTAATATTACTTGTATTTATTAACAGAAGAATTTTCCCCCCTTCATTTTCTTGACAAAGTAAGATACAAGGTCTTAGCACATGGGAACTCCATTTCTTGGTTGACCAGGAGGGGGAAGGGAGGAGGGGGGGGGGAAGGAGGAGGAGAAAAAGTGGGGGGGAGGGAGGGAAGCTGTTAGTTAGGCAGCAGTTGACACTGTTTTTCAATCTGTAGGTCAAACGCAACGTTTCTGTAACACACAACACGCATCACACTGGCTATTAGCCAGGTATCACAACAATACTTGGGCTTTTCGGTCACCCCTGTGAATTACACTCTTTTGTGCAATTCATTTCTCTAACATAATAGATAGAGGGGAAGAAATACTGTGTGCCCCTTCCTCACTATTATGTGCTCAGCTATACATTGTTCTGGTTTTAACTTATAGATGTACAGTGACCTATACAAAGGTTACTGCTTTCTGCGCTGAGTGGAAGGGAGGGGGAAGTGTGTGATGTGGAGAAAGAAATTTTCTTTCTGAGTAATATATACCCTAACGCAGCATCAGCAGGCGTTCATGTTTGAGCTCGCTGTTTTACACTGTGTACTCTTGGCAGCTTTACCCGAAGTAAAAGATGAGTCTTCTGATGACCTGAGTGGGCTTCGGATCCCCCTTTACTGGTCTCTCTATTTTTTCTGCCTTTTTTCTTTTTTTTTTTTTTTGCCTTAAAAGTATACTTTTTAGTTAACAAGTTTGAGGTGAACTTTTGTCTGCTTGCGTATTGAAGAATTGGTTTCCTGGCCTGCGGAATTGCGCCGGAATAATTTTGAAATGCAACATTTTTCCCAGAATTTTGTGATCCTCTGTCCTGAAGGCTAAATAGCCATGTTATGTTTTATTTGTTATGCCTCTTTTGTTTCCCTCTTTAAGAAAGAAAACCCTAAATAAGTCTAATGCGCTGCACTAAGACCTTTAGACTGAAGCTGTGAAATTGTCCTATTTCAAAGTTAAATCGATGGAATAGTGTTATCAGAGTGCACAGATGCTGCGTCCGTTTCTTACTGGAAATTGTAGGAACTGGTTGACCAAAGCATCCTAAAGCTTGAAGGTTGGTTGGTGTCGAGTTGCGGAGGCTTTCACCTTCAGATTAGCTGGCTGGTAAAATGTGGAGGGCTTATGCTGCTTTCGCTGTGTCTGAGGGGCAAATGGCACAGACTAGGCCTTGTGTGTATTATTATTACTGTTATTTTAATGTAATGCTCAATTATACCTCGGGTTTGGCTGAGGTATTTCTGTAACTGCTGATTGTTACATCAGCATTTTTAAGTGGGTGTTCCTCTGTCCCCATGCATAGGGGCAGAGAAAGCGTTTAATTTTGTTTCACTTCTCAGCCATATGTGAGCTGTAGCAAAGAGCAATGAAAATGGGAAAGCTTTTCTGGAATCCTTATCTGTGAGACTATGGGAGAATAGCGAGGTAGAGCAAGGCAGTGGTGGGATGTTGGTCTCCATTTCATGAATTAAATAGCCAGAGAGGAACACAAAAGTACCAAACAGTATGACCTGAAAGCAAAGAGTGTCTGTTCAATGATTGCCTAGGTTTAGAGAGGGAAAGGACCTCGGCACCTTTCGGTTAGCATGGAGGAGGGTAGAGAGTGCTTGTCTCCCTTGTTTGAGCAGAGTATGAGGAAAATAGGTAAGGGTTGTGCTGCTTTGTTTTTGCTTCATCCTTAAAACCAGAAAATAACAAGTTCTCATTCTATATTAAAATGTCTTGTTGCAAGTTTGTGATACTATTTGTGGCTAAAACTTGCTGTGGCAGCAGCCAAGGAAGGACCTGATGTGATTCTTTGACTGTAAAAATGCTTGTGGCTGGTATCCTCTGTAGAAGATGGTCCTCACTCACAGCTCCTTTAGTAAATCTCTTTACAGTGGCAAAGCCTATTCCATGTGCTGACAGAATCCCAATCTGCCCTTACTCTGGGAAAATAAGTTCTCACTGCATTGATCCCACTTCTATTCTCTCAAAAATGTACACCACTATTACATTTATATAATAAGAATAGTTGTACAGTGAAGGCAAGGCTTTTGCAGAGGCAATGTGCTCATTAAACAAGTCTCTTCAACTAGGGAGAGGAACAGGCAAAACTTTTTTTGGGCTGAAAACCCTATGCTAGAGCTCATTAGAATTGGTAAAACTTGCACTTCAGCTGTGTTTCACTGTTTGGCCTTGATTTCACAGATGTGATCTGAAAAATTGCTATTGTTTCTCCTATTTCCTCTATTATTAGAGCTCAGAGTCAAATATGTGCCAGCCAAAAATTCTGTGTGTTAAACAAAGGCTGGTATTGGTAGGTCAGCATTTCTTGTGAGTCCTCGGCCTGAGACATTGAAGGTTTTGAAGAGGGAAAACTATTATGGTTCTTATAATCCATACAAATGAAACCCACATGTCCTGTTAATGCAAAAACTTGGTGGAAGGAAACATTGCATATCCTAAAGCTAAATAAAAATCTTTTGTATAGGGAAGCACTGATGTTGTACTTGACCGTTTTACTTGTTGCTTATAAATTTATGCTATTGGAACATTGAAATTAGGAGGAAGAAAACATTACTGAGCACTTTAACACAGCCAGTGAATTTAAGTGAAGATTAAAGCTTCCATAATTTTGAGGAGTGTTAAATAGCTCCCTGAAGAGAATGGTCTCTCCCAAATTCTGACATGCGTTGAAGGCAAGTGAGCTTTTCTCTTTCCTTTGTAGCACTACAACTTTAGATTCCCTCATTCGTTGTGATGACAGTAAAAGTACAAGCCACATCTTATACCTTGGATATCAGTTGTGTTGCTCATTCTGAAAAGCAGCTTCTGGGGCTATTTTCAGTGGAAACAGATGAGCAAAAGCGGGTTTGACTAAATAGCGTCTTGTAGATGTCCAAAGTTGTGATGTGTGTCAGTTGGGAGACTTCAATCCCTTGTTTGCAATGCTGCTCTCACATTTTTATTGTATTGTAACAGTTAAAGTAAAAATGGTGGAAGGAAATACTCTGTAGTGCTTTCACCTCCAGGTGCAGAAAAGTCTACTGGAAGGTGCTTGCTGCCAGAATGTCACTAATCCTTGAGGAGCTCGTCTCCTGGTCCACACTGTTAGCTGTGCTCTGTGTGCTCCTGCACAAACACTTGATAGTCCCTGGCCTTTCATGGCCAAGGCTGTGTTGTTTCAGTGTTACCAAAAGTGAAAGGGAGGGAAAAAGAAACCAACAAACCAACACCACTTTTCAATATAGTCAGAAACTTTGTCAATGTAGTTGTGTCTGAGAAATCATTTCCTAATATAGTGTCTGCTGATTTGGAACACCTGATAGGGAGGTGGTGGCATGGCTGTGTCCTTGGGGAAGAGGCTGATGCATCTATCCATCCGACTCTGGCTGTTAAAATGTGCCCACCTTCTATTTAAGATCAAAGGTGAAAGTATAACGATGGGACATCCCCTGGGAGGCTGATACCCCTAGAATAGGTATTTCTCTGGTGGTTGTAAAGGCCAGATTTCATTAGGCTGTGTCTTCAGCTTCTTTACGGGGATCTCGGGCAGGAACACCTATTGGCCTACACTATAGGGCCTGTCGCACTTTAACAAGGGGTTGTTAAAAGTCACCTTATGACTTGCACTTGGCAAGTCCAGCTCTAAGCCAGCTTGTTCTGTTTCTTTGTTTGCAAATAGTCCTGCTCCTAACAATCTTAATAGTTTGCAAATAGTCTGAGTACCCAATGACTGTAGGAGCAAATGGTGTTTCCACCAATGGACTCATCAGGGGGTGGGGAAAAATGTGTGCTCTTCAGATGAGACTTTGGGATCTCCATCTAAGCAAGTGGAAAAGTCAAACCCAAGCTCCTGAAACTGGAAATACTGGTATCCTGGAAACCTATCTCATCTCAAATGACTTTGCCTTAAACGCAACAGGCAGGAACTCCCTTAGTGCAACAGTCTCTTTGGAAAAGAAGGGAGAGTTATGAGGATGTTTGATCTAATCAGAAATACCAAACCATAATGTACTAATGCCCAGTGTGTTGATAAACCAGGCACGCCGTGGTCCTTTCACTGTTGTCTGAGGTGCATCTTGTCCCCAGCAAAAGTGTGTTTTCTAATTAGGTGGTGGAAAATTTAGGTACTGTGGGCTTTTTGTTAAACTTTCTGGTGGGAGAAGAGGAGCTTTTTGCTATAGTTGTAGTCTGATCAGCCTCTTACTCCTCACGGGCTGTATCTGTCTTGCCTTCCACAAATCACAGCCTATCTGTACATATGGTACTGCAGAGCAGATCGAAGTTCCTCAACAGGTGCTCCACCAAAAGTTGTTGCTGAAATGTTTCTTGGTTGTCTCAACCCCACAGGCATTTAGGTAAAAGCAAAGTGGGTTCTCAAGGTCAGGCTGGTCCCCAGCAGCCCTGGGGAAGGGGGAGATGACTCCTGCAGCTTCCTTACTGTGCTGGCAACTCTGGTGCGTGGGTGAGTCTCAGTCTCCTCTTGTTCTGTCACTGGTCATCGTGGCAGGAGAGGGCCCAGTCCCACTACTCCTACGTTAGGAGAATGAAGCTGACTTGTAGATGCTGACACTTTGGCTTATCCTGTGTTTTTTAAATCTACCCTGGAAAAAAACAAGAGTAGTGCTCAAGTTGTAGGCGTTATTATCAGTATCTCTGGCACCTCAGCAGGAGCACAGCTGTTGATTTGGTGCCGTACCTTTCTTACCTCTGGGCTGCTCACCTGAGGGAGACCATTTTTACGCCTGCGTGGCTCGGTAGTTAACTTTCATCTGGTCTGTTCACTTGTCCTGTGAAGAGGTGCAGAGGCTGCTGTTGATGAGCTTAGCTCCTGTTCCACCTTTTTCCAAGGAATGGCTTCGTTAGTCAAATAGTGCTGAGAACATTCTTCTCAAATCGAAATGCTGTAGTAAACAAACAAGCCTTGGTGCAGCCAAAGCCTGTGGCTTCCTTCCCTGCCTGGCACATGCAGTGTTTGTATGTGGAGGTAATAGCTGTCTCATGTACTGACAAATGTATTAATGGCTGGACTGGAATTAATACTAGGTAGAGTGAATGCTTTGTTCTTCATAGCTGGTTCCTGCTGTTTAATGAGTTGCTCTTAAAACACTTGTTTTCAGCCCTAGTTAGGTCTGTGACTTGGCCAAGTGAAGGCTTAGAGCTCCCTGTGATTAGTCATTATAATTAGCTCAGAAATCTTTGCCTCTGATCAAGGTGCACTGTATAATGCGGCTTATAGTGACCTCTAGTCCTGTCACATACCTTCAGAGTATGACAATGTGACAGTGCTTTGTTGGACGTCTGTATGTATTTTTTTAACTGTGTTGTAACTTTACTATACAACTTTTTAATGTATGCCAGGCAGGTAAATCCAAAGTAACTGGCTCCTCAGAAACTTGTGGTTAGTGCTAGTCCTCGCTTCCCTCAAATGTAACAGTTTCTGCTTGTGGCCAAGGCTTGCCTTACGCATTCCAAGTGTAAGGTAGGGTTGAGACGTGGTGACTAGTGGCTGATGGAGTGTACAGACCAAATGAGAAAGGAAACTTTGGGCTAGTTAGAGTGTGCTCCTCTCCTAGGAAGTCTGTACCTCTTTCTGCACTGAGTGACCTTGTCTTTTGAGGCTTTAACTTGATGGTATGACAGGATGAGTAATCCCATGTTTTTGAGTGTTCATACTTGAAAGAACAGTTTGAAATTCAGTTCTTGAAAATACAAAGTTGATTTGGAAACTAAACTTGGTCTTATGCTCTCGTAAGGAATTAGGTGTCTCCCTTTAAATTTAAAACTTTACAAGTTTTAATTTATAGTTCCATATGAAAGTTCTGACTACTTTGTGCTTTTTGAAAGTGCAAGAGGATGTGCTCAGCCTTAGTGAAGGCAGTGAAAGTTTCTCTAGCATATTCTAGAATCGGGCTACTTTTTGTGCTCCTCTTGTCTGTTTTGAAATGCAACAGATTGTGATGTGACTGCCTCTAAGTATTCTAGGTCAAACTCAATAAATTTGCTTCACTTCTCATGTAAAGTTTTGAGACTAAACAAGTCAGTTTTACCTACCTTTCCAAGTATCTTCAAAAATTCAGCTCTATATACAGTAGCTTGCTCTTTGAACTTCATAAAGGAAGTATTGATAAATGTTGCCTCTCTGGGGGGAGGAGGCTGCAGCAGTGTGATAAAATTGCAAAAAATCCCCTCTCGGGAGGAAATTCTAGTCTATGTTTCCCCCTTCAGCCCTATTCGCTTATCATGCAGGTACCTTTAGGGGATATCAGCAGCGTCTCGTATGTATTCCGTGTGTGTGTATGTAGCTAGGTATATATCTAGAAAAATATTCCCCTGCCCCATTAGGGGCAGGAGGATAAGGTTGTGAGTTTTTGTCTGTAAAGTTACTTCATCTTCCTTGCCACCTCCCTTATCTCTATGTTCTACACCTGGATATATTTCACAGATAATGATCTGAGAGCCAGTGGCTTGTTTTTGTAGTATAGTTGTCTACTTAGAGGGGTCTAACCATGTGGCTGTCTATAGCAGCTTTTCAGTTCTGTCTGTAGGTATCTGTGATAACCTGTCACGATAGCATGTGCGTGGTCTTTTAGACGACTAGATGTATTCTCATGTTGGGGTTTAGTACATATAGAGACTTTGATTTGAAAGTTGGGTATTAAAAGTAATTATTAGTGTATGTGACCTTGAATTGGTGTCCTTCTAGACTTTGTAACTGTAGTGTGAAAGCAGAGTGTAACAAACGTGTAATCATAGTTGTGGCTTCTGGGCTCAGAAATCCCTAAGGAATAAGTATAAACAAGGCTTGCACGCAGGGGCTCGATGCCTGCCCTCCCCTCTTAACTGGTCCCTGGAGGGGGCACAGAGAGATTCCACAGGGGAACCGGGGATGGATAAAGGCTAAGAAAAACTTCTCCTGAGTAGGGAATGGCCTCTCCTTTTGAAGAACTGAAGCGTCAGACTGGGAGAGTCTGGTTTACATAACAGTGTTGCTTTTGAAACAGCTCTACTTGCAGTTTGCATTGAAGTATGGAGGTTTTTTTCCTCATTCCTCTGACTTCCCACCTTCTTTCGGGGTCTAAACTCATCCCTCTGTTCTCATCAAAAACATAGGTTTGAGTCTTGGCCATGTATGAGTGGGGATAGGCAGAGTATTTTTCACCTCCTCCCCACCCTGTGTTGAGAGCTAGCCGCCCCGCGTAGCAGGCGCCATTGGCTGGAGTTGTATATGGTTCTGCCTTTAGGTTGCTGACAGCTGTGTGAGAAGCTAAAAGTGCCGCATCTGTAATCCAAGCTTTTTTTGGGCTAAACAGTGCAAATGATCTATAGATACCGGTCTGCATGTCTGTTCTCCCGACTGACATCTCCCCATCCCTAGGAGGGGGCTGCTCTGGATCCTTTCAGGAGTTTGGGGGGTGGGTAAAGGATTGTAAAGGCAGGCATGTGTACGAGGTGTAGCCTTCTTACTTTCTTGGTATTGTTTTCTGTCTGGGAATCTTAAAGATGTCCCTCCTGGGACCCTTGTGCTGATTTGTGCAGCTGCCACTGCACTGTTCATGGCAGTAGCCATGGGAACACAAGTAGGATGATACAAGTTTAAAACTCCAACTTGTTGCTAGGCAGACCCAGCTCAATGTGTGGATTAACTAGTCTTAACACCTCCCCACCACCCGCCATTCTGACATTCTACCTCTTTCATGGGGAAAGACAACTCAGCTTGCCCCAAATTCTGGGTCTCTGTCTCTAGGCTGACAGTATGAAACCAGCCCCAAAAGGGTCCCCAGACACAAGCCAACCTTGGGGGAAACCCCTCTTCTGCATCTGAATAATGAGTATGTGGTGGCTGGGTGAGTAGGAGTTTCAGCAGGTAGGTTTTGACACGACCTTTTCTTAAAAACAAAGTGCTGTGAAGTAAAGCCATGTGCCATCCAATGTAAAACTGTTGCACTGCTCATATAGTCTAAAAGTTGTAGCCTGCATTAAAATAGATACTGCTAAAAGTGACATACACTCTAAACAGAGGTCACGGGCTTAAAATATCGCAAGATCACTTGTAAACTCTGGCTGTAAAAACTTAAAATTATGACTAAGGCAAGGTAAACACGTTCAAAACTTAGGCTGCTTTTGCACGCTGTTAGTGTAGATGCTGGTATGTGCTGGATGAGCTGGCTTAGACCTTTTAATTTGGACCACCTCTTGTTGATAAGTTGCTTTGTCCTGAGCTTGTGTTTTAGTGCTCCTTGTTCAAGAAATAAGGGCAGCCTGTTCCCGTATGTTATTTTTGTCATTGGTGCCTGACCAAGGTTGTATGGCAAATCATGGGGGCCTGAAGAGAAGCGGGGACCCAAACTTTAAGGGAGTGCTGGGCCCCGTGTGCTTCCTGAGGGCTGAGCTCCAGCATGCCTTTGTCTATGCAGCTGTTGGCTTCCTGTATCACAGCAGTACTTGGTTGTGCTCTGGCCACTGGTTTAAATGGATCTTTTTTATTTTACAAACATTTGCTGTGCAGTAACTGTCATTCCTGTTGGAATAAGGCCATTTATAGAGATGCCTCCAATTACCACCTGCTCTTTTTCTTTCTTAGCAAAGTACACTCTTACCTAATTTAACCTCCCACAACAACTGCTTTGAAGTTGTGTTTTCTTTGCACCTTGGCTCACTGCTATCCCTTTCTCCTCTGACCACCCTAACAAACTGCAGTTGTCCTTCCAGAAATTACCTACTTTGGGGGGGAACTGCTTGCTTGGTTTGCCCCAAATGTTTTTGTAGTCGGCTCTTGCAAGAAAAGATTGCTTTCCTTTAATATGCCTCAGCCCTTTTTTTTCATTTCCTAAGTTGCTATTTGTGGTTCTTCCACTTTCATTATAATTTGTGTACAGCTTCCAGATCCTATCTATCCACCCTCTTGCTCACCCAGCCCTACTCGGGTTTCTGTGCTCTTCTCTCTGCTCCTGAGTCCTCTTTCTTTGTGCTTTGTCCCTCCAGGAGAGACATCCTCTCTGTGCCTGAGCTACATTGTAGTTGTTCTCTTAAGTTCCCTCTGAGGCTGGAAGAAAGTGGTCATGACTTTT
Organism: Psophia crepitans; assembly: GCA_013399095.1. Classification (NCBI taxonomy): domain Eukaryota; kingdom Metazoa; phylum Chordata; class Aves; order Gruiformes; family Psophiidae; genus Psophia; species Psophia crepitans. Next base: position 1,010,806 of record VWZZ01007160.1, read on the forward strand.
ACTTTGTTATAATTTTGCTCTAAAAGAGGGGAAAATGTAGCAGAACTCTGCCCCTTAACCTATTTTTTACAATGCCTCTCTAGTTAGGGCATCTGCCTGCATTTCAGGCATTTAAATAGCAGTGATGTTTTTGCCTTTTCAGGCTCTTTTCTCAAGGCTTTTTGCATGGCTGAAGAATTTCTGCCTCTGCTTCTCCTGTGGAAGCCTCGAGGTATTGCTTGCTCTTGCTGGAGCAAATGCTTCCCCCCACGTTAGCCTGGTAGAGCATCTGTCTCTTTGGCCAGTAGTGTTCCTCTTCTGAACTGTTGCGGCTGTGAGCAAACAGGGGTGTGAGAAAGGTGCTCTCTCCTGCAGCCAGGGCTGCCCTGGGCATGGGCTGAGCGCTTGGCTGGAGCCTTCAGCCGGTCTCTGTCTGCTGGGCTCTGGGGCGGAGTTGCCGTGAGTACCTCTGAAGTCTGTCCAGTGAGTTTGGAGAGGAGGGAGGGGAGGTCACCACTCCCATTTTGTGAATAAATCAAACTTCGGGGTTGCTGACTGACTCAAATCTGCAAGCAGCGAGTTGTGATGCAGTGGGGACAGTCAAGTGCTCTGAAGAGCTTTTCCTCTTCTCTTTTTCCTGCAGTCTCAGCCACAGGCACGTTGTTGGGTGCACTGAGTTGACTGGTGCTGAGGGGAGCTAGTAGGGTACAGCTGGATCTTATATGAAGTTCTCATCGCCTCTCTTCTAATCTTAGGTTTTATACAAGTATTGAATAACTTGGGGTAGAGCCTTGCTGGTGGGAACGTGGTGGCAGAGGAAAGATTTTTTTTTTTTTTTTTCAGAGCTCTCCTCTGGCTTTCAGCCCAAGATCTGAGTTGCTTGGCAAATTGTTTCCTCCTGTGCGTACTGACTCTGAGAAGCGGGTCTGCTCTCTGGGAAACTGCTACATCGTGCTCTAGCTCCTTGTACATTTTGGGTGGGTTTTCAGTCCTCTTGGTTCTTAAGATGGTTGTCCCCTCAGATTTGGTTGGGAGTGTGAGTGCACAGGATCAGTTTATTTTCTCAGGCAACTTCAGGAGAAACAGCAAGCTCTTCTCCGTGTGCAGGTCAGATGCTGTCCTTGTGGTGCAAACAGGGCAGGCACAAATCCAGTCATCCTGCCAACAGTCTGAAAATTGGCAAGGGTATCTAGGCATATATTTGTGGATTTGTGTGAAAAATGGCTACTACTATTGGAGCAGAAGCAAAGGTGGTTGGAGTTGAGAGGTGTTTGCTGTGGTGCAGCTAGTGACTGAGAAACATCTACGTGCTGGTCCAGGAGCAGAGGTGGGCAGCGCTCGTTTTGCCTGCCTGGCTTCAAAGGATGGATGTATATTGAGAGGACCTTTATAAATGTTTAAGCTGTTTAAAGCAAGTGTGCGAGTAGTTATATTAGGCAAATTGATGTCCTTTATTGTACTCATCTTGCTGAAGTTCTTTTGGAGGATGGGGGATGAAGACAGAACTTCGTAAACCCCTAATAAGAATATTTTTAGAGGTCATAAAAATAAATAAATTAGGTATCAGGGGAATTAAGCTTGGAAGCTGTCCTTATTGCTCTGGAAATTGCTGGGAGAGGAACTGTTCCGTGTCCCTTGCAGAGAGGCTCTGGGAGTAGATGCTCGTCTCCTCTTGAAACCAACAGTCTCCAGCTCAGTTTGGTGGAATGTGGCCCTGTCTGGTTATCATTCGCCCGGCTGTGGGTGCTGCGTTGCCCAGAACAATACCTCCTGAGCAGCAGTGTGTCCTTTCGTTTCAACTCAAGAGAAGGGAACTACTGGGTACAGTAGCTTTGCTGGCAAAATGATTTCAGTCTGCTGGGGGAGTGGGTGGGAGGAGATGCAATGGGGTCCCTGAAAGAGATGGGTAGGAGAAACCTTTCCAGTGACTATATAGTGCCTATATAAATAAAGACAGTGGATTTAATTCATGCTGCCAGAGCTGGGACAAAGCTTGGCGCAGGTGCACACCCAGAGCTTGCTTAAGTTGGAGAGATGCCTGCTGAAATGTTTATCAAACATGAGAATAAAAGGAAAAGGGTTGTATTTAACCTTTTTTTGATGATGCGTTTTAAAAATAACTTACTCTTCTAAAGTGAGCAGCAGTTCCAACCAGGGTTTGAAAAATTGACTTGGCGCTTGCAAGCCAGGGTGGGAAACACCTGTGCTGCAATACACCCTGCAGCAGGAAGGGATGAAATGGTTGGGTGCTGCTCGCTTACTGTGGTGTTTGCTGGCTCTTGCAGCGGGGTTCTCCTTGTGTGCTAGGGCTGCCTTCGCACTCTTATGCTACCTCGTTCTTGCTTTTTCATCAGTAGATGTAATTTGGCTTGATATCTGTATTTCACTGCTGTTCAAGTGTTTCTGAGCCTGTGGAGTAGGAAAGAATGAATCTGGTTAGTCTTAGCTCCGTTTTACCTCCGTAAAACTATGGCATGCAATTGAGGCACTGAAGCTGTCTTCAGACTAAGGAAGACACTACTGCACCAATGTGCTAATTTTATACTCTCACTTGGCAGGTTGCCTTTGTAATCAAAGGGCTGGAAATTTTTCAGTTTGAACAAAATGTTCTAAGTAGCTGTTCTCTAGGTGGAAATGGATTTGTTACGGGATACTGCCTTCAAAAGAAATCCATCTTTCCATATCTTTTTGGGCATAATCATTCTAACTAAAATTCTCTTCCCTGACTAAGTGAACTTAGTCAAGACCTGGGTAAGGCTTACCTTTGAAGTTTCCTCAGCAGAGGTGTATCTCATCAATCTCTCTGCATCTGGTGGGAATGGAGAAGGGAAGATGTTTTCAGAAAGTACCTGGGAGTTTTAGGAATGATGGTTGTAATGAATTTTGACAGAACTATTCTATTAGTGTCATTTTCTCCCTGTTTGGTTAATAACTATTGTACAGGTTTGGTAGAGAGCATGATCAAAATACAAAAGCTTATTTCTAAGTTAGTTTGGGAGAGAATGTTGTACCATACCTGGCACGTGGGAATTATGCAGCAGGGAGTAAGTATCTGCTGCTCATCAATGCTGTAAAAGTAATTAGAAACATCTTTTGATGCCCTTGGGTTTTTCTCCTTTGTTTTAGGGAATCAATGAGCACTGACTGGAGAACATACATATCCAGACTTGGTGTTTTCCAACAAAAATGTTCATGGGAGGAGAACAATCACAGAGCAATCATATATTTTTAAAGTGGTTTGAAATGAAATGTTAACTCAAAGGCCACGTTATGTTACTGGAAAGCTTAAAACAAATGGCAGAATTGCTTCCAGGCTGTATGAAACTTGTGTCTTTCTGTTGCCTTTGATTTATTTTTTTCTAAGTAGTTTCCAGTGTTCTTGAATCTATATAGAATTTTAAATACACTATTTTTTAATGAGCCTAAAATTTCAACTTCTGTAATACTATAATGAGAGCTGGCTGCTAAACTTTGTTGCTTTGAGTTTAAGATGAAACAAAACTCTGTGTGCCATATGTTAAAAGGACACGCCGACTTGACAACAAGAATGTATTTTATCTTCTGCATTTTGGCAAGACTCTGTAGTCTTGGAGGGCAACTGTAAGGAGAGAGAAATCAGTGAAGATGTAAGAATGATGAGAAGGGGACTTGTGAGGTCAGTGGAGCTGGAAGCTATTTTCTTAGATGGGAGGGGGGAATAGGAAAAAAAACAACCAAGAAAGGCTGAAAACCATGGAGTTCTTGAGAACTCCAGCAACTCAAACCCCAAACAAAAACACTTCATGGAGTTAGTGTCCTCTTCTAAAGGTGTTTGGTTACTCTTTCTGTTGTTTGATCATTTGATAAATTAAATGTACAGTTGGCAGTTCAGTGAGTGCAAGTCCGCCCTTCCTACACTTTGGAGAACATGGTCACAAATTGAATTCCTGAGACCGGGAGACAACCAGGCTGGTGGAGGGATGGTGGAAGGGAAGCTGCATTCATGACAGCATCTTACTAGCCAAACGCTGTTGTATCTAAGGCCTGACACATCGACATTGAGCTGAGCTACAGCAGCTGTTCTTGTCTGTGTTAGGGGCTTGCATACATGGCTGGGTACTGCTCTGGCAACCTGGGCAAATATGCAGCTTGCCTGATATTGGGAGAGCCAGCGCAGGCCTGTCCTTGCTTCCTCCCCTCCCAGGGAAGGAGAGCTGTGGCCTTCTCTGCTCATATGCCCTCTGCCAGCCCCACAGTTTCTCAGGCCGTTCTGCTGAAACTCTTTGCTATGATGTTTGTTCTACCTTACCCAAAAGCAGTTTACTCAGAAATTGAGGATTTGCACTACTGGCATCCCACCATGTTTGGCACCTGCTGTTGTTGCTATGTCACTTTTGATTTCCTGTGACCATCAGCAAAGTGTGGTGTCCCCACAGCATACCGTTTACTTGGTCCCACTGTGCTGGGCTTGGTGAAGCTTGGTTACCATGCAGCTGATGACTTGATTGCCATAACCTGTGATAAAGGTGTATGGGGGATTGCAAGTGAGCATTTCGGCCATCCCGTCGGTATATTTTGCTCTCCTGTTGGTTGTCCTGCCTGTCCTTTGAAGCCAGGCACCATCCCTTTGTACTGCCGTCAGGGCATGAGGACCTCATGTGTGATTACCTTTTGCTGGACTGTAGCAGGCCGCTGGAAGTGCGAGCGAGCCAAATGAGCTGCCGGCTCTGGGGAGTGTGCCTGAGCCAGATGCGAGAAGAGCCAAACACTGTAAGTCGCCATGCAGGCTGACTCTTGGCACAACATTCAGCTGAGTAAAGTTGCAAGACACGGGCTTTGCAGGGTCTGGAGTCTGAATTCACCTCTGAGTGGACCTTCTCAAGTCGTGTTACTTCTTTTCAGGCTTGAGTTTTACAGTACAGGTTTTGTTCCTCTATCTCTGTGTTTTACTCCATGTAAGTTCTTGGCTAAATATTCGTGTGGGTTAAGGGGCCCTTACAGCATTCTCTTTCTACCTGTAACCTCCCTTCTTTCCAGACTCCCTGTTTCATTGCAGAGCTGCACGAAGCACCATATCTCTTTCAGTGGTGGAAATACTGTTAGTACCTGCATTCCCAGACTTCTCTGAGGCTGGAACAGGTCTTGCCTAACTCAGATCTCCCAGATCGTGCCAGTTCCTCTTTCTTGTGCCATGCAACAGCTCAACCTCCCTCCCTCTGAAAAACAAGCAATATTGCAGTCATTCGTGCGCTGTTCCATGTGTTCAGAGCAGGACCTTCCTGAATCGTTGGGGTGTCCTTGCTGCAGCACATGGTTATGCTGGTGCTGAATTTGGCCAGACGTGTTCAACACCCAGCTCAGTAAGAGCAGGTTTGTGCTGGTGCTATTAGACAGGCGTCATCCCTGTTGTGCTGGGAACACAGTACTGTTACACCCTATTGTTTCACAGATGTGTCCGTGTCACACAACTGTAGGGTGACAAAGATCTTCTTGTCAAAGCAGATGTTTATGTGGCTATTTAACTTGCATTGTAGTGAACTATCTCCATGCAGCTGTAATTGTGTGGAGTAGGAATGTGGGCTAACATTGGGTATGGTGCGTATACGCCTCCAAATAGCCCTAAATAAATAGTCTTTGGTTGTGGCCAAGCACAGCTAGAGCGTTAGTGGAGCGAGCAAGGGAATGAAGTAATGATTGTGGATAGACCCTGGAATGAACTGGACGGGGGAACATGTCAGCACACCAAAAATGGCCCTTCTGTGTAGATGTCTGACTAATTGACAGTGATGAGAGAAAGAGCACGTAGGATGCTGGGGTTTGACACTAGCTCTTGAAGGGCTCTCTGGGATATATCTGACTGCTGGAGGTGGCTTGTGAAGCTGGCTGATAGGTTCCTTCCAGTGTTTAGATGTGTAGTAACAAGAGAAGGTGGCATTGGCAAGGGAAGAAAAATAACTTGTTCCCCTCCTTCAGTCACTTGGACTGTTAAGAGTACAAGCCTATGCTGGGACTGGCGAAAATGAATGCTGTCACCTGCAGCGTTTGTGGCTCTTGGTACTTCCCTCCACATAGAGGAGCTTGGGACGTTTGTGTGCCACAGGGAAAGTAGCTGCTGTTCCTGTTTGGGACAAGACTTTCAGTGCATGGTTAATCCAGGTACTAAGATGAGTAATTGGCACTTCTGCTCTGGATGTGTGTTCTCCATAGCTAAGCCTTCATCGTGTTCTTGTGTTTCTTACCCTGCTAGCCCCTGGCTGGATCACCTCTCTGCATAATGGAGGCTGGAGTTGAATAAATGAGAAACCAGTTGGAAAGTGAGCCAGCTTAGGATGCAGATAATGTGGTGATATTTCTTCCTCTTCCTCCCTCTTTTGGCCCAGTGGCTTAAAACCTTGTTCTGAAAAAAAAAACATTTTCCAGTTGATTTTTCAAATGGGGAAACAGGCAAGGCTTCTAATATGGGGAGGTAAGTTTGATTTAGGTTACTTTGCCCTGCAGCAAAGAACACTGACATCTGAAGGTAAGAGGTGGTGATGGGGAGAAGACTCTAAAAAGAGCTTGGTTTCATTAAGCAAAGTCACCTAAAATCTTGACATGTGAGAATCATTTCCGCTTGGCGTAGACTGTGGCAGGTGTTTCACCATAGGGGACTCATTGCTTGACTTCCAGTGTGACCTTGGGCAGAAAGCTGAACCTTTTAGCTTTCTCTGTTTTATGTTAAAGCTACCCATGTTGTTCAGTATAGGGGTAAAAATAGAGTGAGCAAGTGTGCGTGTATCTAGAGACATTAAAGCAGAAACTAGTAGCCTGAGCAGAGCTAGTGCTTTATGAGGCAGGGCTGGAATCCCCTGTCTGATTTGGTGACAATCAAGATGGGGAGAGGAGGTGTCCGTGTTTGTGGTCTGTTTTATTAACGGAATTGATGCATCTGAAGTCTGATCTGACCACAACAGACTCTGAAGGTAAAACAGGAAGAAATTTTCCTTTGTAATGTGTCTTCCAAAAGTCAGAAGTGTTTCTGGCTGCAGGGTAACTAAGGTGCATCAACTATTCCACTGTGAATTCCTCATGGAGACAGTGTGCTTGCTCTAGCTTTACTGCAAAGTAAAGCAGGTGCAGCCAGTGCTCAGCTTGCCTGGCCATCTCAGGGAGGAGTCTGCATTTGCGCACGGAGCGGGGAGGGAGATGTCTCAAGCAGGGAAGGCAGAAGCTAAATTTATACATTTTCCTTTCAGGCTGCTTGGGAAGAAGAGAAATATATAGCAAATAAATGTGCGTTGGGGTTAGTGTCTGTTGTGCCAGACCTGTGCTGTGTGTTCTGAGCAGTGTTGGTGTGTCTCAAAGTTGAATTCCTTCCCTCTGTCCATAATGGAGTGATGAGGGACTGGAAGGTTTCCCAGACTGTCCAGTGCTGCTCATGTAAGGGTATAGTTCTCTGGGTTACCTTCACTTCTAGTTCATGATGCTGCCCCTCTTGCTTGCTCATGTAGGAAAAACTATTCCCAGGGACCACTGCAGCTGGGGAGTCCTCAGCTCTGACTGCTTTGATCTTGTCTCTGTGTCTGGACAGGGACACCATGTTTCACTTCCATGGGTGAAGCCTGGCATGGTGGAACAACCACTGTCCTGGAGCAGGGGGAGTTTGCTGGCTCAGGAGAATCCCTCTTAGCCCTTAAAGGCTTTGGAGGATGTTTCTTGGCAGTTTTTCTGTTCAATGCTTTTCTTCTGTGACTGTTTCACCAGAGGATTTCTAAGAATCTGGAGGTCTGTCCCCTGAAAATCTGGGAGTGGAATACAAGATACCGGAGAAGGTGGGGAAACTCTTGAGGCAGTGTGTTCTGGCATGCTGGATTCAAGCAGGTGCCTGAAGCCTGAAATTTCTGACACTCAAAGGCCTCGTCTACTGCGAAAGCTGGAGAAATGAATGCCAAGTGGTGCTAATAGAAGCATGTTCAGTTCTTCTCGACTTCTGTCTAGCTGCTGGCCTAGATAAGCACCCTCTGCATCAGTCACACCGTTGTCTCATGCCTCTGAGCTAAGCTAATTTTCTCCATGATGGTGTAAAACAGGAAATGAATTCCAAATCTTTATTAAATGACAACTCTGACACTACCCCCTGCTAAACGATGAGAGGACAGCTGGTCTATGGGCACATCACAGCATTTGTTACTCGGCCAAGTGCAAGGTGCCTGCTGCACCCATCAGAAGTCCTTGGTAGTGGATGTCAGGTGTTCCAGCCCTCTCTGTGCGAGGTGTGTCTGTACAACACACGAGTGCTGGGTGTTTGGAAATCTTAACAGAACGCGTGTTCAGTTGGCTTTTGGAAGGGAGAGATTAAAAGCAGGTCCTAAATGTGTCTGCTGTGGTCTGTGAAAACCACGGTCTATTGGATGGTGAAATTATCTTCTTAGGCTCAGTTATAACAGAGCCTTAGGGCACCCTGAGGGGAACAGGCTCTTGTTACTCCAATGTGGAGGCATAATTTAAGGAGGCCCCTCTCAGGGTTCAAGGCCTCCTGGTGACCTGCTTTACCGTGAAGAGATGCTATCATGACATGGACAAACAGAAGCTGGTCCAAGGCTATGACCAAGTACGCCTTGCTGTAGTTTGACGTGTGTTATGACAGATTGAGTACACAGGTGAGCTGAGAAGAGGGTAAGAGGTCAGAGGAGCTAGAAGAGCTTCTCCTGGATCTAGCAGCCAAACAGCCATTGTCTGAATTGGTACCTGGTGGGAATGGCTTGTGGAGAGAAGAATGAAACACACTGGCTCAGCAACCTGCTTGCTAGTGTGCACCCAAGTGTCTTGAAAATGTATTTCTTTAAGGTGCATTACCAGCTACGCAGAGCATTTCGTGTGTCAGATAATTGATCTGTAGCTGTGCCTTGGTTATCATAAGACTTTTTGCAGAGTACGTCTATCCTGCTAATAAAAATCAGCCATCCATCTAGTAACAAAAATCCCTGTTATTTATTTCTGGAAACTTGCTTTTGGATTGTCAGAGTGTGAATACGCTGATGGGCTAAGCAGTAAGTCTGAGGTGCATGGTGCTGGCTTGGTCCTTGCTCAGTGCAGTTTGTGTAGGGGAGCCCGGATGGAGTCCCCGGATTCGGGAGCAGTTGCTGGAAGCCAGGCTGCCTGCTGCTTGTGTCTTCTCAGCTCTGTGAAGCTTTGCGCTTTTAAGTGAATGATCTTTCTCAGTAATTGGTCCAGGGGCTTGGAAGAAAGAGGTGTGCAGCACCATGTTCTGCTGTAGAGCTGTTTGTAGGGGAGCAGAGTGTGATGTTGCTCGTATTTTGAGAGCAGTCCTTAAGGCTCGTCGTTCTTAAGAACGCTGTGGCTGGCTCTGATGAAGGCCTTGCAGGGTGGCTGTGTTGCTACTTTGCAAAGCTCTTTCCTTGTGGCTTTATCAATTACAGCTTTAAAAATAAACTTTGAATTAATGGCTGTGTGCGGGCTTGTGATGGTAGGATACACTGTTAGATTATCTTTGAGACAGAGATGTGGGTCAGCTGCTGGCAGGCAGAAATCCTTCATGTAGGTGCTGTGTGGATGGCAAACCCCACCTTTCTACCAGCAAAACTTGCTGGGAGGCAGTTTGCTATAGCTGTACAAAGCACAGCTCTGCCAACATAGCAGGATACGTACCGGGAATGCTCTGGGGATGGTTTTGTACTTAACTGCTATGGAGTGAATCCATGAACTTGAGAGCACAAATGCCATGAACCAGAGCCCAGCTAGGTCAGTGGAACAAGTCCCTTTGGGTCAGAGGACTGTAGGCTGGGCCTTGTATTGCCCTTTCTTATCTCCTTCCCAATTTAGGATGTGAAAGAATTGTGGGTTTTTTCGTTCTCTCCCTTTTTATGTAGCTGGTTTTAATCCACAGTATTGTCTTATCCTATCACCTGTGATTCTCCAAAATTGTAAATTGCCAAGAGACTTGATTAAAGCTTAGCAATATGCTAAAATCTTTTTAGTACTCTAGGAGCTTTTAGGATAACAACGGGATTTCAAGAACCGACCTGTCTTGTCCTCATTTGTTTAGCTTTTCATTTTAACAGCTGTCTCCAGTGATCTTTTTCAGGCAGTTCACCTGGTGCGGAGGTAAGACTTGCTGTTCTGAACTTCTCAGAATCACTTCTGCCCGCCTGCCTCCTAAAGGCTCTGGACTCGGTACCAGCCGTTGCAGCGCCTAGTTAGAATAAACTGATGTGGCACATGAGGAAGGATGGACTGGGGAAGTAGGGGAGAAGACTTGTATCTGAAACTGCAAAGGCACAGACAGCCTCTCTTCATATGGCCAGTAGCTTGCTTTTCTTTCTAGTTCACAAATTTATTCCTTCATTTTCCTGTGCATTAGTCTTTGAAATACTGCTAGAAAAGGATAGGTGTAGATGCAGTTTCCTCTGTTCTGAAGTCTGAGATAGATCATTAGCTTCTCTGTAACTAACTTATCCTCCGTAACTCCTGCTTTTTGTTCCTGGGTTTTCCAGAAGATCTTGCTGACTTGCATCAAAACAGGAAGTCTGCAGTGCTGTAAATAACTGGGTGGTTCAGACTGATTTTCTTCCATCCAACACTTTACCAGCCAGAGTTAAAATTGCTTTTTATTGGCATCAGTCATCCTGAGCTAGAGCTAGACTTTCTCTCGGCACATAATAACCTATCAAGTTTTGTTATGGAGAAGCATGTGGGATTTGAGGGAGAATGGGGTTGGTCCTGCCTTGCCCTTCTATGTATTTTGGCAATACTCCCTACGAAGGTTCTGTATGTGAAGACACTGCAGAATGTTAGAGCATCCTTGGACTCAGCCTGAAGATTGTTGTCTGTCTTAACCTGACTGTAGGAAAAGAAGGCTTAGTTCAGCAGCCTCTGAGGAGGAGCACATCAGATGGACACAGAGGATTTTGGCTTCCTGGTGAAGTTCTGCTGCTGAATTGTCTCAATCATACCAGCATAACCATGGAGCAGCCGCCTCCTGCTGCATGAGAGGACGTAGCATAGTGTGACTACTTTTTCATTGGTAACTGCTGTGCTGGTTTTGGCTGGGGCAGGGTTCATTTTCTTCACAGTAGCTGGTACGGGGCTGTGGTTTGGGTTTGTGCTGAAAACAGTGTTGGTAACACAGGGATGGTTTAGTTCCTGCTGAGCAGTGCTTACACAGAGCCAAGGGCTGTTCTGCTCCTCACCCCACCCCACCAGCGAGTAGGCTGGGGTTGGGGTGGGGACACAGCCAGGACAGCTGACCCCAGCTGACCAAAGGGATATCCCACACCATATGGCATCATGGTCAGCATGTAAGGGGAGGGGAAGAAGGAGAAAGGAGGGAATGTTTGAAGTGATGGGGTTTGTCTTCCAAGTCACCATTAGATATGATGGAGCCCTACTTTCCTGGGGATGGCTGAACACCTGCCTGCCCATGGGAAGCAGGGAATGAATTCCTGGGTTTGCTTTGCTTGTGTGCACAGCTTTTTCTTTAGCTATTAAACTATCTTTGTCTCAACCCACAAGTTTTCTCACTTTAACCCTTCTGATTCTCTCACCCATCCCACTGGGGGGAGTGAGCAAGCGGCTGTACGGTGCTTAGTTGCTGCCTGTGGTTAAACCATGATGCTGCTCAGTTTAATTTGGTTGTCATCTTCCATATCTATGCAGAGATTTAGGTTCTGTCCTGACTGTCCCTGTTTGGGGTAGCAGCTATAGGTAGGCTAACTGTACTCTGAGTTTCCTGGATAGAACTACTTCAGGAACTCCTTCTGATAGTTCAGATATATGGGTATCATCCTTTTACGGTATTCTTTTAGTAATTTGTTTCAAGCTTAAGCTGTGTAGCACAACTCTGGCTACAGATTTGCAGAGTTGTAGGCTTCTGACTTTGTCTATACTGAGAAGCTTTTTCTCTACGAGGTAGGGTGTGAAGTTAATCTGCTGCAGTTAAGGCTGTATAAACCTTATGGGGGAATTCTAATCAGCTGTGAATGGCTTCTCTTCCCCTTCTTTTCTCCCTCCCAGTAGGGTCTCCTATTTAGAAAGGAGTTTTGTGAAACCCTAAATGATGTTTGGGAAGCTGCAGACTTTCCTAGGTAGGCAAGGCATCTCTCATCCTACCTCAGAGATACCGCTCTGAGGCTGTGAGCCCAAGGACACATTCCTGTTGTTCTGCTGAGTGAATGGTTTCTGTTCTTGCTTTGCCACCTCAGACCAGGAACCCCTTTATGGAGAGCTCTGGTATCTAGGTCCCTGGAAAGGCCTTTGTCTCAAGCAAAAGGGACACAGCTACCAAGAGACTTGCCCAGGTAACTGGCTTGACGCCGGTTTCTACTCCCATGGGCACTGGAACCGGATGTGCGAGTGCTGTCGGTGCCTATGCTGGAAAAGTTACGAAATAATTGAGGGTGTGACTGCAAAAGCATAGTAGCTCTCCTGCAGAACTCCACTTCCCACCCACCCCCTCCCCCAGAAGGGGCATTTTTGTAGTTCAAGCTGCTGTGGAAGCTGTTCTTCTGTGCTGGTAAGCTGTTAATATGGGAGATTCAGTCTTTGGATGTGATGTATGGAAGCCTCCTATGGACCACCATTACCTCCAAGAGGTAACTTGAATTGACTTTCTGTGGTCTTCCCACTTTGAAGTGCACTGTGCTAAAAATCCCCCTGAGGCCTGTCTGTGCTTGGCTCCTGCGTGTGCAGAAATGCTTTCTGCCGTGGAGCCTGGAATGCTATCCTGATAATGGCCTTTAGCCTTTCTAGCCCTCTGCATGTGTGTCTGCAAAGTGCCGAGTACCGCTGCGAGTTGGAGGCAGGAGGAAATAGAGGCACTGGGGTAAAATGACTTACTTCTGCTCCAGGGAACAAAACCTGGTTTCACACGTAGCATTGCTGTTCCACGTTTAGTCACTTTCTGTGGTAGTGAGAAATAAATCCATTTTCATACAGTTTTTTCTTCAGAACTGCAGCGCATAAGCATTCTAGCAGATGATCTAAGCTTTTGTTGTAACAGTGCTTGAGAGTAGAAAACATGGGGCTTCTGGCTGCAAAGCAACTTAGCAGGGTAAGGTTTTCATGAATCAGTAATAAAATGCAGAGAGTTCCATTCTGAGGATCAGATCTTTTAGGTCTATGAGAAGAAAATAATTCCCTCAGGTTTTTTTGTTTTCTTAATAAATGAATAAGTGGTTTTATGGGTGTGTTGTGAACTCTGGGCTCAAAGTCAGAAGGTCAGACTTAACACAGATTCTCATAACCAGAAGTAAATGATACCTGGGACTGGTTCATGGATGATAGCGTTGTGTTTCAAGAAGGCCAGATAGTTCTCTACGGCAAGATTCAGTACATGAAACAACACTTAATCTCTATGGAAAGGTCATGGATGCGATGTACTACGTGTGAGGATTCGATACGGAAAAAGAGTAAGTCTTGAGCTCTCTCAATGCACTTTCCCCTCCTCAAGTCCAGTGTGGAAAAATCAGAAGGGATATTCTTGAGATATATTTAGGATTAAAAGTGAAATGCTTTAAATGGAGGTGACTGCTGCACTTCAGTTATTCAGAATGTATTCTGTCGCTAATGAATTCAAATATGTTTCCTTAGTTTAAAAAAAGAAAATTGGTAGATATGAATTTAATTAGTGATAACGTGGGATCAGATTTACTTTTTGTCCTTGCTGTTTCCATGTCACAATGAAGGACACTTTTATGTAAACTGGGATTGTACTTGTTTCTCTACGTCTGCATTATGACACTAGGCCTTTATTTACGTACCATTTTGGAGCCCCCAGGATACATAACCTTCTGTTTGAGTTAACAATATTGATACTTTCTCATTCTGACACTTTTCCTCCCTCCTTTGTCTCATTTCAGGGATACACCAACTAGCAACAAATACACTTACTGCCAGAGTGTGCTCTGAGGTTCTAGTGTTGATTCTGAACGGGGGTAAATGTACCTTGTCTTAAAGAGCTTTATTTGACAGCACACCTGATGGAATGACGTGTTTCTCATTCCTAGATGAGCAAATGAAGTTCCAAGTTCCTACAGTTGACTTTGAAAACTTCTGTGAAAAGTTAGTTAGAAAGAAAAGAGAACTAGTTTTCACTTCCCCTGTTTCAAAACTTCAGGAACCATCACACCTGGGAGTGACGCATGAGGGGAACAAGGCTGATCATCTTTATGTTAGGATGTAACACGACAGGACAGTGTCTAAACCATGATAACACAGGGCATGCATGGACCTTTCCCTCTGTCCTCTGCGTGTGTGGCTTGTTCCACCAAGGATTTAAGTCGCTGGAGAAGTTCCCTTTCTAATTCACAAGTGTTAGCTTTAGTGGCAGTGCTGAGAGTGATGCTATTGTAGATGGCCTTGAAATCACCTGAACAAAGAAACAGGAGGAAAAAGGGAAACTCACCATGTTTTTTCAATAATGGCAAAAGTGATAGGGTTGTGTGATGATTTCAAGTGAGTTTTCTACAGTGGAGCCAAGGGAGATGGGGAAGAGATTTTTAGTATAGCTAAATGGCAAACTCCGGGATGATAATTGCTGCTTCTATAAAAAAATATTTTAAAAAAAATTTTTTTTTCCCCTTGTGGCATGGCTTCTAGTGGCCAAAATTGATGGTTCTACAGGAACAGCAGAGGAAGGACTTCTGAAAGCAGAAAAATGTGCTTTCTTAGTGGTGGTGGTAGCAAGTCTTTGGCCTATACATTTAAATTGAAACCTCTGTTCAGAAGGGTGCCAGCATCACAGGGTCAAGTCGGACATGACCAGTCCTAAATTTGGTGAGGGGGCAATGACTGGTCACCTAGCGAGTGTGCGTACAGCTTGTGAGGGGGGATCTGCTCTGCAGTATCCTTCTGTCAGGAGATGTCTGTAAGAGACACCTATGCTTACATTTTGTTTCTGCATACCATAGCCTGGTGTGTTCCCTGTCCCTTTTGTCTCTCCCCTGCTCCTACAGGGGAAGTTCTTTCTTGTGAGTGGTGCAGTAGAGCAAAGGCATGGTGCCCTTGCCTACACAAAGCATTACTGCAGGGCACTAGATGAGCCTGCTGGTGTGTGACTTTCCATTTCAGGAATCAAGAAGCAACCTAGAAGCTTGTTATGAAAGCTTTTGCTTTCCAGTAGCATCTCCCTGGCAAAGCGGGGCTTGGAAGGAAAAAGTGTAGTTGCTCTGTGCCTGTAGACCACGGGGTGGGACCTTCAGAAGGGCTTTGCTCTCAGTTAGGATGTGGGGGAGGGAGGTTGCATCACCATCCAGTGTCAGATGGTGACAAGTTTTCCAACCGACTCTGCACAAAAAGAGCTATCCAAGGGCAGTAAGCCAGAGATGTGGAAACTGTGGTGCTCTGGTGTCATCTTTCCTAGAAATTGCTGCAGAGTTTTCCACTGGAGATAGCGCAGATATTTAAACAAACTGCATAGAGGAAGTGCTATTTTCTTGGTGTATTGTTATAGTCAAGGGTGCAAGGATTCTCAGATAAGTAGAGCATGGGCATCTATTAGGCATTGCTTAATTATTACTCCTTCTTGTGCAGGAATAGCTTAAAACCTGCTCTCCCAACATCTGTGCTAGTCTCATGTGACTGTTCTACATGCTGACTGAGCAGTTACATAAGGAGGTCCTGAGGTTGTGGGGGGACATGCCAGGGCTCCGGGACTTGTCATTGAATTGCTGTAGGACTAATGTCTCTTGATGAACCTGTTCATACTTGTGACTGAACTGTTGTGTTCTGAGAGGGGGGAAATGGAGGCCTTTGGAGGGGACTCTGCAAGTTTAGAGCAAAGTCAGCAGCAATAGGCATCAAAGCTCTCCTACATGTAATTTTGGTGCTTCTGGTTCAGGACAGCACCACATGCAATGGGATGGTCTTGTTCTGCAAGCCTGGAACATCTGGCAGCGGGTCTGGAACACTGCTATGAGAAAGTGGTCTTTTAAGGAGTTTGGCAAGCAGCTTCCTTCTTCCCTTGTGGGGGCACGGAAACAAGTAAGGCCATGCAGTCAGCAGCTTGGCAGTCTGAAGTACTGTGCAAAAGGTGGCTACAGGTCTAAGACTGATGTTAGAACTGTGTTGCTGGAGGCCATGTGAGTTGATCTAGCATGTGGCTTACCAGCCTGGACACAGTGCTGGTACCTATAATAATCATGACCTTGAGGAAATGAACATCCCAAATTTCTTGGGGCTCATCAGGGGTATTTCTGTCTCTCTACCTTGTGCCAAGGTCTTGCAAGCATTGCTGGTGTTTAGGCCTTGCTAGAGCAGAAGAGTTGGTGTCTGTAGCTTCTGCTGGTTATACCAGATAAAATACCTGAGTGCAAAGATCTAGTATCCAGCTTCCAGCTGTTGAGAAAGCCTGGGCCATGTTCCTGCTGAATGACAGTTTTTAAAGATGGGATTTGTCTGCAGCTTCAGGGAGTCCCACTTCCCTGCTGCTTCTGTGTCTTGTGCCGTGGCACATGTCGTGACTGCTCCTGCAGGAAGCTCCCGCAGCTGTTGCAGGATAGTGGAGAGCGCTCTGCGGAGGTGTGGGAGGGTGAGTGTGTCACGGTGCTGCAGCTGGATGCCCTCACACACGGCTCTGCAAGTGGAGATGTGGGAAGTGTTGACAAGAGTGAGCTTTGGAGCCTTGCCTGTGTTTAGGCCCCGTGCTGGCAGCCAGTGCCTTCTGTGGGCATCGCTCGGGTGGAATCTTATGAATAAGTAGAATAACATGTTCTTGTCACTCTGCACAGTAAATGCATGCTGCAGGAAACTCATAAGAGCTTTAGTAGTCATCTTTGAAGCTGATTTACTCCCAAGTTTAAGTGTTTTTATTTTATTTTTTAACTGGAGCTTGCTTGGTATCTTTTACTGACACTGGATTCTTCCTCCTTTGCTGGTGTTCATTCAGGCTAGGTATTAATGAATGAAACTATACCAAGAATTACTGCCAGTATAATGAATATCTGCCTACAAATCGTTTTATTGTTAGAAAGTTGGACCAATCTGAGCATGCCTTAAAGGGAGCTGAGGCTTTCAGCAGTGTCCCTAGCTGTGCTACCAAGTCTGTCTTTAATGTGTGTAAAGCTTCTGCTGAGGGGCTGTGTGCGTGTGAGGAGGGGGAGGTGAGGCTGAGGGATTTTCTGGGGTATGAGGAGGAGTAGGAGAGAAGTTTGTCAAGTCAACTTACCCTGAATTATTTTGACACTCATTCTTTCCCTTCAACATAGGTATAACAGGACTTCTAGCAATTTTATTGGGGTGATGGCACAGAGCAGAAGACTCAAGACTTTCAAATGTGCAGGGTGAAGTCAGTGTTATAGCAATACCTACAGTTTCCAGTTGCAGATCAGAGCTCAGCTGCATTAAGAATAGTGGTTGTTAGTCCCTGTTCCATGGTGTCTGTCTTGTAGTCTATCCTTTAAGGCAGCAAACTGCTATTGAAATAGCAGCCTGTGAAAATCCAACATGGGGGAAAATGGTTGTCTTTCAGTAAATGCAGTAAATTGTACTGGGAAAGTTATGGAGGAAGTGCAGGCCGGGATAGAAATGAGCAGGAGACACAGCTTTTCTGCTGAGGAAGATGCAAGTGTCTCAAAATGCTTGGCAGAGCCCCCCGCTACCAGTAAACGATGCAGATTCCCTGGCCTGCCTTGCCTTGTAGTTTTCTTTGACAGTCTGCTTTCCTCTCTGGTGCCAATGCGTCTCAGCTTTTCTCTGCTGCAGCCCACATATGCACCTGTAAGGCTGTTGTGTTCTCCAGGATGCTCTGCACAGACTTCCCCCCCCCCCCACCTTTGAAGCCCCAGCAACCTTAGCATGGTTTGGCTTCTCAGTCTCTAATAACTCTGCTCTTCTACATACTGTACCTCCCCTGAGGCTCTCTGTCCTCTTTATGTCCCTGCGTGTTTTGTTTCCCTTGCTGCCTTTTTCTTGCTGCTGTGCTTTTTTTTTTTTTAAACTTCTGTGCGGATGTGTATAAGCCCCATTAAGCACTTTTCTATAAGCTGGGAGCTGAGGTTTGGATTTGAAGTGACCTGGTGGCAGAACAAGAGGCTGCATTGGGTCACTGACACTGAGAAGGTGATAGTGTGGAGATTGCTCCAGAGTGGCCAGGGTGGTAGCAGTGGATGTAGGAGGGTGGGACAATGGCTTAATGCATCCTTACGTGGCAGGAGCTCAATATGGTGCCTTGTGGAGAGCCGCTGGTTGCTTTAAAGGAGTTAGCCAGTGGTCACTGGGTAAAGAAAACGAGCTTGGCAGCCACATTTTGAATTTGTCCAGTGCAGTGCGGGGCAGCATAATTGATGTGTGAGGAGGCACAGCTGTAATCCTATCAAACAGCTGCCGGGGGCTGGCCACTGCATTTTTTCCATTATATAATTTGTGGGATGGGAGAGAGACCTCTGGACTCCTAACACACACATTCTGGCTGCTTGCTCTATGGTGATGGTTTTTGGAAAGAAGGGAGAGAGGGGAGGTTTTGCCCTGAGCATGAATTATATCTAAAAGGGATTTTTGGTCGTCTTTCTAAATTGGAGAAAACAGAAGAATTTTCAGCCTCACTAAAGAGGCATTTAAATGCTGAATAGGATCTCAGTCCTCAGATTGGAAAGACTAATGGCCCTGAACACAGTAAAATTAAGTTAATTTTGTAGCTGTGTATCTGTGTGTGTGCAAGGAGGCCCATGCCGCAGCATGCGTGGTACGAGGGACGTGCTACAGGGCAGGTAAAGTGCTGTGCAAACTGCCTTCCTTGGCCGTGCTCGGAAGCGTCTCCTCCTTCCCCTCCCGGGGCAGTGCCAAGTCGGGTTCCTCCCTCAGCTCTCTACCAAACCACATTCTTCTCCTTCCAGCAGGGTCTTGGCTCCTCCGTTTATCTACGCTGCCAGGCTGGCGTTCGACTGGCTTCTCCCTATCTGCTTAGCCTCCCCATCCCCTTTGTGCTTTCTTCCTCGTGGCGGTGGCTGGAGAATAAGGCTTGGTCCCCACTTCCTCCGTCTCCTGGCAGCGGAGCCTTTCCCAGCTCTCTCCCCTCCGTCTCCTCCTGCCTCTCGGCTCTTTGTGTGAGCTCTGCTCCTGACGCTCGCCACGTGGTGGTTGCGTTTTAGAGAGCTTGTAAGGCCTTGTGCCTGCAAACTTCTGTCCTCTTTGTTAAGCGGGGCGGGGAAGGGGATCGTGCTGTAGACGTGGATAGGTCGAAACGGGTTTGCTTTTCCCTGAAGCACCTAAGCCGAGCAGAAAGCTGCACGCTTTGCTGTGGGGTGCCCCAAGCACTGTGGGCCTCCCTCTGCGCTCACCTTCATGCTTGTGTCCCGATTGATTTCTTTGTAAATATGCTGTGGTATGCTAATGCCGGCACTGCAGAAGGAGCGTTCGTAATCCCGAAGCGGAGGCAGCTCGGGAAAATCCAACATCTCTGCAGGGCTGTGCCCCTGTTTTGTTCCTCTGGGCTGCAGCTATACTTGCTGCTGCCTATTGCTGAGAGCCTGCCTCTCCAGGGTTTGGTTTGCTGTTACTTGGCACCTTTTAGGATCAGTTACGTTTGGCGTAAAGTGGGAGTGTGGGCAGAACAGCAGCGCGGAATGAGTGCAAGGCAGTGCTTGGTGTGGAGCAACGAGGGATGGTTACCCTCGCTCGTATTTCTCATACTGCTTTCTTGCCTCGAAATAATTAACGCAGATGCAAGACAAACTAGTTCTGAACTCTTTTGAAGGTGGGAGAAGGAGAAGAACCAGATAACTTGTTTTGGATAGTCTTTACTAAAAGTTGAATGTTAAAATTTTAAGATTTGCTGTGATTGTTAGCTACATTTTAAATATAGTCCTTACTGTGCCTCCAGGTTTAGCAAAAATGGGAAAAAACAAACTGACTTGTGAAATCTGTTGGAAAAATGTGATCCAGAAGCTGCCTGCATTTTAAGGGCATATTAAATCTGACTTTGTGTTTTTGAGTGTGAATATTATCCGTACAGCACCCTGTTGAGCCAGGCCCCACGCAGATAAAAGGAGAGGGACTGTGTGGCTTGGGGAAAATTGTGAATTAATGAATGCAACAGTCACCTCCAAGGAGAGCTGGAAGCAGTCTGAGTTTTCAAAATCTGCTTTGAAATATTACAGATGTGTTATTTATGTGCTCCTATTTGATTTCAGCATTTCTGAGAGTGGGATGATGAGGAAGGATGACCCACAGTTGGGGGCTCTGACATGGGGCCCGGGAAACCTGCCTCAACTCCTGCGAGCCTGGCACTGAGTGCTTTGTGTGTGTGTGTTGATAAAAGCTCTCATCTGCTGGTAGGGGTGCTGTGAGGATAAGGACCTAGAAGACTGTCATGGATGGGGGTGAGGGGAGGATATGCAACAGTCGCAGACATTTAAAAGTCGGATTTGTGTGGGTTAAACTGGGCATGCTCGCAGCCTGTTGATTGCAGTTGCACACCACATCGGTGCATGACTCAGTGCTGGGTGGGATTTGATATGTAAGCTTCTCATATGCTCACGTTGGCCTGAGGACAGGTGTCTGCTTCTGGAGATGGCTGCGTCGGGAGGGGAGGCCGTGCCCCCTGTTTTCAGAGGTTGCTGTCTCTGCCACTCTGCCAACCGGGCCGCTCGTATAACCTCTACAAAACCAGCTTCAGGTAGAAGTGACTGGGTTACTTAGGTGACTTCAGCACAGAAGTCAGGTCTCCCCTGGGTGTGCTTGCAGGGCTCATCCCACTGCTCTTGGAGGGCGCCACCTCCAGCAGAAGGGTGCAGTGACGATGCCTTGATGTTCAGCCTCTCCACAGCACCAAGCTGGGTTTGGAAGATGTGTGCCTGCCACTGTAATGTGATGGGCTTGCCTGCTTGATTACAGCCTTGGAAAGTCTTGCTGTTTGACCCATATTTAAAGGAATAGGAATACTCTGAGAGATCTTTACTGTCTTTTAAGAGCTGACTGGACTTAGCTGTCTGCTGCTGATTGATTCATTCCGCTGTGTAAAATGATTTGGTACAACAAGAGTACAGTAACATGGAATTTCTCTCATTTGACTTTTTGAGTGGACTTTTGTCTGGATCACCAATGTGTCTTGTCTGCATGCCCTTCATGCTGATGTCTTGCCAAGCAGCAACGTTTGCCCAGCAGCCTCAGTTCATAAGCCATCGAACATAGCTGGTTGTGGTTTTTTTGGTGGTTTGTTTTTTTCCCCCTGAACTCCTGAGATGTAGGGGGGGGGAGGAGGAGGAAAAGGAAAAATGCCCACATCCCATACTCTTTGGAGACCAGGTTCTAGTTAGTCAGATCTGTTGCTGACTATCTCTTGGCAAGGGTTTTTGAAGTGTGCTGGAAAAAATAAGCCAGTTATAAAATGTAGATTCTTGGTTGACATAAAATACCACTGGTGCTTTCTAGACACTCATTACTTCCACTGATCAGTGTAAGCTATCTCAAAAGGATGCTGTCATGTGAACTTTGGGTGGGAAGGGAAGAGGTGTTGCTAAAAATATCAAAAAGTAATCTCGCTGCTTGGCGAACACTTGAGACTGACTCTTTTTTTTTTCTTCTTGCATTGGGCAATAGAAACAGGCCAGCTGGTCCTCAGTGTGTGGGGAAGATGAGTAAAATGCTCCTTGTTTGGGTTGCCAGCGCTTGTGCAGGCCTGTGAAGGCCAAGTTTAGAGCTTTACAGGGGAAACTGGGTCTCCTCTATGATTAAGGAGGTTCAGTGCTTTCTAAACCTGAGGTAGTGGGAGTGTTGCTTCTGAGCAGAGGCAAAAGCACCTTTCCCTCTCCTCTGTTTCTGGTCCTTCTCACTCCTTAAAGGGTGCTGGGGAATGGGAAAGGGCGACTGAAGGTGGGGAGTGGGAAGTGCTTGGGTCAGTGGTCTAAATAGTATTGCTACCTGGATGGGAAAGGGATTGATGGCAAGGTCTGAGAAACCCTCCCTTGGCTTCTTGCTCCTGTGTTGTGTCTCCTGGGGGAGGAAGCCTTGGGAAGCCAGAGGTGTCCTGGAGCTGGGG
Organism: Psophia crepitans; assembly: GCA_013399095.1. Taxonomy (NCBI): domain Eukaryota; kingdom Metazoa; phylum Chordata; class Aves; order Gruiformes; family Psophiidae; genus Psophia; species Psophia crepitans. The sequence continues at coordinate 1,032,734 of VWZZ01007160.1, forward strand.
GTTGGAGAGGAGCCACTGTGCACTTCTCACTGTCTGAATAAAGTGACATTTGTGTATTCTCCATTTCAAATTACATATCTTGTTATTTTTGTTTCTTGCTTTTTATTTTTACTACTAACAGCTGGGTTGTCCTTTTGTCAGTGTGTGACAGTATGTGGAGGGGAGGAGGGTGCAGCAGAGTGTGGATATCTGCTGAATGGGGGAATGGGCAACCTGTTTAGTCTCCTGACAGCGTGGCTATAGAAATGACAGGTGACACTTGTTGTTATGTGCTAAGTAATATTCTGGGAGGGGGGTAGGGTAGGGTGGAAGAGCCCTTAACTGTATGTGTATAGTAGTGGTCTCTAAATTAGCTATTTCTTTTCCAGATAAAGATCTTGGGAGTCATAGTGTTTTTTTCATCAAGTCGATAGTAATAGTGAAAAGGCAAGTGTATTGTTAAAAGCTGTTATGAAAGCATCTGAGAACAAAACAGAACGTCATTATAGCATGTTTTATAAATCCTATGGTGTACCCTCTTCTCGAACACTGCGTACAGTTCTGGTTGTGCCCCATTTCTATTCCTCCCCCATGCATACATGCTTCTCAGAGCCACGAGATATTGTGGAACAGGAATTGTTCTGTGTCTCTGTACAAGGGAGAAGCAGAAAAGCCCAGACTGTCTAGGTTGGGAAACATAACTGAGTGGAGTGTGGTAGAGGGTCTGTAAAGCAACAAGAGACACGGAGGAGGTGAACAGGGCGCAGTTAGTCTCTGCTTCTCATAAGGCAGGAAATGGGGCCACCAAATGAAATGACTGGGTAGCAGCTTCAGAGCTGAGAAGGGAGTGTGTGCATGAGCTTTCTTTGTTCTCCTTCAGACAATAAACATGTAATTAAATTGTAGCACTCTGCCACAGGATGTTGTAGATGCCAAAATTACAAATGGGTTCAAAAAGGATTAGACTATTTGATGGACTTTTTTTCTTTTTTCCCCTCCTCCCGTGAAGGGCCATTAAATTCACTGATGCAGATACAGTGCCAGGCTCAGGAAGTCTCTCTGCTGGTCCTGGTCTTGTTATTCCTAAGTGCTGCCTGTGAATAATGTACAGGACTGGGCCTTAAACAGCTGCTCTTGCTGGGGGTAAGGGAATATAACAGAGGACCCCATTCAATGGGTGGGAAGACCTGAGGGCTGCCTTAGCAAAGAAATGGGAGACCACATGAATGTGGAGCAGTGCGTGTAGGAGTTGCTGATTGTCAAGGAACAGAGGAGGCAGCAGAATAGAGATCTGTGATGGAAAGACAGGAAGATGTATTTGCCTTATCTTTGCTTCCTCATCAGTAGACTGTTTGGCTTAAGATAGATTTGGCAGTGCCTAGATATTTGTCGGCAGCACGACACCTGGCACTTGAGGGAACTGTGCTATGTTATTGCTGTTCCTTTTCTGTATACTAAATGCGATACATGAATCTTGCATACATGTAGGTGTACCTGTATGACTTTTTGGTCACCTAAATGAAAGTGGAAGAGGAATAGCATAGAGGGAAGGAAGGAAGAAAACTTCTTCTCATAAGGGCAGTGTTCAAGGAGATTGAACAGAAACCAACAGTAGTTGGCTCATTGTAGCTTGGCTCAGCTTGTAGTTTGGCTCTCAGAACTAATTGTGTCCATGCGTTTACCTATTTTTAACAAACTTTACAATGGTTCACTGTGTGGCTCTGTGGAGGTCCTGCATGGATTTTTTTTTTGGTAAAGTTGTGAGTACGCAGAGGTTCCCAGGGTTGGTGGCAGGATATGGGGTCCAGCATGGCAGTCGCGTTGTGGGGTGCTAGCCAGAGGGTTTGGGGGTGGCCTGTGAAGTCCACATGTGATGCTTGCTTTTGTTGGTACTGACTGGTGGGGTGACATGGGTTTAGTCCCATCCCAGCAGTCCTTCTGATGAAGCTTTGGAGCTGCTGTGGCTCAGCTTTGCAGCCTGGGGGGCAGGGATGCTCTTTGTGGTGTTGAGGGGGAGAAGTGTGCTTGGGAGGGCAGGTGAGCCTCATAGCTCCAAGCCCATGTGTGTGCTGCAGGCTTTTGCTTTGTTCTGGTTGCCTGCTTTTGGTTCTGCATGCAGGATCACTGTAGTATAGTTACTAGCCTGCCTCTTTTAAAAAAAAAAAAGTGGATGGTGAAAATTTTTACATTCTTAAAAAGGCTTGCAAGAGATCTATGGTAAAATCTTAATCAAATGTGCATTTTCTCCTCTTAATTTTATACTTAACTCTCTCTCTAAACAAATTCCAACCCTTCCACATTTCAGTACAAAACCCCGGCCATGTCTAGACAAAAGCCTGTTGTGAGTAGCAGAGGTGTGCTTCTCAATACTGAGTGTGTGTGGGGGTACAGCGATGCTTCTGATGATATGTTAATGTATTTCCTCCTCCTGGATGGGTTGCAGGGCTTGTGTATGCAGAACTCGCTGCAGAGCTGGCACTGGAATTGCAGGCATGTAGAAAAAATAATTTTACACACTTAGAGGGTGTATTGAAAGGCTGTTTGCTTGTATAGTTATTCAGACCTCCTCTATGGCTGCACATTGGTGCCACCTGCTTGCAGGAAAGAATGAGTGGACTCCTATTATTCAGGGGGAAAAAAAAATCAAGGCGAGGCCTCAACATCTGTTCTGGCTTTATTGTTTGATCTGGTCTGGGCCGTGGGCAAATGTAGGCCACAGCTTTCGCTTAGCTGCTAGTTCTTAAACTGGAAAGGCATCTTGGATCATATATGTTCTGAAAAAGCTTAAAAGAAAAAAAAAGATATAAAGTTCAAACTTAGTATGGGTTGAACTTGATTACTTTACAGAAAAAGAAACTGTATTGCTCTCCATGCTTGCTTCTCATTTTCTCTTGTAGTTCTTCTAACGGTAATAACTTTTATCACTGCAAAGTGACCTTTGTAATCATTGCTGGATGATTAATCTTTAACTGGGTAATTTTTAAAGCAATATTTTCCACACTGTTGTAATGTGTGATACTGTGGGGTTTTGTAGCATAGCACCTACAGTTATTCTGAGGCAATAAGGCCCTTCAGCCTGTGTTTCCAGTGCTTCTGCTCTGTACAGAAACCCAAATAGTCGCCTTTGTTTCCCCAGGCAGATACAAAAATACCCTCAGAACTTTATTTGCATGTAGATTATAGTGCCAGCTGGGTGTAGTCATGTATAGGAAGAGCTAACTGCTGCTTAATTTATAACTTTTTAATTAAAAAACGTTCCTCAACTTGCATAATTCCAGTCTAAAATGTTCTGCTGCATTTCATGCTGCTGTAGTGTGTACAAAGATGGTATTTCAGTGAGGTCCCAGCTACTATATCTAAGCAGTCCTCAGAAAGCACCAGTGAAAGGGGATCACAAGCATTATCTGCTGACTCAGGGACAAGTCACATGCAGAAAGAAGTGGAGATGGGCAGCAGAGTTCTTCAAATGTCTTTGAGTTGCTGCTCAAGACACCAGTGTCAGCAGTGGGGAAGGAAGGTAGAAAAAGCTTTTTTTGACTCTCAATTTTGTTTGAATTCTCTCGTGCCACATAGGTGTATTGTTGTTGTATCACAGCTGTGCATTTACAATTACACTGTAAGCCTGAGTAATATCAATGAACCAGTGAGAACAAGTTTTTTTTAAACTGTGTGAGCCAGTGCCTCCCTTGTCTTATTTTGTTTAATAGTCATCATGGGTACTGTAAACAGGGGATTTTACCCTCTGCAATAAATATAAGGTCTGCACTGATAAGTAAAATGCAGGGTTGGGAATGGAAGCACTTGTGTAATCGCACTTCATTAGAAGTAAATACATTTAGACTTGTCCAAAACTGCTTTAAGCAGCATTCAGCAGCTAAGTTGTTGTTATAGGTCAGCCCTAGCTCTTCCCCAAACAATAAAAACATCTAGTCACTTTTGGATACTATACAATGCTTTATATATAAAATGTTTTATATATAATGCTGAGGGTTAAATATTTGAAGGAAGAGGTGTTTCTTAGCAGTTGTTATTAAATCTGCAATATGTGATTTAAAAATGAGCTGGTACCAGTTATGGGGGGGATCAGTAAGTGCTGTAAATAATGCAATAGCATTTGTAGGTGGGAATCTTGAAATCTGCAAGGTATGGGATGGCAGTTGTTGTGTAATCTTTAACTTCATGAAATACACTGTTTAGATCTGGAAATCTTTTCTTACCTGTTGCCTTGCAAAGCATCAGTACCGGAATGATTCCCTGTACTTCTATGGCAAGTGCTTTTTAAACTTTGGTTTGCCCGCGTTTGCCTTCCAGAGGAGGTACAGAAGTGTGTATCTGTTGTCGAGCACCTGACAGTGGATGTGCTTTTCTGAGTGACCTTTTGCCGTTTCTAAATAACAGAGGAACTGACTAGCAGCAGATTACTGCTCTTCATGGTATGTGAACACACTCTCCCATAGTCATGTGTTAGCGTGCTTTGCTTTGAAACTGAGGGCTTCAATAGCTCTGAAATGCTTTGTGCAAACAACAACAGCAACAAACTCACGTTGGGGTTATGGAGAAGTGATAATGCTGGCGGCCTTCTGGCAGAGCTTCACCACCACTTAGGCGGGATGGAACTGGGAGCAAAGTGTGTATTGGCATCTGCAGGTGATGAGGATCATCTCTGTGAGGGGTCAGTACAGGTGCCAAAAGCCAAGTGCAAAGTGCTCTTGAACAGCTTGCAGCCGCAGCTGGAACATGCAGCTTTGGGGAGAGCTGCAAGACAGAGCAGCTCCCTCACGCACAGGATCTGAAGTGGGAGCTGGCACCACTGCCTTGTACAGAAGCAGAATAATAGGCGACAGAGTGATTGGTGGCTCTTTTGAGAGGCCTTGGCTCCTGCTGAGTTTATCCTGGCACGTTTCTTCTCTAACTTGGAGAAGAGAAATAAAATGGGATGCGTCAGGCTGGAGCGGTGCAGCACTGGGGTCCTGTTTGCTGGTGGGCTCTGTTGCCTTCCTGCCTGCTCATGTACGCTGTCATTCCACCAGTGGTCCCTAAGACAGCCTAAACTGGTGCTGTGATTGAGGGAAGTGTCCTGCCTGCCCCTGCTTCCTCGTTCTCCTTCCTTGTCTCCTAGGATATGTGGTAGAAAACTAGAAATTGGTATGAGTTAAAGCTAAGTGCTTTTTTGTTGGATTAGTTGTGGGTTTTTTGGCGGTGTGTTTGTGTGTGGTTTTGCTGTTTTTTTTGTTTTAAAGCTCAGATAGGTTCCCTGCTTTAGTTTGTGGTGTTTGTGCTGGTGGAAGGGGAAACAGCCTGCCTCCTTCCCTCCTTCCTTCTCTCCCTCTTTTGCAGTGGTGCAACCGTTGTGTTGGGGTGAAGCTCTGCAGAGTGAAGGCAGAGAGGCCCCTGTCCGTGTGTCTGCTGCTCCCTGAGCACTGGCTTGGCTGTTTGTCTCATCTTGCAGCCAGCTGATTTGATTCAATAACTGGGGAAAATGGTGTTTGCTTTCTATTTTGCCAGGTTACTCTTAGCGAATGTGCTTGGCTTGGAGGGATAAATGCCAGAGTCAACACAGGATGGGGGGGAGAGGCAGGGAGCATGTGTCAGGAGAGCAGAGCAATGCTAGTTGAGCAGGACCTCCTCTCCCTTCAGAAGTGGTAAGGTGTTGGCTGGATTCAAGCTGTGAAGTTCAAGCTTCACCCTTTGGCCTTTTGACATAGCTCTTCAGAGGCTTTTAGATCACCTCACCAAAAGGAGATTCAGGTGGGATGAAGGGAGTGGTATTCCTGCCAGGCACAGCTTTACTTCTGTACTGATGCCAGGTGCTCCACAGCGAACTTGAAATTGGGCATGTGTGTGTCAACAGGATAGGGAAAGTACTCCCTGACCTGTAGGGGGAACTTTGGGTGCTCTGCAGTGGCCTTTGGTAGTTTCTGTTTGGAGCCATGCCTGTTTCCCTTTCCCCGTCTGGTGTCCTGACTTCACAGCACCCTGGCAGAGGTGGGGAGAGAAGCACGCTTGTTGCTTTCAGCTCTGCTTTGTCATCCATTTGCAGCAACTCCGCTGAGCGTGGTGGCTGAGGAGCCTGCAGGGCACGTGCGTGTGTCTTGGCTCCCTCACAGTGTTCTGGAGAGAGCCTGAACAAAGATCTGTGGTTTCATGTCAACACAAATGTATTCATGATGACAAACTCTGCAGCATGTTCAACACTGAGCTTATTCATACAGTCCTGATTCCAGCACCGGTACAACTTTGGTTTGCTAAGAGAAAACATGAAGTTACAGTATCTGCAGAAAAAAACCTCAGATGCGAGGAGATACGCGTGTATTTCTTGGTGTAGGGAGGGGTTCCAGACCCAGGGTTTAAGGTAATAGACACATCACAGGACTCACAAGGGTATTTAGGGCTCGGTGTCCTTTAAGTTCCTTGCAAGTTCCACCTTTCTCCTCTGTGTCTGCAGAGGGTCCTGGCAGGGTTGACTCTGGTCAGGCTCTCTGACTTGGTTTAAATGCAACAGAGAAGAGCGGATCTGGGAGGAAGGGGGTGGGTTTTAAGAGTTTTGGGTTTTGGTGAT
>VWZZ01007160.1:1039304-1103535 GCA_013399095.1 Psophia crepitans
TTTTTTTGGGAGGGGGGCACTTTGTGTGTGACAAAATGTCTGGTCTCACTTTAATATCTTTTTTTCCTCTTCCTGTGTGAGCTGGGATTGCTCAGGTGTGGGGTCTAAGGTGGATTTACCCCTGAGGCTTTAAACTTTGTGGGTGGTAGTGGGAGAGCAGGACTGACATCTTTCTGTATGCAAGTGAAAATTGGACAGACAGCTGCTTGGGAGTGAGCCTGTCCCATATAGTAACCTTCACAGCAGGGAAAGATTTGCTTTAAGGACTCAGTAAACTTTTTTCTTAAAAAAGTCAGCCTAATGCCTCCTGGAGTCTGAACTGACTACTGCCGCTGGTTGAAACCTCTCTCTTGGTTTTCTGTGGGGCAGTCTTGCAACAGCTTTCCAAAAGCTGGGGAAGAGCCGTAGCTGCTGTGGGTTGGGGTTTCATGTCCTTGCAATGCGCTGCTCTTGCATGTGCCAGGCCAGTGCCTTGGCACAGGGAGACCCTGGGGACAGAGCGCCTTGGCCTGTGGGCAGAAGTGATGGGAACTCCAACAGTGGTGTTCTCTGGTGTGCAAATCTGTATATTCCTATACACCAGGTGGTCAACTGCATGCTGATGTTGAGATGTGCCCTCATAGCTCCAGAGGGGAAAAAAAAAGCCCCCATAACTTTTTAGGATACTGATGGCTTGTGGATCTTCTGCCCTGTCTTATTGCCTCCGTTGTACCAGTTGAATTGTTTGGGCTTATGCAGTAAACTACATCTGTAAATGGGACCAACTGTAAAAGTAACTTTTTTTTACAGAATAAGGGAACTTGGATCAGTTCCCTCCTATATTTCAGCATATGGCCCATGGGGTAGGGGTACGTTTGAGGGACGAGGGAAGAAAAGAGTCATGGGTGGAAGAAGCAACATGATACTGTGCCTGCTTGGGGCTGTACATCTATGCTTGGGTAAAGGCAATGGGAGCTTGCAACCACTGTGAATTCTGGCACTGGAACAAAGTTTCGGGGGTGCTCCTTATAGTAGATGGTCTTTCTCTTGGGGCGGGAGGAATGATTCTTAGAATCATAGAATTATAGAATCACTAAGGCTGGAAAGGACCTCTGAGATCATCAAGTCCAACCGTCTTCCTGGACTTGAGACAAATGGAAGAGCCAGCAGTGGGAAAGTGATTACTAAGTGTTTGCTCCCAAAGCCAGGGCACTGTGGTGGGGAGGAAGCTGATGGCTATGGCAGAGACTTTACAAGTGCAGGATTAACTGAAATGTCAGATGATGTTGTCTGACAATATACAGCTTCTCTAAATGCTGGTTGCACTGGTTTAACTGCACTTGCTTAAACAAGCAAACCCCATTGATCCTAAATTGATCTGTTCCCCTAAAACAGAGTAACCCTTGCCTTCTTCACGTGGCTATTTTCATACAAAATATATAGGGGGTTAAATTGAATTAGCTATTTAGCTTTGTCCCTGAAGTGTAGAGTGTCTGAATTCACCCAAGTATCCTTTGTCCAGAAGCAGGGGATGAGGGAAGAAATTCCCCCCGTGTTGGTGAGCCTTACAGCTGTGTTTGGGAAGGTGCAAGGAAGGGATGAATGACCATCCTGCTGCAAGACCCCTCTTCTCCTCTCCTGTCTGTTGCTCTGAAATAACTATGTCAATGTGCTTCCATATTCAGAGCAAGCTCTTAAGTTCTTCCTTGCTGCATCACGTAGTAAGAATACTTGTGCTACGTGTATTTATGATGGGGTCAGCACAGAACTTGTGTCTGCCTTGCATGTGGGGGATGGTAAACGTGAGGGCTGTGGGCTTGAGGAGGGGTGCTGGGGGAGATGGGGTGCTGGAAGGTGAAGGGGCTGAGTGGCAGGCTATGTCACGTGTGATATTAGGGGGGGAGTCTCTGCCTCTGTGGATATTTGGGACCCCCTGCCCTTCTGTGTGTGTTGGCCTTTGTAGGTCCTGCTGCTTCTGCAGAGAAGCATGAATTTTTAACTTGACCTTACAGTGTGTCTCGCACTGACCTCTTCATCTGCTGAGGAACGAAATCTGAGAGTGGATGGGCATGGACTTGAGCGGAGAGGCAGGGCAGGAGGGGTGTTGCGGGAATACTGGAGGTGCTGCTTCACACCCGTTCGCAAGTACTGTGTAACTTGGCTGATGATTGCTGCAGAGGGGCTGGAAGGAGCAGAGGGGAAGAAGCTGGGCAGTGAGTATTGGGCAGAAGTGGGTTCTGAGGACTGCATGACACCTAGCACCTATGGGGGATTCTTGTTGTGGGTGTGAGACCCAGGTTGTGGCTTACCCCTGCTCATAGAAAGGGGATGTGGGGCTGGAAGGTAGATAGCTCCTAACCCGAGGCACTGCCTGTGCCCCAAAGTGTAACTCAGAATTTTAAGCAAGGAGGTGAGACTTCATCTTCCTGTGGATGAGCCAAGCTAGCAGCACTGTGCTCCTGAAAGGGACAGCTGGGTGGGACATGCTCCTCATGTGTTGGGGATCCAGGATGTTCAGCCTGCTAAACTAGGAGAAAACAGTTAGGTGTTTTTTGGCAGTTTAGTGAGGGACACTGTGGTAAAGCCAGGCTGACGATTTAGCTGATGTTAAGCCTTGCCAGCAGAGTTTGGGCATCAGGCTCCTGAACTGCAGTGGGTTACTGGGGACTGGGAAGTGCTCTGGGTTTGGATGGAAAGTGTTTGACTTCTGCAGATCTGACTGGTGATTTCTGTCTTTGAGTATTTTCATGGGATGAGAGTGTGCTTTTCAGTGTAATGCAAAGTGAAGAGACTTTGCTTTCCGTATTTTGAACTCTATGCTAGTCTTAAGCAGCTGGACAGACTGTGGCGTAGGGACAGTGAGGAGCAAAAGTTGATAGAGAGGAGGCCTAAAGTTGTTTTTTTCTTTGCATTCCTGACCTAGACTTGAAATGAGGGAGGAAGTAAAATTTAATCTCCAATGTTTCAAGACCTTCTTTTGTGAAGTTGTAATTTTAAACTCACTATTGTAATTTTAAAATTCAGACACCCTTTGTGTTCTATGTATAGATATGGACTCCAACCCTCATCTCTTGCCACCAGAGGCTGTTGTCTTTTCTCACTCCTGTTTTTCTGCCTAGTATAGGAAGTAATGAGCAAGCACAGTGCACAAAATAGCTTGTATATGCAGTTGCTGACCTTTAAAAAAAAAAAACCACACCAAAAACCTGTGTGAGAGAGAATCATGGTGTTTGTCATGAAAATTGAGAAATTAGTCATGAAAATAAGCTTTCTGTTTTATTGTGGTAGGGAATGAAAAATAAGGTGCATGAATGTGTTTAGACAGTTAAATTAAAAAAAAAATTCAATGTAGATATATTGCTGGCAACTGACTATTTTTAATAAATACTATTTGTGCTTTAAGTTTAATGTTAAAATATTTTTGTCATCTAAAACCAGACTGTTCTTAGCTGAGCAGATTTCAGGTTAAAAAAGTAGTCAAACCGTGAAGGTTCATACAATTGTAATTACTAAACTTTCTGTTGGGTTCGGGTGAGCAGGAGCTGGGTGCTGACAGCCTCTTTCTGCTGCAGTGGAGACGTGAGCAGATAGCGTTCGGATTTTGTACCCCGTGCCGTGAGACAGCACCCTGGCATTGCACCTTTTGTGTTACTAGATCTTTTCTGACCTGTTTAATACACCATGAAGTGGTGGTTATATGCATAATTGCACAGTGCAGAGAAAATAGCGTTGTGTCGAAATACTGCATAAAACTTTAGCGCTCTGTGACGTTTTGTAGTGGAAGTAGTACTGTAGGCACTTGTGCATAACAAGACCTGCAGGTTTCTCTGGGCCGCGGCGGGCAGCTGAGCTGGCTGCGTGCATGCTGACTCAACGGAGCAAGTTTCTTTCTCTTCTCGTCCTCCTCCTCCTCTTTTGACTGCTTGTGACTGAACAACAGCAGATTCACAAGAACCTGCTGTTGAAATGTGCCTTACCTTGAGGTTGCTCTTTCAAACTACGTGCAGCTGTGGTTCTTCATGTAAGGCTTTTGGAGCTCTCAGGCCAGCCGGGTGTTAAGTTGGTTAAAAACGGACTTGCTTTCTGAGCCTGGGTGTGTGCACACAGCGTGGGTGTGAATGCACAAAAATTTCTCTAAAGCAGCTGAGCAGAGGACCTGGTTCAGACCTGTGGGACCCAGTGTCACCTTGGTGGGCATTCCTGTCTGTGTGGGGGATGGAGGCATAGAAGGGCTGCTGGGGCAGTGGAGGAGGTGCTGAGAAGTGAAACCCAGGAGATTCATGCGTCTACCCTGAAGTGTTAATCTAGCTGCACAGTACAGTCTCATGATGTCAAGGAGTCGGAGCCTGCTGCCTGAGCCTAGCTCCTCCCTTTTTCATTTAATGATGTCTGGAAGAAAAATAATCAAGTATGCCGGAAGAGAAACATTAATTAACTTTTAATTTAGATCTAACGTATACTTCTTAGTGTACTGCATGAAAGAGTGATCGTGCGGTATCTGTCATGTTACATAGGGGGTGATGCATTGAAGCAACAAGGAAAAGCCTCGGGTCTGAATGGGAAGATGGGGTTTTAACTCTGCAGATGGGTTTTGTATCTTGATTAAAAGCTGCTGATGTGTGATAAGTCACTTCTGTATTCATTTTGCATCTGAAACGACTTTCGCTAACTTGGGTTTGTGTCTGTTTTCTCTTAAGCCAAACTCGCAAGGCGAAGTCAGGAGAGAGAGAATCTCGGCATGCTGGTGTGGTCACCTAACCAGAATCTGTCTGAAGCAAAATGTGAGTCTCTTCAAACACTTTTATTTCCCCCCTTCCCTTACAGGTGTCACTTCAAGAATGCAAAGTTGCCACTTTCAGTAGAGAGGTTATGTCTATGACCTTTCCATTATGATTTGAAATTAATTTGAATGTTGGAAAAAAGAAAAGCCTACAAAGCAATCCCCCAGAAGAGTCTCATTCCCCACTGGGCAGCTGCTCAGGGCATCAAATCCATGGAGGCTAGGAAAGCAGGATAAATATGGCACGCTTTTTTCCTTGGTATGACTTCTTTAAGATACTTATTCACAGGCCTACACAATCTGCTTTTTTGCTTTTGGTGTTGTAGAAGACGACAGAAATAACTGGGGAGAGCAAAATGAAAAGTATTTGGGGGGGAAATATATGGTAATTAGTAGTACCTTTTTCCCCACAAAGACACAAATAAAATCCACATCTGGAGCCCGTGGAGGTTTAAATGCCAGAACAATTGCAGTGCCTTGGAATTCCACATGAGGGCAATTACCAGTGCTCTGTGTGTGTCTGGGAACAAGTCTCCATGCTGCTGCCAGATGGCAGAACTAGTGTTTGAAAGGTTTGTCTAGCTACAGTTCTCCTCATGAATAAGTAGGACTCCTTGATTAAAGGGCTGCTGTTTGAATGCAGTAACTAAACCTAAGTGCTTTTGGAGGAGGAACCTGAAAGGAGCTATTTTTGACATTGCACCTGTACCTTTTTTCTCCTTTCTGATTCTGGGACCAAGAATAAGAATGCTGCATTCCTATTCCTCTGCTGCTGTTTGTGGTAGCACTATTAAGTTGATACCTGGTTTTCCCCTAGGCCTGAGGGCTAAGGTGCATCACAAGACACTTGTGAGGATGTAGTGGCATTTGCAAATTGAGGTAGCAGAGACTGTGCACAAACTGGCTCTGTCATGAAAGGGCTGGGCTCTGCCCTGCGGCATTTGTTCCACTGAGCAAGTTGCCCCTTAAATTATAGAAGGATGATGGTACTGTGATCTACAGATAAAAAAGGCTTTGCAAGGATCATGTCTGCCTTCTCTCCTACCAGTGGTGTCTTGTCTACTCCCTACTGGCTATTCTAAATAAGACTGATGAGAAGAGGGATGTATTTGACAGTTATCTGTAGAAACCTCTAAAAAAGTACAAGAGCAAGAAGCTGTTGCCTCGACCAATGAACAGTTGTTCCTTTTGGTGATCTGTGACACTGAGGATTCCTGTAGCTGCCATTCAAGTCAGAGCTTTTTGAATATCTGCTCAGCTTTGGACCATTTAACTCCTGCCTGATAAGAAATGGGTTTATTGGACAGGGAAGAGAGAATGGAGACAGAAAAGGAGTAAAAATATGTAAAATAATTCGTGCCTGAATTTTCTGTGGCAGTTGGCAAAAAAAAATACACAAGGATATTATAGAGCATAGAAAGGATATGATACCTACTGAGAAGATGTCATGAACCGAAAAGGTAATTAAAAATATAGTATGACAGTGATAATTAAAAACGAGGTAGCAGTTGACCGTTGCTGTTACAATAAAGTTGCGAAAAACAGTATGAATATAAGATGACAGCAAGAAGAAATTTCTCATAAGACTCAATTATAGTAAGTGTAGGCTCATCAGTGATTTCACCTTCCAAAAAAGTTACAGAAAAAAAGTATTTAATGTGGTGTTTGGCAAAGAACTATGATGCTCTTGTGCCATACACCACACAGTATCTTCCAGGCGCTTAGCTGATATAGAGGGGTGAAGATGTGAAATTCAGCATCTACTCGTAGTAAAAAAACCAAAACCAACAAAGGAGCATTGGGAGAGGTTGCTGAGGAGACCTTGCGGTGGCAGGAGAACTCCAGCAGATGGGGAGAGGGCACATGTGCAGGGAATGAGAGAACAGGGCAAGAGCAGGCTGGTTGGTCATTGCTTTGTCCTGTGTCAATTTGAGCTGACACTACTGAAAGGTATCAGTTATTCCTGTCTCTTCCTGGTATCACTTAAAATTGAACTGTGAAAAACAAATCCTGCTGAAGGTAGCTGCTTTTGTTCTTTTTGAGACTAGAAATTGATTGATCGGTAGAAGTAACTTTATCGCTCTAATGTATTCAGCCAGCTGTTAGGCACTGATTTGCTACTGCGTGAGAGTCTGATTCAATCCTCCTTCCTTTCAAAAAATGGGAACCTCCCCCAAAACACTAGTGCTCTGCCATGGCTGTAGAGCACTTCTAAATGTATTACAAGCAGAGTTCCCTAATCTGTTTTATGGTTTATGAAAAGAAAGAACATCATGGGACAAGAGGTCTGTTCAGCTACTCTTGAGTTCACTGACAAGTCTTGGCATTGTTGATAGCGAATCCTAATGAAATGGGGTCTGTGGGGACATATAAGAGGACTGATGATGATCAACATTTCCATCAGTGATATGGGAATTAATACAGAATTTCTGTGGGGAGAAATTGAGGATGAGCCATAGACTCACAGGACGGTAAATAAAATTAATGCTACCAATAGTCCTGTAGAGTGCTTTGGGTCTTTTCTGAACTTGAACCGATGCCAATGCAATGGGCTATTAATGACCCAACTGCAGGGTTATGAATCTCTGTACAGAAAGCTCTGGAAGTAACATCTACATAAAGGCTGATGTTCAAAAAGAAGTGACTTGGAGAGCAATTTTGGGAACACAGTGCGCAGGTAATTTCACAAAGCTTCTTGGTGCCCTGCTTGACCTAATGGATGATGTAGGTGTAAAGAGGGCAAGGTAGTCACTGAAATGCTTTGCTGCCTCTGCACTCAGCAGCATTCAGGAAAATGAACCCCAGAATAGTGGCTTTAGTGTTGAAAAGCTGAGAAAAGGATGGAGATGGGAGCTACTGAATGAAATGTTTTGGAAACTGAGATGGAGCAAACTCCATCTGTTTAGCTTACTGAAAAGAGATTGAAAGGGAACTATTGTCAATTATTTTCTCAAAGGGAAATTTTGACCTAGTGAGAGACGTACATTATACAAATAAATGGCCGCAAACTAAGTCCACGTGGACTGAAATGAAATGCCTGAGTGTATGTCGGGTTTTTTTGTGGCTGACTATTGGATGTTTTCCAGGGAAGTGATGGATTCCCTATTTCTCGGTACCTTTTTAAACCATGAATTTTTGTCGTGTGTGTGTTATCTGTGTTCAGGGTATCACTGGCAGTGTGAAATGGCAAGTGGAAGGAGCTGTGGTCTCCAGCAGGCTGGTGTAGCTCCTTGGGCTCTAAGTAGTGGGAATCCTAGCTAGCACATCCATGCTCAATATCACTGCTCAGGTTGAAGTGTGGGTGAACAAATCCTTCCAATCAGCAGCATGTTGGTACCTGGGTCTAGTTACTCTTGTTTGTACTGCAAAGCCTTTAATCCATCCTGGGCCTGTTCTTGTGCTGAACTCTTTAATAGTCATAGGACTCTTCTCTGTTCCTGTGGCTGGGGTTCAGCATGAAGACAGAAGTTGGTGCAGCACAGGTTAGCTCTCCACTCAGAGTGAACTGGTAGCTCTTGTGAGCAGGGCAGTCAGTGAAACTCTTGGAAGCCACTTCTGTTAAAGGTGAATCCGTGCCATAAAACACTGAGCAAATCTGTGACAATGCTCAGGGCAGTGCATACTAATGGGTTTGGCAGAGGGCTGGCCGAACTGGCAGAGGTTTTGGGAGGGTCCTCCGTAAGCTGCTGAAACGAATCCTGGAAGGACCAATGTGTCAGCCAAGACCTGGTGGATATCTGCATACCTGATGCTCCAGGCTCACACAATTAGTTGAAGCTTGTTTGGATCCCATGCACCCTATCTGCTGGCGCAATGTTTTAGTCACGTTGGAGAAACCTTTTGCCTGGATGCCATGAAATGATGAGTATGGTAGAGAGGATTAAAACAAACAAAAGTATGTGTTGGCACATTGATTTTTTTTTTTTTTTTTTAAATCCTGTGCCTTGTTAACCATTAATCCTGGGTATGAACCACTTACTGCCTGGCTCATATTAATATTAAAATGAAGTGCTACCAGGGTGTTCAGTGTCTGCTGCCAGACTTCTGCCTTTGAGGGGTCACTTGCATAGCAGTTGCCACTCTTAGTGAGTAGTTCACAAAGCCCAAAGCTAGAAGTTTGTCCTGTCCTTTTTGAAGAACAACAAAGGAATTGTCATCATGCAGTAACTGAACATTAGGATTTCAAATAACTGTGCTCCCCTTCCAGCTCTGCTACAAATGTCCCCTGGGCTGTGGTTGGTGTCGCACCTCTTAGAAAGATCTTGCAAATGTGACTCCTCAGAGGCTCTCTGAGGACTGGTGCCACAGAGGGCAACTGTTCTGGCTTTGCTCGGACGCTGTCATGGAGGGTGGGAAAGGAGATGGAGAGAGCAGGAGGAGTGAGGCCTTGAGCAAGGTGATACTGAGGAGCAGGAACTGCTAGGTGGAAGGCAGGCATCTGCTCTCCTGGAGTGGCATGTGGGGAAGGAGGGTGAAAAATGCATTGTAATGATGCTGTGGAAATCCTGCATGGGATAGAGCTGGGCCAGCATGAAGCTATTAATAAAACAGCAGTGTCTCTCTCTGCCAAGTACGCCAATGAGTGGAACCATAAAAATGACATTGGGTTGGTTTAGAAAGGAGCAAGTGCTGGCATGCTGCAGCTGCCCAGGAGCGAGGGATGGAGAGCAGGCAGGAGGATAGGATGTGATGATTGCTTTTGTGCATCTGCAGTTCAAAGGCGAACTGCAAGAGGAAAAAGATGTATTGTTTTGCTAGTAATTTTTCTGCTCTCTTCCTGACAGAATACATGTGCTGCTAGATGGGAGTTTTGGTTCTCACTGATGTCTTGGTGGGTGTCTTCAGCTGATTTATGGGGTGTCACTTAAGAGAGAGGGGCCACTGTCTCTAATTCCAGTGGGACAGTGAGTTGTGGATGGCAGCTGTGTTCCCGTGGTCTTGCAGTGCTGCTTCTGTTTGACCTGATGGTTGATGATCTTGCCAGCTTTGGATGTGGTGTCCCTCCCTCCGTTACCGTATGGCATCTCTTCCTGCGGGGCTGCAGCTGGCTCCCTGCTTTACAGTATTCCTGCCTTGGTGTACTTGGAGAGAATTTAGACATCCTTCCTTCCCCTGGGGCAGGGAGGTAGAAGTGCCCAGGGGACTTGGGGACAGAGGAATGCTGGAATTAGGTGAAACAGCAGGTGCTCCAAGATCCTCGTGATCTGCTTGACCAAACCCCATGGCTGGGGGGCAAGGAGGGGGTCCCCAAATGTGCTGCAAAACCTGATGCTGGGAAGGCAGCAATGTGCCAGCTGAGGCTCTGATGAGGAAGAAGTGCTGGTTGCTATGGTTACTAAGGATATTAACCCTGTCGTGTCTGCATGGGCAAGGTTTAGTTAACTGTGCCACAGGCTGGTTAACGGTTTGGGAGTGTGGAGCGGCAGTGCTCCACCCTAAATATGCTATGAGTTGGCATTCAGGATCTCAAAACCCGATGTCCCAACCAAGTCTGTAAGCGTGTCCTGATTATTAGTGTGTTCACAGCTGCCTTTGGGTGAGAGTAAGTTTTGGTAGCTGTCCCCTGTTGTGAAGGTGAAGTGAATCCCAAAATTTCTGAGGGCAGGTTGTAGGTTTAAGTGGCCTGAGTCTGTCTCCAGCTGTTGTTCAAGGGAGCAATCTCTGCATAGAACAGGCTATGATTATTCTTCAGTTTCTTTTTTAAAGAGGATGTTAAACAAGCTTGGAAATCACCTTTGTATGAATTTTATAACTTAAAATGGCTGCCGGAGTAGAGGACAGGAAAGTGTTTGTCTTCTCAGGTTGCTGAGTGTGTCTGATCATGCTTTGTGTGGCAGGTCTCTGTTTTCTGTGTGTAGCAGAGCCACAGTCTGCTTGGACATATCCTTTCCGCTCGGTTCACTTATTTTGGCCTGTGAGTTCTGTGGACATATGACTCCAACTATTGTCATCAGTTCTCATTTTTCTTGGGGTGTAGGGTGCCTTAGCAATAAGTAAAAGTGAGCAGAAGACCACAGATGGGAGAGACTGGGGAAAGTGAACTTAATCTCTTTTAAAAAATGCAATCCTTATTTAACAGGATGCATTTAAAATGGAAGGGATTAATGCTTCAGGGGTACCCAAGAGCTGCCCCGGCACCCCAGCCTGCTGGCAGTAGCAGTGACAGCCGTGAGAGGGAGGATGTAGTCAGGTGTGTACCTAGTGTCAGCAAAGCTGCTTTTTCAGTCCCCTCTCCATTGTGCTGTAAACAGGATCCTTGAAACAATTGGAATTGTGGTTTTATTTTTGGTCCCCTCTCCCCTCCACCCCCTGTTGTTTCTGTGACCTGGTTTATAACACAGCCCCACGAAAGGTTGCATTGGCGCTCAGCGAGAGGGCAGCCACCTTGGTCGGGGATGGGGACATAGAAGCTGTTCAGGCTTTACCACCAGAGAGAAAAGTATTGTTGAACTGAGTATAAGATGAGCTTATACTTTTTTTCTCTTTTGATGGCTGGCTCAGTGCAGTGGGAAGTTTTGAAAGATGGAGTGTACGTATTGTGCTTTTCTTGTTTGGGGTTTTTCTGCTTGTTTGTGTCCTGAGGTGTGGGGTTTCTTTTTTTCTTGAAGTGGGTTTTTTTGGGTAGTAGTAGAAGCATTAGCCTGAAAAAGATAGCTGCCAGCTATAGCCAAGACTTCAGGTCTGTAAGGGGTGGATTTTGGGGGTTATAATTCTTGCCTGAAGCTAGGTGCTTCACTTAAGTGGAGGCAGCAAAAAAACTTACGATTTTGCTGTTTGTCAGTGTTCCTTCCCTAGAAATATCAGTTTGTTTGCCATCCCAGTGACGGCAAAAAAAGATTAATGGAAAGCAGAATTGGGTTTATGTTTATTGCTAATCCAAATCTCATATTATGCAGTGAACGTGGCAGCTGTGAAGCTTGGATGCAAATACAGTAGCTGAAGAATACAACTCCATGAATTCTGAAATGAGAGAACTGGTGGTTAATTAAAGATTCCGCTTGAGTTTAGCTGTAGAAATAATAGTCATGGCCACTTCTCCCAGCAGCTGCAGTCGCTGCACTTAAGAAAATGCTCAAAAGATGAAGGTGAAGGAATTCAGTTCTTCGTTTTAGCTGAGGCAACTTTCAGTGCTTATAGTAGCAATATTGTGAACAGCAAAAAGAAGGTAACAGGCTTCAAAGGCTATGGGTGTATCCCAGAAATGGCTGAGTTGCCTCAAACTTAGCTGCAGTTTCCCCTTTGTTTGTCATCTGCTGTGCTAGTTGCTGTTGCAATGCTGTGTGGAAATCTCGGAGTAGCTCTTTCATCATTATTGCTGCAGGTTGATATTTCTGAATCCTGAATGCGTGTTTAAATTGAGATGAGGTTTTAACCCTTTCACAGCAGTGGTTTGTATTGAAGCCAGGAAAGCAGTTTGAAAGGACTAGGGGCTGTGTTTGGGATGGATTTCACCCAGGGTACAGTGGATTGTGGTTTGGTTTTTTATTATTATTTAAAAAAAAAAACCCCACCGATAAACCAACCAAGCAAACAAAACCCCCCAAAATGGAAGGAGAGAGTGTGCTGGAGAGTATCCAAGAAAAGAATGCCTTTTCTAAGGCATTTTCTAGCTCTGTTATCCTGGAGGAGTTGTCGTAGTGCTGAGGCAGGGGAAGAGTCACCAGTTCATGTGCCCTGTTCTCTCCTGCCACCTGTTTGTTCCTCCCTTTCACTGCAGCGCGAAACAGGCCCCCGGACGTGTGGAGATGACCCGGTTTGAAATCACCGGCTGCCACTGCTGTTGCTGCTGCGAGCACTGGACTAGTGCTGGCACTAGCAAGAAGCTTTTTTCTGAAGAGAAGTTTAGAGACAAGATGATATGGATGAAATGGAGTGATGATAGCCATGTTAAGAGTTATGCTGGCAGTGAGCCTTGAGCTGAAATACGGTTGGGAGCAGTCTGAGCCAGCCCGATAGGCGCTCTGTGAGTTGCAGGACCAGTATGACGAGAACTAGCAGGCTGCAGCGACGTCCTGCTGCTTGGATCCAGCCCTGGGACAGACTGAGTTGCGCTCCAGTCTTGGGAACGGCAGACTTGGAGCATTTCAGAGGACTAGGCCTTCTTCCCTGACTTCTTGTCTCTTACTGTAGCTGTGAGAGAAAATTAAGAAGGGTCAGGGGAGTGGAGGGCAACCATTTCTTTTTTTTTTTTCCTGTTGTTTTTTCTGCCTTAGAGCAAGGCTAGTCAGCAAATGCACCAACATGTGCATATTTATAGGGATGTGATGGGAGCTGCTGCAGGCAGGGAGCAGCTTTTGTGGGCTGTGTCCTCCACTAAGGAATATGTGAAGAAGTCATGGTCATAACAGCTTGCTGTGGTGAGTTTGTGTGCTGCTGAGTGTGACCTTTACGGAGGTGCGAAGTGCAGGAGGCAGAGCAGCAAGGCCTTCTCAAGGACATGTGTCAGAGCTTCCCTCACCATAATGTCTGCTGTGGTATTATTTGCTCGAGTGAGGAACCACTCCCGCTAGTTATTTTTCCTGTACTCTTATTTTTGTGCTCCACTTTAAGTTACTTTCCCGATCATGTACTTCTCATGCAGATTCATATTATGATGGGTAGTAGTGGATTTTCCAGCACTACAAACATAACTAGTAATGCATAATAACTTCACTAGTAGGGACTGAGCTTCTAAATCCTGGCTAAAAGTCATGACCGCCTACCACTGATACTCTGGGATCAGGTTGGTGACATTGGTTTATCATAGCCTTTTCCACTCAGTCTCTTAGGGTCAGCCTTGGAGGATGAGGGCATGTACGTAATCCATGTTTCAGCATGAGCTGTTTGGATCTGTAACTTGACATTTTTTCTACATTGACTTAATTTTATGTATTTTTGAATACCTTAATATCTGCCAACATAACACTAATACTTTGGTTTAGAGGTTACTACAAAGATTACGTTGTCCAAGATCTGGCGGTGTAAGCTTGCTGTCTTTCTGCATGGATTTCTTGAAGAGAACAAAAACATTTCTTTGCATCACTTTGGTTTTAGACCTGTAGGAAGTAAACAAGTGCAAGAATGAATGTATTGAGTGTTAGTGTCTCCTGAAAGCTGGCCTTTCTCAAGTAGGGCAGTCCTTATGACTTTGTCCATAGGTAGCTTTTGATCTCCAGTGGAGAAAGGGCTCTTCACCTAAACCTCTGTTTATTGCCCAGGTTCTCATGTTGTGGGATAAGGTACCAGGAGTTTCATGAACCACTGCACCTTAACCTGCAGGAGACACTTGTTTATGGTGCCTTAGCTCATGGCCTGCCTTAAGTGATTAAACAGCGGCTCAGTCAAGCAGCTGAACCGTTCCTGCAGGGAGCAGGAATAGGAAGTTTAAGGAGAGGGATGGGGCAGACAGCTCGGGGTGGGGGGCATGATGGGGACACAGAGCCATGACCACTCTCGAGATAAGCTATTCCCTTTAGATTGTGCAGCACTCTGTGCATTCAAAGGGTTTGTCTTGTCTCCATTGTTCTGCTTCTGGCTAACTTGCTTACATCCCGCTGATGTGAAAGTGAGGAAAATGAAGTCTTTCAAAGCAAGTTTGAGATTTTTTTTTTCTTTCATTAGCACCCAGGTGCAGTAGTACGACAAGTGGACTTGTGTAAAGGCCCTTGACTT
The DNA here is from genome assembly GCA_013399095.1 of Psophia crepitans. Lineage (NCBI taxonomy): Eukaryota > Metazoa > Chordata > Aves > Gruiformes > Psophiidae > Psophia > Psophia crepitans. The sequence continues at coordinate 1,053,715 of VWZZ01007160.1, forward strand.
CTCAGAAGGGGCCAGGCCTAAACATCTGCAAGTAGGTTATTAACCGATGATGTAGAAGGAAGAAAAGCATCTCAGTATTACTTCAGAAACTACAACTGAAGGATTAATTCTTCTCCAACATCAAGCTGCCTTCACTTAGTCTCTATCATTCTTCATCTGATTTTGCTGGAAGCAAGTGTCGTGCAACTGGTTCACGAGTGCAGAGGCCACCTGGGTTGCTGAGACTATTATGTTACTCATATTAACTGGGCTTGGAAGTGAGGGGGCTGGCTGCAAAAAAAGTAACTGAAATAGTAAGTGGTGCTTTTGTGACCTGACCACTCACCTTTCAGGATCACAGGGTTCTTCTGTTGCAGCTGCTGAGGAGCTGGATGCAGGCAATTACAGCTGGAGATTCTCCTCAGTGAGCAGCTCCTGGCTCTTGGCATATCTGCCGAGGGCAGCTCCTCTGTGACTCCCAACTTGTCTCCTTCCTTTTGCTGCCTGCTGGCTTGCCCTATACTTCTTTTCTGCCAAAGTGACATCCTTCCAGGAGGTAACTGGGGGACAAATTGATAATTTCTTTTGCTTTTGTATCCATTATAAAGGGGGTCAGCATGGCTTCTACTCTCTTGTCACAGGCTTTATTGTTGATAACAATAATAATGAGCTGTAATTTAACCTGATGGCTGTTCTTCTACCACACATCCCTTGTGTGTGTGCCCTCATCCTGCACAAAGACCCTGTGTCATGGAGTAGTAGAGTTACCCATGCTGTTTAGGAAGTCTGGCTCTGATACAGTGCTTTTATTAGTTTGCATTCCTACTACAACAGGGAATATTAACAGTTCTGGTTTTAGACAGGAGCTTTCAAAGTCTTGTGGAGGATGGAAAATGGACCTTGTGGAAGATTTCACCCTCTTTAGGGGCTTTGAGTCTGGATATTCCTTGGTGGCTTCTGAAACTGGTTGACAGCAGGCTGCTTGACTAAGCTTTCTGGTAGTCTGTGCTGACTATTTTGCAGACCAAGAATTTCAGCATACATAGCGTGATGTGGATGAAAAGCTGAGAACGTGCCTAGGTAGAGTACCGAAGCCTTGTACAGGACTGCTAGTAATCTGAATATGTGGTCTCCTATACTGACTTTGTCATCAGTGGGTGTCAAATGTATTTTTTTCAAAGTAATGGATCTGACTTTTGGAAAGAATGCACTGGATCAGGCATTCTCAAGGAGTGCAAAAAAAATTAGTAATTTCCATAAGAAAATCTCCACCACGGAAGTTTCTTCTAATCCAAGTTACCATCTCCTGCAGTAAACCATCTGATAAAATATTTTTTTAATATTCTACCCCTTGTAACAACTGTATTGATAATTTTGCTACTTGCATTGCTTGGACATGTTGCTGTCTGTAGTTGAAGTATATAATCTGAAGCTATAACCTCTCAGTAGAGTTAAGCCATGGTTTGACAGCAGAATAAATCTGGCTTTAGGGCTTCTCAGGCTGAATTGAGAACACTGCGCTGAATAATGCAAAGAGCTGTTCTGTTATAAACTCACTTTGTTGTTTGGGCCTGTGCTCTCTGCGTTTATCCTGTCCATGTCTTGGAAGGTCATGCATGGGAACAAGTACTCCCTCCCTGCCAGAAGCTACCGCGAGCTAGTTTTGCGTTCTTACGTGGGCTCCAAACCCAATATCAAGTGCTCTGGCTAATTACATTTAATACAGTCTAGTGCCTGCATCTGATTTAGGATCACGTTTGCACTGCTGAATGATCCAGCTATACTCACATCCTGTATGGTTGCGGATTAGGTCCCCGAGTGATCTGATGTGGCCTTGCCTTTCTGTGCTAGGTCCCAGAGGTGGTGTTCCTCTTTGCTGCTGCTGCCCTGTCACATCTCCCTTGTCACCTTTGCTTCTGTGGTACGGATGGAGATGTGGGCTCATGGTACCCAGAGCTCTGTAGGTACTGAAAATTGTGCTGCTCTTCCAGTAAAGTGGTGTTCAGTGCTGAGGTGGAGCAAATTTGTGGCTGAAGAGTAAATTGATGGACGTGTAAGAAGCAGTCTTTCTTCCCAGAGGGACCTTCGTGGAGGTCTTTACAATGGGCATCCTGTGGATGCCCTTCTGAGGGAGAACGGCAACATCATCGGAGAGCAAGAGTGGCAAGTGAGCATCAGCTGTCTGGCTTTCCTTATGGTAATCCTCATCAATACACCACCCCACACATAGATGCAGTGTGCTCCTTTTCTTGATGTGATGCTGTCAGCTGAGAGCACAACTTTAGGAATGAACGTATATTGATAAAAACTTTAATAGCAACATGTGTCTACTAGCACAAGGCCTTTCCTGGTAAACGGTTTGAAATAGCTTTGGCAAGCTACGAAAACCATGCTAGACTTGTCAGTACACCTGTGTCTGCAGTACAGCCTTTTGCTAGAGCAGAACCTAGAGTTTGGTCTTTGTCACCGAGTTTCAGCTTTGGACTTGCCCTTAGATGCAGGCCATGCAAAGAGCAGTATTAAAAAAGGGGTAAAGGGGTGGAAATAGGGTGTTTCTTTTCTAGCTTATTAGTGTGCGCTGCTTGGGTGGGAACTGGTTGGCTTTGTGTGAGAATGGAAACTTTTGGTAGGTATCAGGGCTTTTTAAAGCAATAAATCTCCCAGCAGTGAGGCACTCTGTTTTATTCCTTGTTTTATGTTCTCTCAGGCTGCAGTTTCAAGACTCCAGGTGTGGTTCCACGAGCAGCTCTTTCCTCACCAATGCTAGCTGACACAGCTGTGCCTGTTCCTACCTGCCTGCTCATCCCTGTCACTGTGCTGGGATGAGGAATGAGTTGCACTGCTGGTTGAGCTGTTCTCATCCCTCACTGGAACTAGGAGGGCTCGTCTCTTCTCAGGCTGGGTAACCTCCCAGCAAAGTGATTTTTATATGGTATACAACCATATGCAAAGTGTAAAACAATTTTATGAATAGCATGCTGCTTTGGTGGTGGTCAGCTGCTCAGTGCCTTGAGTGGCTCTAGAGCTAGGGCAAGAGAAGGGGACAGCCTCCATAGTCTGGGACTCTGGTAGGCGAGAGCATCTCCACACTTCCAGCCGCCACCACTCTGCTTGTATGGCTTCGCTGGGCGCTTGGGTAAGGGACCTAATGCAGCAGGAGAGGTCTGGTTGGTTTTTTTTCAGGTGGAACAGTTTTCCAGTCCAAGTAAGCTTCTCCAGGTAAGGTTGGTTTCCTTTGCCTTGCAGTTGCATCCAGACTTTTTCCCCTCACCTGCTGCAGGTGCAATAGAGTTGGGACCTAAATCCTCTCATACTTTCAGTGGCATGAAGTGATTAAGTAGCCCTTGTGTCTGCGTGACCAGCGCTTTCTAGTGCTAAAGGAGGCTGCATGCCTGCTCAGGTGGGTGCAGCATGGGGCACGAAACATGGCAGTGCTCTGATTCTCTGCTCCTCTCCTGCCTGTGAGACACATCACATCTTGCCAAGAGGAAGAAACAGCTTTTCCAAGGCAGAAAACCCTTTTGGATAGGCAGGTTTATTTTCTTTAGAGTGATTTTGCCCAGAAGCAGTGGTCAAGCCACCTTGCTTTGATCTCTGCCTTCTCGCCCGTGCCTCCTGTTGCAGCTGTCTTTAGTGAGACACTTGTCCAAACTCTTGTGCTTTTTCCAGTTTCCTCTCCTGTGCTGGGACCACGAGGTGGCAGGATTGTTCCACCAGTGCTGCGAGGGCGGCGGGACGGCAATGCAGCTGCTCATTTTTATAGCCAAGGCAAAAAACTGTGCTTAGTTGTTTGTGTACCATCGTAATTGTGTTTTGAAATTTGGAAGAATTTCACATGTATGTGTCTAATCCATGCTTTTTGTTTTCTTTATATAACATTGATTTGTTCTGGGTCTTGAGGGTTTGTTTTTTTTTACTCCCCCTTCCCTGTTCTCAGGAGAGATGGAGGGGAGGGGGAGATGTACAGCAACATCCAGAATTCCTTACAGGTTCCAGCATTGATCAAACCCTGTGAAGCACAGTACTGAGGCTGTGAAAGGCTGCTGCTTTTGTCCTCATTTCACCCCGTTCTGTCAGGGTATTGCATCACGTAATATGCAAAGTGTTCAGAGCTCCTGCAGTACCCCAGTAATAGGGGTGAACTGAGGTTGCAGCAACAGCTCTACCTCTGCATTCCTGTTGCTTTCTATAGGCTTTAGCACACTCGCTTCTGCTGCAAACCCTCCTTGGGGTCACTGAGTCCACTAACTGTGATGCAATGCTTGTGGGGTCATTAGGAAGGAATTTGGGTAGGGCGGAGAAATCCTCCCGAAAGACCCACTTAGAGATCATTTAATCTGATCAAATGGTGATGAGTGGAGTTGTTACTTTACTTTTCAGAGTTCTCCCACCCCCCTGAAATTAATGCTCTTGTTTTACATCTCTCAATTCACTGTTCTAGGATGCAGGACTGAAAATCAGCAATGCAGTTGTTTGCTCTTGTCTCTCCTTCCCTCTGCCAGCCAAGAGGGTCCCCTTTCTTTTGCCTCTAGTGAGGAATTCTTGCAGGAAGATACTTAGCAGAAGAAAAGGGTGTATGATAAAGGCAGCTGGAAGTAAGATGACACAATTTAGGAGGCTGACAGTACTATTTTGGTCAGAAACTTTCTTCTCTCGATGTCAGGTGGGGAAGCATCTTTGTTGCTTCCTTTCGCATTCCTTTCTATTTCCCTTGTCCTTTTGGCTGTGTTAGTGCAACATTTGGGGTCCTTTGGTCATCTAGTTGTAGACCTCACTTCTTGTGTTAGAGAGGTGTTTTTTAGCATCTGAACACTCGGTGTTCCTCTTTGCTGGTGACAATGTGTATATGGGGCTGTTCCCTTTGTGTTCCCACCATTTGTGCTACTTCTGCCTTCCTGAACATGACTGGCTGTAGGAAGGGGGGCCCTTAGGGCCTGTGCTCACTCCATTTTGGGTGTGGGATGTTCGGGGGGTGCGGAGGGTTCTGCTCACCCTCACACAGTTAAAATGCATGCAAGAGAAGAAATGTAGCCAAATAGGTAAAGAAATACCAGTTTATGATTTTTCTTCTCTGTCTTTCTCCCCATCTGGTTTCTAGTAGCAACAAGAGCCTTCACAGGAGCAGTGCATCTCCTGTGTCGCACAACTGTCTCTGTTAAAGTAGCATCATCTTTTTGGCCTGGTCTGTGCTGAAACATGTTTCTGTTACAGAGAAATGAGTTGGAATGGAGGATGCTCTTGTCTGCCCTGTTCGGGGGAAAAGTTGTGCTGGTAGAAGGAGTGTGATGGTGTAGTCTATGCTGGGGAAAATGGGATGGGATTGCTTTGCTGCCCTTGCTTTTTCTCTTCTGAAAAGCGGCTAAGAGCCGTGCTGGCAAACTGTCTCTTCTGGTGTAAGCGGGGTCTGCCCCAGGCTCCTCTGGCTCTGAACCGATGTCTGAACAGATTGCTCAGTTACACACTGAGCGTGACCGAATGCCACTAAAATGCAGTGGAGCAGAATTTCACGTGCCTGCTGTCCTGGACTTGCTAGAGATGTGTAGGGGAGGCAGAGATGGAAGAGGGCACTTATTTATCTGGTGTGGCATTTGAAGCATTAAGCTTATGGCAATTCCAGGCTCTACTGGTATGGGAGACTAAAGGGATCCTGTGACTCAGCTGGTGCCATGCTCTTTCTTGCTCACTTAGTTTGGAGGGGGATGGTAAAGAAAGAGCAATCAGAAGGACTGCCCAAGGGACTGTCATACCTCTCAGCTGGTGCAAGCACCAAAGCAAGCGAGCCCACCATTAGCCAAGATATGACAAGCAGAATGGGCTAGATTGTCAGCAGGCAGGCAGGGAACAATCTGAGAGTAGAGTACAATGGTGCACTGCTTGTTCTTCCTTCATCCATGCTCCTTTATTGTAGAGGAGGAACATTGCTGTGTGCTTATAGTCAGTTTACTGTCTTACTGCATTTTTCTTACTTTTCTCTTCCTCCACTGTAACAATGATGTGTAACATTGAGGTGTTAGACTCCACTGTGACAAGAAAAGCATCCTGCCTCCTTTCATGGTGTCCTATCACTCATAGTCTGCTGTTTGGCTTTGTGATGTATTGACTCGATTCAAGAGAAATCATATTCATACGGGGGGACTTTGCTCAGTTAGGAGAGAAAATGCTGTAATGATTTTTGGGAGTGTGGGGAGCGAGGGGGAGGAAACATTTTTGACACTTATAGCAACTGGCATAAGAAAGGTAATATGCTGGAAAGGAGAACTAACTCCTCTCTCCTCTGTATATATTGAAGGATAAGATGCTGAAGTCAAATCAGGAACTGTAGGTCTTTCCACAGTGAAAGCGAGCTAGTTAATGCAGCAGTACTTAACATTCAAGAGCTTAATTCAGCCTTGGGCTTCAGAGAATTCAACTCCTTTCCCTTCCTCTTTCTTCGCTCCCCCCTTAGACAAAATATATAACGCTGCATGTGCAATGTCTGTCCTAAGGAAGCTGAGAGCATTTAGCTGAAGTACAGGTAAATGCTGCACTTAGCGTTTCCTGGCAGCCTTTGTTTTTGGTGTGGTTAGAAAGTCTGGAATCATCTGAAGTCACTCTTCTGCCCACATCCTACTGATGTTCCCTGCCTTGTTTGTCATGTGGAGGGAAAGGATGGTATGTAGGAAGCACACAGTTCCGTTCTCAGTCCCCAGTTCCCCTGTGCGGTCCTCCTGGATCATGTTCTCCCGTTGGCGTGTGGTTTTGAGAGTGGGTGGGTTTTCAGTTTGTTGGGGTGTGATGTTTTATTTATTTATTTTTTTTGTTTGTTTTTCCATGGCAAAGCTGATTTCTGAGACTTCTACCCTTCAGTAACCTTCATGATGTTCTATTAGCCAATGCAGTGATTTCAGCCTAAGAAGTTTCTATCACTCTCCCTGTCACCACCACTGTCAGTGTGACTATATTATGCAAGAAAAGGTTGTTTGCAAGAAGGGATGGTTTTCATCCCAGTTCAGCATGGTCCTTAGAAACAATTTGTTGACTTGGAGAGGCAGATGCATTTGGGCTGCAAATGAATGGTTGTGCCTACGCCTTTCTCCTAAGAGCTAACAAAACTTTTACTGAATGTATCCAGAACACTGTCCAAGAGACAGGTTTGTCAGGAATCCCGGTTATGTGCAGGTGGGAGCTTAGACAAGGAAGAACCTGATGGAGTGTCCTTGCTAACGTGGAACCGTGCCTGTATTTACTGCATGCTCTTCTGCCATAATCTGTGGCTGTATTAATATTCTCATGGACTTTTCCATGGCATTTAACAAAGCACTTTTTTTTTTTTTTGCAACACCTTACATCTCCTTTCCAAATGAGGGACGAGCATTGATATCACATGTCATACTGTCTAGTAAGATGGAATATGTCTACTTTGAGTACCTAGGTTTAATTTCTTTGACAAGCTGAAAGTAAGAGGCTGGTGCTCTCCTGCTGTGCATTTTCTGATCTATCCTCTCTGTTTTCCCAATACCTTTTGAGTTAATTGCTTAGTTTTGCTCAGCTGAAGGAAGAATTGAGGAGTGTTCCAATTGTGTCCCAATGAATGAAAGGCTTTAAGAAATGCTGTTTTACTAGACACCAGAGACTCCATGTGAGAGTCCATAAAAGCAGAAAACACGGGAGAAGCACATTTGAGAGCTGAAGTTAATTGTGAGGCCAAAACTGTGGGAAATGTGGCTTCCTTAGCTGCAGTGCACAAAAAACTGTTTCCTTCTGGAGGTGCTGTGCATGCTCTGCATGAGTCGGGTGCTCAGCACAGGAATTTGCTTGCATCCCTCCCTGGGTATCTGCAGAGAAGAAATGGGGAATAATTTTTGAGTTCATTGCATACTGACTTTTCCTGAAGTCCAAAATTTATAGAAGAATGAGAATTCTGGTTGTATCAGTTCTAAGTCTTTCAGGGTACTGATATGTTGAGGATCTTATAGACAACCAATGCTGAAGGTGCTGAAAGCCATCTTCTGCTCCGTTAGGTGAAGTAGCAGTCTCACCTTTTAGCTTGCATATTTTATTCCAGAGTGGTGGTGGTGTTATTACAGTGCATTTAATAATGACCAAGCGCAGAGGCACAGACCAGTGAACACCACCACTGATGCTGACTTTGATCCAGCCCTCTCAAATGGGTGCTGTTGGATATAATGTAAACTGAGTAACTCGTACTGAAAGACACATTTGGGTTTTAGTCCCATCTATAGAAAATACAACTCCTCAGAGCATCTTCACATTGTAAAGGTTAAAAGCTCGTGGGGGCCTAATAATACATAGAGGTGAGGTTTGGTCCAAGATGAAAATTGCTGAGGCATAAGGGCTGAAAAGTTTGCCAAGATAGCTGCAGTGGTTGTGCAACACTAGGAGTCTGGCAGTATTGGAATATATGGATTGTGTCTGGGGATTTCTGTTCTTAAGAACTGCTTTGGGGAATTTAAAAAAAAAAAAAAGAAAAACCCATCCAAAAAACCACCTAACAAAAAACCCAACCACAAAAAGTAGCTGAGACAGTCATGTCTACAGTTTTGGTGAACAACTTCTGAAATATTATATGCAACTGGATTGGATATCATGCATCATGTAGGCTTGTTAAGGAAAATATGTAGTAGTTTGTCTGGTGACTGTTTTTCTTTTGTTTCCTTCCTTTCCCGAATTGCTGAAAACAGCAGCTATTCATGAGAGTTCTCTGTGGAGGATGCAATGACCGTGACTGAAGCCACAGCTGCAGGACTCGGTTTTAGATTGGAAAGGGGAAAGGGAGATGAGATCATTATATGTAATGCTTTTATACGTTCTCTTTGTTTTTCAGTGGACGAATATATTGCCATTGCTAAAGAGAAGCATGGATACAATATGGAGCAGGTAACAACCCTTCAAATGCTTTATTTTAAAATCTTTTTCAGCAGGTTTTAAATCATGGCTTAAAGCGACTGACTAGACCTGCTGCTTCCCTTCTGTACCATCTGTATTTTCTCCTCTCCTACTTCTCCCAAAACTGACTGTTCCTAATTGTAATCTGTGCTCTGGGGATATGGAGTTTCCCCTTAGTTTTACATCAAGAGTGAAAAGGAGATAAACAAAACCATTGTAATTTCTAATGGAGTTTGGCCATGAGTATTATGCTTCCTATGGTGACTACCTCTTGAACATTCTCAGAACCCCTAAGCAACATTAAAAGGACTGGCTTGTCTTTGGACAGCTGCCCGATTGCACTGCAGTTTCCAGTTGACTGCTCCGTCTCTGTTTCATGGATGTCTTGGCAGTTGTTAATGAGTTATTGAACCATCACGTGCTTTTCTGAGCCAAACCAATAGCCACGGTTATTTACCTTGAAACTATGCTGCAAATCACTTTGCATTGTGTAAATGAGCACCTCAGATGTTGGTGCAGTAGCGGTGGACGACTTCACCAGCTGTCCTTGAGGTTAGCCAGTATCTTTAGTCTAGGGATGGAAATTCTGGTCTGAGTAGGAGATGACATCTCCTTTACTCCCTGTGCTAGGATTGTGTACTAATGTTTCCTGTGTTAACTAACATCGATTTCGACACTCATTTGGGAAGATGAGTAGACCTGTGCCTGGGAAGTTTTTCTGAAATCTGTGGAGTTTCCTTATGCACTAATACTTGCCCGGAAAAGAAGGTGGGGAATCTCGTGACTTACTGTATTGGCAAATTATGTACTGTCTCTACAAAGGGATTCTATGAAAACTTGAAAGTCTAAGAAATTGTTCAGGGAAAAAGCCATGAGTATAGAAATAAATGATTTGGATGGGCAAGGGTTTCTATTTAAATGACACTGCTGTCATCTTTGAGTCAGACTTTCAGTGGTTGGTAGTCATGCTCAAAACGACTTCTTGTGGAACAGGAGCACTGAAGCTGAGATAGCCACCAAAATTTCCAGCAAAACCAGGAATGATCAGATTTGATAATTATGGTTTCTAAGAGCAGAAAACAGCAGTAAAAGGAACACGAAGACACCAAAAGGCTGCAAACTTAAATGAAAATAAGGATGGTAGCTTACTTCAGTTAAGATGAGTGTATCCTAGTATTAGGTACTGTGGATAATATTTGCCAAAAGTGATCGTCTCAGGGTAACAAAAACGGGTTTGATTATTTTAGTGGAGAAGTGTTCTTTGGAGAGTATAGACTGATCTGGAAGACCGATGAAAACAAAACTTGCTTTTTTTAAAGAACCTGAATTCTTGTGTTTGAAAAAAACTTAAGTTTGGCTAACATTTGCATTCATTTTAATGTTGGAAATATAGACCTCCCACTCATTCCTTGGAGCCTTTCTCCCCATTTCTCTCCTCTGTGTACAGAAGTAGAAGTTATGGGACTCGCCACACCAGGATGTAAAGTGGCTGAGCAACCTGAGGTGATGTCCCTACTCCTAAAAATTTTCTAATTCCTTCCCTAGCACACTTGCATAATACTCTGGAGTTAAACGTGTTTCCCAGGCCCTTTGGGATTTCCTAGACAGCTGTGCTAGGCACTTCCAGGAAAAACTGGAGACGATCTATCTTGTATTGCTGTAGAAGGCACGTACTCGTTTTGTAATATAGGAACAAACGTTAAGGCTTTCAAATCAGGATGATTTTTTGTGTCACCAAGGGACACTGTCTCTTTAGCAGGTATCATCAGAGTTATTGTTGGCTGGGTAACTGTGGACAAGCTGATACGGGCTCCCTGGAAGCCAGTCAGAGCTCACTTCAGCATTTGGCCACTGTCTCTGGGCTTTGCTGGCCAGGGCAGCCCTTTCCCATGTACGCATCCCCTCTGACAGCCGGTCTCTTTGGACTTCGATTTAGGTGGCTTGGCTGACAGACATTCCCATTCTCATCTGTGCCCCCTGCCCAAAACCTACCTTTGCAGACTGAGACTGGTTTGAAGGGATTGGTGAGCTGTCAGGGAGGCTGGAGCGTTCACGGGCACTCCTCTGCCCGGTGGCTTTCCTGTCCAGCTGGCCGCATCCGCGCTATGCGTGGCTCCCATGTCAGTCCTTTCCCTCCCCTTGCCTGTGGCAGAGTGCCCCGTTTTTGGCTCTGCTGCTGTTGGATGATGGCTGGAGGCTCAGGGCTGTGCTGGTGGGAGTCCCCGCAGCCTCGCCAGCTCGAGGGCGGGCAAAGGGCAGGCTCCGGCAGGCGAGTGAGCTCTGGCAGGGCAAGCTGGTGTTGGCAAACTGCTGTAGGTGGTTGGGCTGAGCCGTAGAAGTCGCAGGCTTTTGGGAGCACTACAGCGAGTCTGACTGTGAGCTGTGCTCTCCTGCCAGCCTCTGTCGGATGCCCTGGGACAAAGGCAGCTGGAAAAGCTGTGCACTCGCCTGTGTATGAGGGCAGAGCCCTCCTAGGGCAGCGTGTGGTGACGGAGGAATACTGCTGTCCTGTTAAGCCTATAAGGAAAACCTTTTTGCTTTTGCTTGATGTCAGCTGCTGTCCCCTCAGGCCTCGTTGGTACCGTAGTGGTATTTACCACCACCCTGCCCTCCCCAAATGTGTGTGTGTCCCTTTTTTTTTCCCCTCCCTTTTTCACAGGGATATTTGATACAGCTCATACCTGAAGCTGAAAGGGATGGCAGGGGAGAGAAAACTCAGTCCTTCATGACTGCAGAGTAGGTTTTTTTGGCCCAGTGCTTGCTGGAGTGGCCAGAGATAAGTGGCAGTTGGCTCCTGTGACATCTTGAGTAACTGCGCTGCAGCCAAGACTACTTGTTCTGCGTAGTGGCAAAAAGGAGGAGAGAGTGCTTGGGCAGCATTGAGAGAACAGTAGGGTCAGGGCAAGGTCTTGAATAACACTAATATTTGTACACATACTCTGCAGAATCTCAGGGGAGCAAGATCCCATAAAGGAACTGCTTTTTGCATAGCAGAGCATCATGGGGAAACCCCAAATTTGAAGGGATTTTGTAGCTCTGAGCAGCCCGGGCGAAACTACTAGATGAGAGTAACTGTGGCTGCGAAACCTGAGCTGAGTTTGCATATGACAAGCAGGTTACTCTGATGTTTTACTCAGCATGTTAGGGATTGTTTTCACTTTACAGCCATTGCGAAAGGCTAGTTTCTAGCTCTGCAGAGTCAGGCCTTCCCAAAATGACTTGCGGTGGTCTCTGGTGTGCCAGATGTAGTGATGTGTCATAACGCGCAGGGACTGCACACCCCTGGGAGAGGGGAGGCTGTCAGTGAACGTCTCAGATGGTGGGAGGAGGACGGTTTGCAGGTGGTGAAGTGCAGTGCATGCATTTTGTCTCTGGAACTGAGAACCAGAGACTGCAACAGCGAAACGAGGCATCTTTTGAAGGGAGCAGCCCCCAAAATGATTGCATCTTGTTCCTCCTTTGAGCCAGGCACATCTTAGTAGCCAGTCAAGGTTGTGCATGCACTCTGGTCCTTCTTCCAGTTCTTCCCTTATCCTTTCCCCTTCCCCTCCCCAAAAAGAGCCCCCTAAACAACCATAGAACTCCCAAGTCAACTAAATGCAATTTCCCTGGTTGCATGGGCAGTTTAGCACTGGCAAGAATCTTCCTTTAGTCCAGTCTGGTTTTTGGGTAGTCTTCCCAAGTCTTTGCTTAGCTTTCCTGTGCATACCGTGGTTAGTAAAGTTGGAGTAATTTCTTCAATTTTCTTCTCCCCCTTTCTATTGCTACTCTCTTATTACATTACTACTGTGTGGCTTGGATAAATTTCAAGTTGGTCTTCAAAACCTAGCAGGGTTGGGGAGTCAGGTTCCAGTTTTCTTGCACACAAAACAGTGTCTGATGTAGCTGAGAAATAAAATTGTGTCTAATGTGTTGCCTGAGAAAATGCTGTAGCTCTCCCTTTGCACGCATATAATAATGTTTCTTGTGATTACAGTTGTCCCTTTGGTGTCCTTGTTATTTCTAGGCCCTTGGGATGCTGTTTTGGCACAAGCACAACATCGAGAAGTCTTTGGCAGATCTGCCAAACTTTACTCCATTCCCAGATGAGTGGACAGTGGAAGACAAGGTCTTGTTTGAACAGGCCTTCAGTTTCCATGGGAAAACCTTTCACAGGATCCAGCAGATGGTAAGTGGTGTCAGAGGAAAGGAAAAGCAGAAAAGACGATTGGACTGTCATCTTCAGTGCCGATTGTGCGGAACTCCTGAATAATGCACTTGGGAGAGAACGGGCCAAAGGGGATGTTAGAGAAAAAATACTACCATGAATAGAAAGAAACGACATTGTTTCCAGAATCACTGTAGAAGTGTTTTCCTGAAGTGCTTTATTGATTTAGGATAAACTTAGTATAGTGTTTTTTTGGTTGCAAAATACAGTTTTCAGTCCCCTGTGCGCTATGGTAGTATGTGTGTCTCAGCTGGAGTTCAGGCATGGTCTGCACACACGTGCCCAACGGCACACAGAGTAAAGATCACCTCTGTGCAAAGCTGATTTCCTTTCTTACAGCCTGCTTCTTAAGAATTCATTTTATTTGACTATGCAGTCTGTGCTTAATGTGATTTGGGACCATCAGTGGATGCTGTGGTGGAGGTTTATACATCATTGCAAACATTCAGTCCTTTGCTTTTGGTTGGTAGTGATATTTTTTTTTTTAAACTGTGATTGAAAAGTTCAAGGGTAGGTTTCTGCCTGAAAGGGAGCTGCTGGGGTGTATGCAGTTTTCTTTCGAAAGAGAGGATGGGATGTAAAATTTTTTATTAATTATATTTTGAGAGTTTCTTCAAGTGGTTCATCACCTGGGTGGGGGCCAGACTTTGTTCTTTGCTCTTCTTCAGTAAAGTGCCTCTTGAGTGTTCCAGCAGGACCTGGTTACATTGGTTGTGACCCTTTGAAGTGTACCTAGGCTGTTGCAGGCTGTTCAGCCTCTTTAAAGCATATATGAAGGCCTGTGGTGCTGATCCCACTGAAAAGCAAAGGGCAACTTGCCTCCCAAGTATGAACGAAAACCGCCAGGTCTCCTTTTCAAAAGGGTGGCAGGAAGTGACTTGTTCTTCTCATGTCCTCCTTGAACGTTCCTTCACTGGTGTTCATTTCCAAATGTTCTTGGGAGTCCTAGGGTCTCTGACTCCCTTGGGTTAAATGATGGTTACTATGGACAGGTGATATAGAGAGTCTGGAGAGTTACAGACTCCTGAAGGGTGAAGCTGTTTTCTTCTTTATTCCTCTGTGTTTAAATAGGGGAAAAAATGGAGAGAGGACTGTCCTGGGGGAAGAAAGAGAACACAAAGCCTCTCCTGTTGCTTGGTTAAATGCCAAAGCAAGAAATTCTCAATTTGGTTTATGTGCAGAAGCATGACTCTGTCCCTGAGTGAAGTGCATTCCAATACAGGGATGCCAAGCTCATGCACTGTTCCCTAGGTAGTGATATTTTTTACTGTTGCTCCCAGAAAAGCTATCCTGCACAAAAGGAATTAAATGACATGAAGCTTTGTGTTTAGCAGGGGACAGGAATCAATGGCTCTGGAGCACGTTAGTTGTTAGTTTATATGTGCTGCCCCATTAGCACCAGTGCAGCTTGGAACTGAGGGGAAAAATCCTCAAAGCCAGAGAATGAAAAGTGAGTTACTTTATTTACCGGAGCTGGTTCTGATATTTTGGCACTCTAAGCACGTGTTTGTAGCCAAGTGGGTGTTTGTCATGAACAGCCTTGTCCCTAAGTTTGTTCTGTGGAACTCTCTAATTCCAGTGTACCAGCCTGCTGCATGGCGGTTGGCAACACAACGCCAACACAGCACCTGAGCTTTGCCAGCACGAATGGAATTATGCCTGTGTGCAGCTGTGGGCCAGGGTGATAGTTCTACTGCAATCCATTATCAGGACCAAAAGTCAACCTGCAGTCTGAGAACCAGGCTTATCTCAAGTGAGGACTTAAACGGCAGTATCTGAACACGAGTGATCTGGCTTTTGCTTACAGTGGTGTTTTCCTCACAACCCATCTTGCCCTCCAAGTTGAATCGGATGCCTTTCTAAAACGTGTTTCATTCAGCAAGAATGGCAGAACTTTTACCTTAGAGAAGTCCTGTGTAAGAACATCTGCGCAGAGCACCTCAGAAGTAGAGAATTAGTCTTAATATAGTTTTGGAGGCAGACTCTTCATTCACACCTACAGGGCAATGACATTAGTGTAAGAGGACAAAAAAAAAATAGTTCAGAGTCTCATGTTTTCCTATATCCTCGGTTCACCATACAGTAATATTTCACCTTTTGAAAAATCTTTTCTTGAGACCTTTGAGTAGACTTCATCATGTGAATGGTGTGAATAAGTCTTTTTAACCAAACATCAAAGATGTACTTGGGATGTAGCCTGCAATTCAGCAGTTCTTGTGGTTGCTTACACATGCCTAAGTTGGCTTGTAAAACTGTTGTGTCTGTTTCAAGGCCCCATTTTGGATTTGCTCTTGCTATGTTCCTCTGTTCTGAAGGGAATCAGCCACTGGCTGGTGAGTGGAGACTTGCTGAGATTCTCAAGTCCTAAATAGTAGGCACTAATCTGAAACACTTCCCCACCCATCATTTTTGGAAAGGCTGCAGACCTGCCTTGCTGGAGCCTTTGAGAGAATCCAACATAGAGAGATCAGATGTTCCTTGACAAAAACAGTCCTATTGTATGTGAACTCCTGGGGATACTTTACATACAAACATATAAAAGGATACATGTTTAATTTACAGCTTCCTGACAAATCAATAGCCAGCCTGGTGAAATTTTACTACTCCTGGAAGAAGACAAGGACTAAAACTAGTGTGATGGACCGTCATGCTCGTAAACAAAAAAGGGAACGTGAGGAAAGGTAGGTTTTTTGCAAGCAGAAAGGCTGTGTATTGACGCACACTGATTTCTTCAGACTATCTCAGAGATTCCTGTTAGCTTGTAAGAAACTAGATGTAGGATTTTCCCCAAAATGTTTCCTGGTACCACACCTTCTTTCCCCACCCCACTTCCCTGCTGTGCATGTTTTGCTTTGCTGAAAGCCAAAAGAAATCTGTCGGGGAATTAGGTGTGCTCTTGTTTCCAACACAGTGCAACTCATGATTTCCCTGTAGTACAGTGGTCACTGTCTTATCACTCTCTAGAAGCTTTTTCTCTGATACTGCTTGAGAGTGGAGAAAAAGAAATTAAAACTGTTTACAAGTTGATTGGCACTGTTGTCAGCAGAGTCAGCTAATAAACAAGACAGTAAAAGGAAGTCATGAAAGAACTAGAAATCTACCTTTATTTCCTCCATGTGATGTTCCGTAGAGTGAGAACGTGTGCCTGGTGGGGAACAGGCTCCAGTGCAGCACCCCTCAGCCTGTGCGTATGCGCACACAGACCCTTCCCCTGCCTTACTTAAATTACTTCATCAGTATAAGGCTGTTAGACCAAGCTCTGTTCCCTGAGAAAGATGAAGTTAAGGCTGTGTTTTTGCGTGACTGAGAAAAGAAGGCAGCACAGGGGATGAGTTCTCTGTCAGAGGTGTCCCGAGGAGCGCTGGGTGCTTTAGGAGTTGGGTGAGGGTGCTGGTTTTTAGGAGGTCACTAGCCACTGAGCTTCAGCAGATGAGCTCGACTCCTGCTTGTGCAGCTTTGTCTGCAAATTCACCCTCCTGGATACCTGTGCCAGCCCTCGAAGGTAGGTCAGCTGGTGGCCTTGTGAGTATTGCAAGTAGCTGCACAGATAGAACTGCCACTGGTGGCTTTGCCTAGTTCTGGAGCTGACAGAGCCTCAGAAGTGTGGTGGCCTCAGGTGTCTGGGGTGGGGGGCGGTGGCACTGGGAAACCCTTCTGAACAGCACCAACTCCATCTGGTTGATGCAGGTGCCTTCTCACACTGCTCAAAAATGCAGTTAATGTCCCTGCAGACCAAACATGAGGTGTGCCTGGCTTTGGAAGACTCCTAATGTAACCAGGCAAAATTCTGCAAAAACTTTTCCCTCCAAGGAGTTTCTGCTCTAGCACTTCCCGGGAGCTGTTTGCTGTCTCCAGTGCACATGAGCGAGCCCTGTTTGGGAAGAGGGAAGGAATGTGTTTCCAGGGTTGAGCTGTACTACACCAATGACTCACTCAACCTCTCCCATCTCTGCATTAGGTCAACAATACTTGCTGAACAGGCAGGGCCAGGGAGAATACTACCAGCCAACTGGTCCAGTGTTTTGTTGGCTTTCTCTGACCTGAGCCTCTCTTTCCATTCTGTTCTTTTCTGTTCTCTGCAAAGGCTGTCTTGATTTTTCTTCTCCCTATCCTGCTTTTTTAAAAAATTTTTTATTTTTATTTTTCTACTAATTGGGGGGTGGATCTCCTATAAGGAGCATGTTTGTCTTGTACTATGTAGTTCAGGATCTTTTAATATCACCTCTCTATTTTTGCTCTGTGCTCATAAATGACATTACTGCAATTTGGAAATACACCTCTTTGGTACCTTTGCCTGTTTGCTGGGAAAGGCAGCACCTCAGACCACCCATTGATTGGGAAAGAACTGTATGGGCTGCCATGTGCTGTAATTCTGTAACCTTTGAGGAAGGCAGCTGGATTGGAAATGCGTAATTTGGTGTACATGTACAGCAAGCTAAGCACCAGGCCGTCAGCTTGATGTTTGATTTCCCTTTTTCCCCTCCATTACGCAAAACAGTCAAACTCCCACATCCCCGAAAGATTTGTCAGTGCGGCCACGTGGGGTGTGAAAGCAAAGCTGGGTGAGTTTGGGGTGCCCGGATTTTGAGGTTGTACTATGCCATCAGGTGTTGGCAAAACTTCAGAAATGTTCTTCAGTTAATGATCAGTGTCTAAAACTGCAGAAATGAATCGGTGGGTTTTGATCTAGCTCATGTCTAGGGAGCTTGGTAGAATAGAAGGGCGAACTACGAGCACAGCAAAGCCCCGGGGGGTTTGGCCTTTGCAGAAGGGCTGAAATCTGAACCTGGGTGAGAACACAAGGAAGCTCTTTGGAGACAGGGTTAAGAGAAGAGGCGGTTTCAGGTATCTCACTCAAATATTGCTATCTCTCTTTTTTGCCTAGGCAGGGAAATTCCCCAACCCCTTAGACTGTCACTAAAATAGCTCGCAGTGCATTTGGGACCAGGTTTTTGGTAGCTGTTGTTCGCTGTATGCAAGGGACCTTTATGTATGCAGCTCTGGGAGGGGGTGCTTGTGAGTTTATTCCCTGGAATCATGATTACACAAACTAAATGTCCTGTGAATCAGCTGGTGAGCCAAGCAGCTCAGGAGAGCAGGAATGGCTTGTAGAAGTGACTGCGCTTGTAGAGATGGATGCCAGCTCAAGCCACCCAAAAGTACGTCCCTCCTTAGGGTATGTCTGCACAGGATCTTGCTGCAGCAGAGACACGGCCACAAGTGAGTGCCAGTACTGCGGCCATGCTCACTAGCACCCGCTGCGCCTGCTGCCCCCTGCTCCTGTGTGAAGGCACCCCAGCTAGCTTCAGCACCCCAGCAGTGTAGCACAGCTTCTGCTGAGGTTTCTCTGCACAGCCCCGCCTCACGCTGGCACTGTGACATACCCATACCCCCCAAAGTTCCTTGTCCCAGGCTATAAAGTTTGATGGGACAAAATAGGCTTTTAAAAGAAGAAAAAAAAAAGCATTGATTAGGTCAGCTTATTTTTTCTGTTTCTGGGCATCATCCCAAATGGTGCAATTAACTTTAGTTGTGTACAGTACAAAAATTGTAAATGGTGAAAATATATTTGATTTAATGTCTGATTAAAATTTCAATGAAGCCAAACTGGCCAGGTGTGCCAAGGTCACTTTCAATATGGCCCAATTTCATGCCTATTACTATTCTGTAACTGATAACCTCTTTTCCTCTTCCAGGGGTGAATGAAATGTGAGGCTGTCACTGGGGGGTGGGGGGTGGAAATCCAAACATTTTTTATCCTTGTTCTTAAGGGAGTTCTTCTTGTGCATGTCTGTTTTGCTAAATGTTAAGGAACTGTATGAAATCCATGTTTTAGCTATTTGCTGTAATTCTAAGTCTTAGTTTTTGTCTTTGTTTGCCTAAAGTTAAAATGCTCAATGTCTTGTGTTCTTTAGAAGATAACTTGTGTAATCTATTTCATGTATTTTGCCTAAGTACACTACTGAGAAGTCTGTCTTTACAGTAAGCGGTTCCTAGTATCTTTACAATTAAGAATTCCTTGACTTAAAACAAAAACAAATAAGCAAAAAACCTAAAACAACCCCTCCCACTCCATCCCCCTAAAAACACCCAACATCATCCTGGGCATAAAACTGTGGAAAGCTGTTGGGTTTGCTATTGCATCCATGCATTTCTTTTAGCATGCTATTTATAGAAAAAGGGAGCCAATAATACAGTAGTGTTTGCTTTTGTCTTCCAGTGAGGATGAAATGGAGGAAGCAAATGGAAATAACCCTATTGATATTGAAGTTGAACAAAACAAGGAGAGCAAAAAGGAGGTATAACTCTTTTCTTACTACTGTACAAATGCAAGTGTTTACTTACTAGCTACTTTGTGTAGAAGCTGACAGTATCTAATTTTCTTTATTTGTGCTTTGTATAGTTGTCATACAAGAAAAGAAGAATAGTCTTCAGAATTATTCTTAGATCAATACAAGTATAGACAAATAAATTTCTATGGATGGAGCTGGGAAAACTTAAGACTTTACCATACCATGATAATGCACTGTGTGAATGTTTCTAGTCTCTTTGATTCAAGGTTGGTTGTACTAGCTTGAACCACCTTCAGTGATGGTTTAAATCAACCTAACTGTGTGGAGATGGAGTAGAAGCACTTATGTCCACGCTAAGATGGTTTGGGAGAGGGGAAGCAGATGCTTTAATCTGTTCTAGGTAGACTAGCGAGTGTGTTTACCTACACCTTAGGTTCTAAGCTAAAATCCTGATGGACTGAAATCCTCACAATAGTTTTGAGGGTTTCAGTGGCACCAGGATTGCAGCTACAGTGGTGAGCAGAAGAGGAGAGAGCTTTTTTGTGGCCAGTCTGCCTGGCAGAGGGGCTGTAACCTGTTGTTGCGCACAGAATATTTTGTCTGCTTAAAAAGTAGTACTTGTGCTTCACTTCAGTATTACATTTGAAGTGGTCATACAGTTCTAAATGAAAATAGAGCCACACAAATACAAGAACTTTTCAAACCTAGTCTGTAACAGGAGAGTGTATACTTTATTTTCATGTATATAACCTGCTGGTTATCTGTTACTAAATAAAAAAGCCTTGCCATTCAGCAGCAGCGTGGGTTGTATGTGTGAGTGAGTGCTACAGGAAGATGCTTACCCTAAGGCCTTCTCTCCCTGAAGTAGCTCCCTTTCCTGATTTCTCATAGCCTGATTTCTCTCCCACGGTCATTCTCTTTCATTTTTTTATTTTAAATTACTTTTTAAAAGGATATGCGTAGGGGAAAAGAAACTCACTAGAATTATTTATGCAACATGATTGCACACAGGCAAAAACAGGGGCCTAGAGCACCTGCTTTGTCAGTCACTGTCAGTGAGATTAAGAAATTCCTCTAATAAAATATTTTGAATGTAAATAACTGAAAAATCAGGGCATTTTAGTCCCCTCTTCACCCATGCCAGAGTGCTCTCTGGACTTTCCAGGAAAGCCTAGCTGTTACTTCCATCCCCGATGGCTTCCAAGGAGCAGAGTGGGTGTGAAGCCGCTCATCTTCACCCTTACAAGAAGCTGAATTCTCAAAAGCCTCAGCAACACCCAGACTGGAACGGTTCTCAGTTGGCTGCATTCTGCAGCTCTCCAGTGTGTCTTGTAAATAATTAACACTATCGTATAATTTCCCATTATTTTAATAAATTTTCAAGTTTTGATTTCTCCTTCAGTTCTTCAAAAATTTGCATCTATAGGAGAACTGCCTTCAATCCCCATTGTTACTGCTTCCTTCCCTACCATGCTGGCACGCTCTGAACTCGCTGCAGAAGAGGGAAAGGTAGTTCTTCGCCAACTTGGCTGCCTCTGTTGTAAGACTAAACCAGAGCAGATGGCCCATAGCTGCCATCAAGACATTTTTGTAGAAAGTCTTATATGGGAGGAGGCTGTCTGCCCTCCCTGTCACACTAATGGAGGCCATGGCACTCCTAACTGATCTGAAAGAGATCACCAGAACTCATGGAGCATGTGCAGTCTGGCTGTGGGGGCTCTTCCGGACAGGGATTGTACTGGTGGGTAAAATGAAGCTGACAACCTGCATAGCCTGTTCAGAAATAATTTGGTTTGATTTTGTAATACCTGGGCCTGGGGTTGATTCAAAATGCCTTGGGAGAGAGCAGGTATCCAGGAAGGGAGTATGTTCTTTCTTGATCGTTAGATTTCTTCTAATGACATGGTCAGACATGCAGGGGTGGTGATGTGTCGCTAGCCCAGGACTCTTACCGTAAAGAACCTCCCTGTCCCAACCCTGCAAAGATGGTTTTTCCAGCTCTGAGACATGTCAGTTACTGTATGACTTGCCGAGTAATACTGGGATTTCTCAGAGTATGCGAAATCTCTCATCTGTTTCCTCTTTTGGGGATCATTGGAGGGGGAATCTTCCCTTTTTTTGCTTTTTTTTTCTTTTAAGTACTTTCAGTACTATTCAGGTTTCCTCAGATAGTGACTCCATAATACTGAGGTGAGGAACTAGGGCTGCTTTCTCAACATCTTCCCTGTTCCTGGAAATGCCTCCCATTTCATCCTCTGCTTTTACATGGCTTGAGATAGCTTGGTCTTGTCTTTTTATGCTGTGAAACCTGAGGAAAGGAATCTTGCTTGTATGTTAAGGGGTTTGTAAGACTGAAGTGTGCTGGATAGCAGTGGCACTGTGGAATCATAGAATGGTTTGGGTTGGAAGAGACCTTAAAGATCATGTTGTTCAGAGAAGCACTGCTAAATTCCTGCATTTTAATTCTCTCTTTTTTTATGAATGGGTTTATTTCTACAGAGAAATATGTGGCCAGGAAAGCAAGAGTTTCCAAGATAGGGTAGATGTACAAATTTTCAGAGCCTGAAAAATTCACCAGGACCTAGAGGCATTTGGAGTTGTCAAAAACTCTTCTGCTGGAGCTCTGACTTCTTGTCCACAACACGAAAGAGCTTCACATGTTTTGAATTGTGTAAAACAATAATTCGAAACCGCTTTCATATTTTCTTAATGTTGAGGCTTCTGGGATATTTGCACTGCAGGCATTGCATGTTGGTCAACCTACAGCCTGAACCTGTTCTGAGGCATTACTGTGAGCCTGTGAAATTCTGTATTTAGATGAAATATCAATAAATCTGAAATGTCTACCCACGCTGAATAATTTACCTGGCTCAGCTATAAAGTGCTTCCTTCTGAAGCAGAGTGCAGAGCTCACCTCACTTGTTCATAGCTAAACCAGTTTGGTTTCTCCTGCTCACTGCTCCCTTCTGCAAAAAGAAATAGGGTACCCATCCCACAACAGCAGTAGTTGGCTCGTGCTCCTGGACTTGCCTTAGGCATTGTGTCTCAAGGAGCCCTTTGCACTAAAGGAGATGCGAACGGGCAATTGTCTGCATTACTGCTCCTATGTGGTCCTGGCCATTGAGCTCATGAAGAGGGCTCAAGCTTTTATCTGCAGCCGTGCTGGCATCCTCCAGTCTTCAGGAGGCAGAGCTTTGTGCTTAGATGGGGCTTGGTGCTCAGCCTTGT
The DNA here is from genome assembly GCA_013399095.1 of Psophia crepitans. NCBI lineage: Eukaryota > Metazoa > Chordata > Aves > Gruiformes > Psophiidae > Psophia > Psophia crepitans. The sequence continues at coordinate 1,076,308 of VWZZ01007160.1, forward strand.
GTGGGTTTGAATGTGAGTGTTTTAATGCTCATTAATGAGGAAATGCAGCAAACTGTGTAGAAACTACATGTAGCTGCAAATTAGGAGGAAAACAATAGCACTGAGTGAAGCCAATGAGTTTAAACCTGGCAGTGATCAAGTAGAGGACTACAGATGTGCGTCCTGCCCTCTCTGCTGTTTCTTTCCCCGCCACCTTTCTTCTGTTCTGTGTTTTTGGCCAGGCTCCAGTCACCGGGTAATAAATCCTGGGTATGAGTTGCTAGTTGAAAATAACTTCTGGAAGAGATGGATTTGCTATTAGAAAATCAGATGTGCTCTTGAAGGATCTGCAGTATAGTACCCTATCTGTAGTATAGTATCTACCTGTTAGAGGTGTGCACCTATGCAAGAAAACTTGGCTTCCAAGAAACCATGTAACAATCTAAGAATTACTTTGTAGTCACCTCACTCCTTTATCCTTAGCCTTTAAATAAATTTGGTTTATTCCTTCTTCTGTCTGACATGCAGAAAAAGAATTCTCTGTAAACTCTTCTGGTTGAGTTCTTCCCTGTCTCCATACTCCACTTTGTTTCCTTCTGGTGCTCAGTTAAACTGGTGTGTGCAGGCCTGATGGTGAAAGCAAGAAGAGAGGTTTCAGAGTGTTTGAAAATAACCAGAATATTTAACTGCTGGACAGTTGGGCATCTGTCTCCCAAAGTGAGAGTAGGCAGAGAAGACAACCAGTATCTCTGTAAACACTGAAAGCTGCCTAGAAGAAAGAGATTTGTATAAGATGGTGTTTGTATGACCTGCCACTTAAAGCAAAAAATGTCTTCCTGTCTGTCAAGCTGCCTTTTTCATCCTCCAACGTTTGACGATGGCAAAAAGTCATACAATCACAGCATGGTTTGAGTTGGAGGGGACCTTCAAAGATCATCTGGTTTTGTAAAATGACTGCTGTTTGCCAGGTGCCGCCCACTGAGACAGTTCCTCAGGTGAAGAAGGAGAAGCACAGTACACAGGCCAAGAACAGAGCGAAGAGGAAACCTCCCAAAGGAATGTTCCTTTCCCAAGAAGATGTAGAGGCAGTTTCTGCCAACGCGACAGCTGCTACCACTGTACTCAGACAACTGGACATGGAGTTAGTCTCAATCAAACGACAGGTATGGGTGGGTTAGTTCAAGAATAACTGCTATTTTTGGTGGTAGTGCCTGTCACTATCTGCAAATTTCACAGGAATTTGTAGCTTGACAGTAATGACGCACATCATTATGTGGCTTAACTGACAAGCTGCTAGCCTTGTGCTATAAAGTAATGCAGCTCTATGTTTTACGTGTCTCATGTTTTAGTTCTGTGGGCAAACCTGCTTTATACCTGAAGTGAAGCAAGGAAAAGTCCATAGCACTGACTTAAAGGAACATTTGTAGCTATTTAATGTTTCTTGCAGTTCAGAGTTGCTTATGTTTTAACTATGAACTTCCCTCAGATGACATTGGTTTCAGCAGTATCTTCTTTCCATCCGCAGCAGTTTGCTTTGCCTTTTCATATGGTACGTTTGGAACAGGCAGATAGATTTGTTTTATTCTTTTAGACATACATCATACAAACTTTCCTACGTACCTTTTGCTTCCCTGATGAATCTGCTTTTTAAACAAACGTTTTTCAAATATCTGTTAGTAAAGATAGGCTTACTACATGTTTGTTTCCTAGATCTGAATGTTTTCACGGTTTTTAAAGCAGAGATCTGGCTCAAGCTCTTTATTAAACTTAATAGAATTGGTATTTTGGCCTGAAGCCTTTTTCTTGGCACTATGGGAGATGCAGAGCTCTCTAGCAGTCTTTGATTCATTACTTGCTGTGAACAAGGCCTTTCTTCTTATGCTAGGCTTTATACAGATCTGGAACTTGGGGCAGTTCTTGCTCCAAATAACTTGCAGATAGAGTAGAATAAATTAAATGGGATCTCCTGATGTGCCAGCTGCTTCTGCATTTCTTTATTCCAGCATAACAAACTTTCTTTTTGGAAAAGGGAGGTTATGAGAAAAATTGGGATGCTGAGCTTGTGGGGTTCCTGCCGGGGCTACTGGAAAAAGGTTTGTCCAAAGTTGTTTGGTTTTAATCCTTGTTAAAAGGGTGAAACTTTATTTTCAGATTCAGAACATCAAACAGACAAACAGCGCACTCAAAGAAAAACTTGAAGGTGGTATAGAACAATACAGACTTCCAGAGGTATGATCATTTTCTGACCCTTGTTCATTGCAAAGATAAATGCTAATCTGTGTTTACATACCAGGGCTGTTGGTGTTGTCAGTAGACTAGGACTAATGCCCTATTTATTAGTTGTTGGTGTGAATCAAGACCATTACCATATTCACGCTTGTTGTGTCATGGAAATGGGAGATGAGAAGAAAGATCGAGCAGTGCTTAACATGTGAAAGTGATCTCTTACAGAAGCACAGGTTTCCCAGATATACCATGTTTTGTCAGTGTTGTATCCGTATGCCCTTGAGAGAGAGAGAGTTGCTTTCCTCTAAATACTGAGAAACGTAGGAGAGGTTGTTAATGGCCCATCCAACTCTGGTACCTCATGCTGGAAATAATTTGACCAAGATTACAGAGGGTGTCTGTGATAAAAACAAGTAGGTGCTTTGGAAGAGTGTGGCTCTTTGTTATCTGCTCCAGCTGTTCCCTATCTTTTCATGTTGCCATGACTTACAGGCATGGTGTATGTCACAGTTAACTGAGTGGATGCCAAGCGCAGTTCTTTCTTGAAAATATTGTTGCTACAGAAAGGAATTATATATTTTGACTAACAGTTAATTCCTTGAGTTTTTGTGAGGTTTTTGAGCTCAGGTACAAGTGAAAGTTGTTGTTTATATTAGTGAAGTGACCTAACTGTTTTTTTGATGTCCAGGTCGTTCAGAAATTTAATGCACGTTGGACCACGGATGAGCAGCTTCTTGCTGTGCAAGGTATGGCGCAAGTCTGTACTTCAGTTGATGATAAAACTCCACTTCAGAGCTGTGTTTCCCTTCTCTGACTGATGAAGGATTTTGACATTGCTGTGTACTAATGTCCAAAGCACGGAATTCAACTAGGAAACAATATCCCCTTGCCGAGCAGTATAAATTGCACCATATGAGTGTTTGCAAATAATATCTGCTTGTCCAAGCTTTCAGAAAGTGAAACTCCGCTGGAGTCCCTGCTATGCTCTTTGCCTGTGTAACTTCTCAAGTAGTACAGGCAGATTTACACCAGTCTTCTAGATTTGGCTCTGCCCATCTTAACTACACCTCAATTTTCTTCTCTTCTCCAAGGCTAGTCTTAACTGTGTCTCTTGCTCAATTCGGACTCCTACCTCCTTTTTTTTTTGCCTGGGTTAATGTGACAGAAGGTCAAGTTTGGATCATTATGTTGTGACTTGAGCCTGATTTGTGGTCGTTGTGGAAATAACGCATTACTTTTGGTTTTCTTTTTGTTGCTTTTAGCAATCAGGAAATACGGACGAGACTTTCAGGCAATCTCTGATGTGATTGGAAACAAATCTGTGGTGCAAGTGAAAAACTTTTTTGTAAATTATCGACGTCGTTTCAACATAGATGAAGTTCTACAGGAGTGGGAGGCAGAGCACGGCAAAGAGGAGACAAATGGAACCAATAGCCAGAAGCCTGTAAAATCCCCTGATAATTCCACTAAAATGTCCGAAGAGGAAGATGAGGTAAATCCAATTTAAAAGTCACATAAAATTCCCAATCTGAGCTCAGTTCAGATAGATGTGTGTCCATATATATATATATATGCATTCTTTGCAAAAGCCAATCTTTGACAATCTTTAATCTGAGCATATTTCGCTTCCTCTGGATATACAGATTCCAGTACTGATTTGAGGAACTGGGAATTTCAGGCACATATGAAAGTGGAAAGAGAACAGTTAATTTGCAGCCCTCTGACAGTATCTGTATCCCATCCATACACGGACATTTTAATACCTCTTGCTGCTGAAACCCCATACATCTTTATCTCACTTGGATGTTTTCCCTGCACTCAGTTCTCCAAGCTGCTCTAGGTTTGGCTTTGTGGGAGTGTAAGTCTTCTGAGGCAAAGCTCACTCTTTCATTCTTGACGATGGAGTGGCTTTACTCAAGGGAAGGGAAGAAAGCTGTAGAAAAGGCGAGTGTGTGAAACTGTTCCCTCTGGAATTACCTAGAGACAAAGTTTCCTTGATTTTACAGCAGTTTCTGTGAAGACAGCAATCCTAGAAACAGCTTCTCATTGATGGAGCTTCATGGAGCTAACACTTCTCCAAAGACAATGTTTACAGTTACCTAAGAGACTGTAGAGTGTTTAAATATGAAAGTTAGTTACAAAAATGTAATATTAACAGAGTCTGGCAAAAGAAAGCCCCGCTAGAGATTTGCATGTTAAAAATGTCTGATCTAGGACTCCCTTTGGCCTAATTTTATAAGACAGCTTGGCACAAAAGCTGTATCTTCTAAATGCAAGCACAGTAAACAGCGTAAGGCAGATTTTGGTCTCACGTGGACTAGAGAGCCTGGTTGGCTCACTTGTATGTTGCCATTCAGAAAGCAGAAAATTTGCTTCACGAATCCTAATAATGTGTTATTCAACGATGCTTATATTTGGGGACTAGGTTCAAAGGTGTGACAGATGAACAAAACCAAACTAAAAAAATTTGCCTTCTCAGAAGGGTGTGAGTGAAATTGTCCTGTTCTTCCAGAGCTGAGAGGTGGAACAAAGAAAGCAATGGTACTAGTATGGAGCCATCCATTTGAAAAGGTGTCTTGTGTGCCTTTTCCTGTGACCAGTAGAGTTTTATATCTGTTGGCAGTGCAGAGCTGCTTTTCTTTGTGCCCTCTGAGATTCTTCCTGGCTTCAAATACGCCCTTGCTTCTGAAAGTTACAGTCAAAAAAGAGGAGTCTAACTTGAGACAGGAAGAAAATGGTTGCAGCAGGAACTGGAGTGTGCTGGCGTGGTGAAGGGCATGGGTGCTGGAGCAGTGAGGATCCCAGGCAAGTTGGCAGAGAAGGAGAAGGGAGAGCAGAGGCATAACAGCAAGGCCTCTGGCCTCAAGTTGTGTCAGGGCAGGTTCAGATTGGACATTAGGAAGAACTTCTTCACAGAAAGAGTAGTGAGGCTTTGGAACAGGCTCCCCAGAGAGGTGGTTGAGTCGTTGTCCCTGAAGATCTTCAAAAAACGCATAGATGCGGTGCTCCAGGACATGGTCTAGTTGACACGGTGATGTTAGGTTGACAGTTGGACTTGATCTCAGAGGTCCTTTCCAACCTTAGTGATTCTATGATTCTGAGGCCTGATGAGATGACTGGTGTGGCAGCAGTCATGATCTCCAAACCAGTGATAGAAGGTGCCCAGGCTGGAGCTGAGCAAGTGCTGAGTGGTGGAAAGGTTGCAAAGCCTAGAGGAAAAGGCAGCTATTGCGAGAGTCAAGGTAGTTTGCTGCGCCCTGCAGTACAGTAAGGAGTGTGGGCAGAGCCTGCCTGCACCCGCTGACACAGGCAGGAGCCAGGCAGGGTGGCAGTGAGCTGCCAGCTGAGAGATACCATGTACGCCTTACACTAGCACCATGTGGCTTGTGGTTCTTGATGCAGCCTATTCTGGACAGTAGGAACTGATGTGTCATGGCCGGCAGGAGGAAGGTGCTGGCAGCATGGGGAGGATTTTAACTACCAAGCCTGCAGCTTTTTGAAAAAACGCCCAAGGAAGGGACACAAGTGTTTTGCACAGTGCACATCTAATGGCCCCATGTTCTCTGAGCACATCAGACATTGCCTCTCAGCCTGGCTATAAATGCGACTCTCCTGCCTCCATAGGTAACATAAGCATAGCGCTGACTGGGTGCCTGTCAGCAGTTCTGGGGGCAAAGTGAAATGCCATTGGGATTATCGCATCAGTGGTCTGGGAGAGGGGGTTCCTGGCCCTCCTGAGCTGCACGGTACTGTGCGGCTGGTGCTTGCTCTTGAAAGCACTTGCACAGGCAGCTGGTCATTCAGGTGGGCTCAGTCAGCAGTAGCCAGGAGCAGACTTTGCTGGCCTAACACTGAAGTCCCTCGGGTGCTTTCTGCCCTGGCATGCTTTGTCTGCCTGGTTGCCAGCCTAGCAAAAGCTTCGTCAGCCCTCTGACTGCTCTGGGCTTTCCCCTTCAGTGTGTTTTCATAGCAAGTGGTCACAGTTCCTTTTTTTGGTGATTGGTGGGGTTTTTTTTTTTTTGGGTTTTGGTTTTTTTTTTTTTTTTTTGAAAAGAGGGGGTGAGGCTGCTGATTATAAAGCAGCCTCAACTCCAGTCCTAATTCTTGTATGTTTACACTCCCAACAAATCTCAGTGTGGCTCAGAATAGGGGAAGCTGCTGCAATTCCTCCCATGTGCCACAGTTGTCCATTTTGTCGCTTTCAGTACCATGGCTCTGGGGTGAAGTTTGGAGATGCAAGAAGGCCTGTGTGTATTCAATTTTAAACTAAACGTCTCCTTTTCTCCCTCCTCCCCCTTCCCTCCAGGCTACTTCTGTTCTTGATGTCAGATATACATCTGCTTCGTGAGAAGGTGCTGTAGCCTAGAACAATTTGTGTTGACTACTGTGTTATCCAGGATATCAGGTATTAGCAAACCTCAGACAGCCATCTGCATCATATCTGTGGACAAGCAGCTATTACCAAAAAAAGGCAAACGCTTCCAGTCCTGTGCTACATCTGCCTTAATCTCCCCTCATTCCTCCATACTGCCTCCACTTTCTTTCAAAAGCACCCAGGTAGCTCAGCTCTCCATTTCATCAACGTCCTGCTTGAGCACGGGGATTTCTAGAACCAGTAACACCTGTCTGTAAATTTTGACCAACCTGCAAAACAAGGAGCTCCTTAGCAGCCCCACAGCCCCAGAACACATTAGGAGTTCTTACAATACTTGGTCCGTAGGGTATACGTACGTATTGCTGCATGGCCTTGTGGTCTCCGCTTCCTGTGTATTCTTATGATGACACTATTATTAGCGAGCTTTCTATAAAGGAGAGGCCTGTGCACATGCCAGTGGTGTCAGGTTTGTTCTGAAATGACATGGCATGCTAACAAGCAATCTTGAATAATGCAAAGTGATAGGAAATGTTATTTCTAAGGTTTGGTCAGTCCAAGGTTGTGAACGTAACTCGGTACACTTCTGGTTTGTGCAATTCCACTGTATTTGTGCATTCTTGCTTCATAGAAAGCTCCCTAACTGAGCATTTTATTCCTGTATATTTTAATGGCTTTTATTTAGTGCAAAAAGGGAATACGTAACCTGAAACTGTCTGATACGCTATTTAACCCCTGGCATTCAGCATTTGCATTGTAACCTGTTAAATGAGTGCTACACAACTTTCTTTTTCCTGATCCTCTGCGGGATTAAGTCAAAACAACTTTCTCTGGTGCCTCTCTTTTGGGAATATGTGCCTTTTTACATTTGGCTACCATAGGTCACTTTCTGTCCCAGTGTCTCATTCCTCTTCAGAGCGCTCTTTGCCAAAGACATCAAACTACTTCTCCCACTGGAAGTCTGGATGAGGGTTGGAGCACAAAATTCAACCTTCAGGTAGTTTTTGGTCTCTTGGAAGTTTAACGGAGAACTGGGTTATTTCATTGGCCGTTTTAACCCTTCTGAAGCACACATCGCTTTCATGTTCTGAACCAAAATATGCAATTTAAAATCTAAGAGGTGCTTTTCCAAATACTTGGTGCATGCAGCTTTCAAACCCCCAGCCCTCTGCTCGGATGACCTGTGCTGTGGCCTCTCTGGCTGGAACTGGAGCTGTTCTTGAAAGTCCTGTATGGGACTTTGCACCTTGAACAAGGTAGTTGCTGACTGCCGAGCAGACAGTGTTCCAAGAAGCTAGAAGCAGCAGTATTACTTTTTATCCAGTGGAAAGCTGCAAAATAACACTAGTCACAAAGCATTTAAAAATGGTTAATTTATGTTGAAAAAAATCACCGGGTGTCTTTGCAGGTGGAAAACAGGATCTTTGCCTCTCTTCCTCTGCAGAGGGTTCAAGCCAAGATGGCACACAGCAGTGTGCAGCACCACCCTTTTCTCTTACCACAACCTGAAATGAGCTAGTCCATGAACTCGGTGCTGATGTTTGAGCTGCTGGGCTGTGCCGTGCTGTGTGCTGTGCTGGCTCTGTCCTCTGTACCGAAGCGAGGCAGGCTAACGCCGGCTGGCTGACAGAGCCAGCTGCGCCTGCACCTCCTGCAGTGTAGGCACAACCCAGGGACAGGCAGGGGAGGTAGGCTCATGTACTGCTGGAGGTGGTGGTCTCCTTGGGCCTTGTATGAGGAAAGCAGTTCAGCATCAGAAGCGGAGCAACAACAGACAGGCAAAGGAACAGATAGTATTGCTTAGGGCAAGCTAGAGTGTGGAGCTCCAAAAGGGCCTGTTGCTGCCACTTTGCAGCTGCCTGAGCCATTTCATTCTGGTAGCTCCAGAGAGATCCTTTGAGGTGATGGGACGATGGAATGGAGCTACTCCCTGTCCTCCATATTGGAAACCTGTAATCCCAAGTTTGTGGCAGCTCCAGCTGTTGATGTGAACTGACAGCTCTGGTGGCCCTGCAGATGTTCCTCCAGTCCTGTGCCAGTTGGTGTTGGGAGGCTCTTGTGGGAAAGGACACTAGTCGTTAGCCGATGTGAATTAGGATTAAAGGCAGGCAAATAGCACTGTGAATTCAGCTGACAGTTCTGGTGTAAAGCAACGCTGCTCATTAGGAATACTCTAGTATTAAACCTCCTGCTGGTACCAATGCACGGAGACAGGTCCTCGCCAGTGTGAGAGGGTTGTGTGAGCTTCCATCCCAGCTGGTGAAACTCATCAGGAGAGGCTTCTGCTGGCGAGTTAAGTTACCTGTGAGGACTTTTCATCGGTTTTTGCCCTCAAATCTGTCCATCTTACAATCAGAAAAGTTGTGTTTTGGCTTCATCCCCAAGGGGTAGGGGGAAACATGTATAATTCACGATATTAGGAAGAAAAAAGTTGTTTAATTACTTTTCAGTTGACTGCTATCTTATTGTAGTTGATACATACAATACAATAGCACTGTATTTTAAACCTTTAGTTTTTTACATTCTCTTTAACTCTCTTTTTAAATGCGATAAAATCATTTTAGCTTTGGAAAGTTTAAATGGTTTGGTCTTGTTTAGGTGAAGACCCTCTCTTTCTTTTTTTTAAATGGGTCAAGCATTAGATACATCAACTGGTTGCATTCTAATTAGAAGGGTCCACAAAGATAACTGCGTAAGATAGAATATTCACTTAAATTTTGTTTCTTAAACTATCAATGTGAATGTCATAATTATATATATTTTGTGGAAAATGGGAAATTATTTCTCCTAAGTATAAGTTATTGTGCAAAATATGGTATCGTTAAAGAAAATGATAGTTTAAGTTTTAGTTTTAGAAATCTTAAAGATATAAAAGTGTATTGCATATGCATAAACAAATTTCATTTGTTCTATTTAATTTTTATGTAGTTGTGTAAAGTGCTAGGTAACTTCTTTTTTCGCTTATCCATTAAAACAACCTTGTTACTTGAATATTCGTGTTTAACTGGTTTGAAACAGTGATCAATTTTTGTAATATAATCTTATAACTAAGGGAAAAATACATGCCTCAGTTGTGCTTAACAATATAGCAACAATGTACAATCAGATGCTTAAGACCATAGTAGCCATAACTGGTAGTGCAACCACAATGGTTGTGTCTTGATATATTTAATACCAATGGGGATAATGAATTCTTAATATATTTTTACAAGTTTGCAACCAGGAAGACCCCATAAATATCCACTAGAACACTTTTTTAATAGTTAATCTAAGAGTGAAACTCTTACTCTCTTAAAGCAATGTCCTAACAAACATTTTTCTTTCCTGTACAAGTACATCTGAAACATTATGTATTAAAATATGCTCATTGTCACTTTAAAGTTCAGTTTTTATTCTCTAAATCGCTAATATGCTGTTGGTATTCTTGCACACCAAATATGAGCCAAACAGTGCATTACACTAACTTGATCACTGGATTTGTGAACATAAATCTCCAAGTCAATGAAGCGCAAAAATATCATAGGAGATTTTTCTGGTAAAGTGTTTTTTTCAAATCTGTGTAAAATTATGCATAACCCGTTCAGCCATGAGTGGTCTGATATTTACTCTTTTAAAAAAAAAAGAAAGAAAAATGATTTTTATTAGCTCCAGCTTGTCTTCAGCAAGTCAAAATCTAGTGATCTTGTGCAATGCCCCTAAAGCAAATACTTTCTGCCACTCCCTGGATTAATGCAGCTTTTCCTGTTGATAGTAAAGCACAATTGCAGTGAAAGTTACAGTTCAGAAGATGGAAGGTCAGTATAGTCTATGCATGTTGTATAATAATGAGTGTTTACATTCATATTCTCCTAAAATAAAATTTATACTGGAGTGTATAGTATTCCATTATGTAGATTTTATCAATTTTGTTAACTGCTTATAGATTGCTTAAAAGAAGTTTTTTCAAGATTTTAAAAGATGTATAAGGTTAAGTTTGCAGATATAATGGAAATGCTGTATAGCTTTTGAAGTGATAAAATACTCGTTGGGATTTTAAAGAAAGTATGTTGTAATAATGCTGTTGTAAGTAATATTTTAAATGTCTTTTTTGCCTGTTTTCTATTATTCAGCACACTTACTGTGATGAATGTTCATAGCATTATAAAATTGCTTAGCCACTGAAAAGTAACATTTGGTTTTGAATTATTTTACTGTATGAGGAATTATAGTGGGGTAAATTCCTTTGTGAAATTCTACATAATTCATTTTTCTATGATTTCCAATGTTTGCTGACATCAAATAAAATTTTTTCAAGCCATTGATGTAATAAAAAACTGTAGTAAAACGTTATTGATGTAGAATGTGGTTCTGATACGCAATTAATCCCCTTACCTTTCCAGTTTTGGTCAGGAGAGCCAAATGGGGTTTGCCACTTGCTGTATTGCATCATCTGTGCGTAGGTGTCGTTGGAGCGCAGGTTAACTGCTGCCGGAGTCAGCGGGCAGAGTCCCGCTCTTGGAGAAACCCGAGCAGCCTTCAGTACGGTGCTAGCAGCCGGAGCAATTCCTGCCAGGCGCCCTGGACGGATCGCTGCTCCTTTTTGATGGTGCAGCATATTCCCTCCCCTGGCCGTGCCGCCGCACGCTCTGCGGTCCTGCCGGCATGGGCATCGCCCTCAGCCAACGGGCAGCGGCGTCACGAGACAGCTCTCCTGTTTGGGAAATGGTGGGACTGGGATGCTGGCTGGTGGTGAGGGGGTAGAGCCGGAGTCTAGCTCGTGGGGTGCGGATGGGAGCCTAGCTGCCAGTGTCAGTGCTGTTATGATGAGAACCTGAGGAATAAACTGCTGTCTGCCGCATGCAAAGAGCTAGCGCTTGGCTGGTCGAGTTAACAAGATTGTCATCTTTGTCCTGCAGTGGAAGAAATGCATTTAAAACATCCAGGAAAAGGCAGCTCTCACCCCTGAAGCTTAGCAGTGCGTAGATGTTCCTGTCACAGATGCTCAAAACAGCAGGAAATTTTGCACTGGGGTTGAGCCTTGGGATTTTCTGGCAGGTAATATTTTCTGTCTTTAGGTGCCGGGCACAACTAAGTACTAATGCGGAGGCACAGGCACGGTATTTGAGGGCAGTTTGGGGGACATTGCTTTGTGCTGTCTTGCTACATTCAACAGGCAGCGTACCAGCAGTGCTTTGTGAGTCGGGGTGCTGGCGCAGGACAAATGACCAGGAGTGTTCCCCTTCGCCTGCGTGCGTTAAATGCAGCAGAACTAACAGAGCGAGGTACTGTGGTGGTTTCCAATGCCGTAGTGTGCGTGGAGGGCAGGAATTAGTCACTCTTTTCTGTATTGTGAAGCAGGGGGGCTGGAGAGGGAGACAGGCTTGGGTTTTGGAGGTGCGGGCAGCATTTAGAAGAGTTGAGGGTGTTTCCTTACTGGAAAGCATCTTTGTAATTTTCCTGGTAGTGAATATGGTACCTGTATTGTAAGGCAGTGATCAGCTTTTTTAGCTGAGTTGTTTGACTCGGCCCTTAACCTGGAACACAAACCAGCCCTTCCTGCCCAGGTTGCCCCCCCAACCCCAAAATCAAACACAAAGAAAGAGCTTCCCCCCCCTTTCAAACAGGGAGCGTAAGCAGGTGAGGAAAGACTGCCTCTGCCCAAACACGTAGCTGAGGACTCTCCTCGTGAGGCCAGAACCAAAGGTAGAGTAACGGCAATGCCACTGTTGGTGCTCCATTTCTACCTGGCACTGGCAGGTATCTGTGAGCGGGAACGCGGTGCTGAATTCGTGCTGAATGGAGTCAAAATGCTGTTGAGTATTCCCGCGTGCCTGCTTCCTACCTAAACCGGTATCTGATAACTTCCACTGTTGGACCATTAAGGCATTAGCGCTCCAGCAGCTACTGTGGTTTAGGTCTGACCTTAAATAAGCTTTGGACCTTAATGAAGAGCGGGAATACGTGTATATAGGGAAACCTTGGTTTCCAGAACACATTCCTGTGTCTGCCGGGCCTGTCCCACTCCACAGGCTGTGGAGTATGGAGAGCAGCACCGAGCACTTCTCCCGTAGGACCGGAGCTGCCTTGCAGGACGTGATACAAGCTGGAGTTCAGGCCCAGTGTTGGTGCTCTGTGTGTGCTGAGATCTTTATCTAATCACCAAGTATCTGCTTTATGAAATGACAGCGGTGTGGATTGTATTTCATAAACCAACTTGCAGTCTGAAAGATCGTGTGATGTTTGAGGGTATCGAACCTGTTACCTCATTCCCCTCCAAACTGTGCTCTGCCTTATCCACCCAAATCATCTTTGAACTACAACAAGGGCAAATGTAATTTCTGGTCTTGCTTTTAGTAAACTTTAAACAAAATGTGTGTGTGAAAACACACACGCACAGACACAGCCCCCAACCAACCCGAAGCGAAACGCGCCCTCAGAACTCAGCGAAGGGCCTGCTGGCGGTGGCAGGGCAGTTGTTTGCTCTTGCTGCAGGAGGGCAAGGGAGAGAACTACTGCAAGCTCTGAAGGGAGCTAGCATCTGAAGCCATCGGGAAGGGCAATCGTGAGGACAGTAGTGTACAGGAGGTCTGAATTGTACCAAAGATGGAGAAATCACCTGGAAGTTTCCTGTACTGGAAGGGGAGTTTGCACAGTGGAAGGCTGCAGGCCTAGCCCAGCAAGGGCAGCAAAGAGCAGGGCATGTGGAAGGTGGGGAAAACCACTGGTGAGCCAAGGAGTTTACACTGGGACATCAGGGAATGGGCGCAGGGGAAGAGCTGACGCGTGGTGTGCTGTGTACTGTGTGTTTCCAGCTGGAGACGATGGTGAGGGAGAGGTTGAGTGTTCAGATTCCGCGTGGATGCTTCGTTTTCACTAAGGTAGTGTGGAACAGGAGGAGGTGTGTGGGATGATGGAAATAAAGTGTGCACATGTGAACTGGGGGGAGCCTTTCCCCATCTGCACACTCTGGGGGGCCGCAGGTAGTTTGTCTGACACCTAGCGTATGGAACTGTATGGCTTGGCAAGACCTGAATAAGCTTTTAAAATGGAAGGTGATACTGTGTGACTGACAAAACTGAACTGATTTCTAAAAGAAAAAGATGAATAGGAGATCTAGGCAGCTGCGGACTACTTGATACTGCCTTGTGTATTCAAGGTTTAGAATAAGTCGTGATGGAATGGAGAATTAGGTGAATTAATAAAATAGAAGAATGGGTGCAATGGGTTTGCCTGAGAAAGACTTGTGCCAGGCTAGTCAGTCACAAGGTGCGGGATTCATCAGTGGATATGGATATCGCTGCCTGAGCTTGCTGTCCTGAGAGAAATAAGCTTTTCTAGGGTGTAATTAATCCTAAATTAGATGTTGAAAACTGATCTAATGTATTACACCCTGAAAGTGTTTATTTCTCTCCTTATTATAGATTACAGGCAGAGCCTAGGGCTCTGTCTCGGATGTGGAAGCTGGACATCAACCACGCTAGTGCGGTGGCTGCCTGGGCTTAACCCCAGGAGGGGGCGAGGACTGAGACCCCCCACTGCGGCACTGGGCGCTGCACATCCAGCTAGGTGATGGAAATGTTGATGCCATCATACCAATGCTTTGAAAAGCTCCTTTGGGGTATTGTGTGCAATCCTGGTTCATCCTCTGGAAGACAGGTCTGCCCGAGCAGATGGAAATGAAGGGAGGGCACCCAGTGTGCTTGGCTTGCTCAGGCAGGCAGAAGAAGGGCTGGGGGTTGTGCCTGCTCTCTGTAAATGGCACCCTGGGCTCACAGGTTAAGATAAAGGCAGTATTGATGGGAGAAGAACTAGTCTGGATTTTAGGCTGTCAATAACCCCAGTGAGGCGATTCTTCCAGGCTTGAGGGCAAGATTCTTCCCAGCTCCCTCCTTCTCACTACAGAATGGTGTTGGGCAAGCTCTGGTTTGCCAGTCACGTCCACCCTTACTGCCAGCTGGTTTTCTTCCCCCAGCAGAGTAGTGCTGTTGAATCACAGGGATTTGTATGTTGGCAGGGCCACAGCTTCTGGTGGAAGGGTGCTCCAGGAGACATAAAATCATAGAATGGTTTGGTTTGGGAGGGACCTCAAAGATCATCTAGTTCCAACCTTCCGGCCATGGGCGGGAACACACTCCACTAGACCAGGTTGCCCAAAACACCATCCAACACTTCCAGGGATGGAGCATCCTCAGCTCCTCTGGGCAACCTGTTCCAGTGCCTCACCACCCTCACAGGGAAGAATTTCTTCCTGACATCTAACCTGAATCTCCCTTCCTTCAGCTTAAACTCATGACCCCTTGTCCTACCACTACACACCCTAGTAAACAGCCCCTCTCCAACTTTCTTGTAGGCCTGTTTAGGTACTGGGAGGCTGCTAGGTGGTCTCCCTGCAGCCTTCTCTTCTCCAAGCTGAACAAGCCCAGCCTCCCTCAGCCTGTCCTCGTAGCAGAGGTGCTCCAGTCCTCTGATCAGCTTTGTGGTCTCCTCTGGACTCACTCCAGCAGCTCCATGTCTTTCCTGTACTGAGGATTCCAGAACTGGAAGCAGTACTGCAGGTGGGGTCTCACAAGAGCTGAGTAGAGGGGGAGAATCCCCTCCCTCAACTTGCCGGCCACACTATTTCTGATGCAGCCCAGGACACGGGTGGCTTTCTGGGCTGCCAGCGCACACTGCCGGCTCATGTTGAGTTTTTCATCAAGCAGCACCCCCAAGTCCTTCTCCTCTGGGGCTGCTCTCGATCCATTCTCCACCCAGCCTGTAGTTGTGCTTGGGATTGCGCCGACCCACGTGTAGGACCTTGCACTTGGCCTTGCTGAACTCCATGCAGTTTGCACGGGCCCACGTCTCCAGCCTGTCAAGGTGGAGATACCAACCCCTGTCCCTGCAGTCTTCCCCTGCCCTGGGTGCCTGGCTGCCTGCGACTGGCCAGCGCGGGGTCAGAGGCCAAGCACATCTCTGGTGGGAAAGTCGAGGAGAGACGCTGTGAGTGTGTAAGAGTGTGCTGGCTGTGGATTTCCAGTCTGAACCTGCGCCTGGAGGACGCTGCTGGCTGACAGCTGTGTGGGTGAGAGCTGGGAATGGAGCTGTCAGGGCCATGGCTGTGCTCTGCCTGTTGCGGTGGGATAAATGGCTTTGGGATGGGGGAGACTGGGAGAGATGTCCTTGGCCGAGTAAAACTTGCATTGTGGCCCTCTGGTCTGGATTTCGCACGTGCTATTCTGGGTGTGGGAGCTGATCTGAAGAAGCTTTGGCTTGCACAGTTGCCCCGCCTGCCTTGGACCGCAGCCCCCAGCAGACGGGCCACGTGCCACTGGGACGCAGTAACTGCTCGTTCTCCCAGTGCCAGAGCCAGGACCTTGCTGCTGGTGCGGGGAGGCTTGGGAAGGGCATTCCCAGGAGCACCAGCAGCTTCCCAGAGATGTCTGCTGTGTTGGCTAGGGGATTTTGTGTTGGCTTGTGTTTTTGTTCCTCATGTAAGGTGAATTGGGTTCCCTATAGAAAAGATTGGCTTGAAGGATTCTGTTTATTTTAATTTCAGTAGCCACTGGCTGTTGAGTTTCCCCAAACTGCAGCATGGCTTGTCTCCATCACTGATACTTGAATTGCTCATCCTGCTTTCCTGTAGGAAGGGTCCCTACTCCTGTCCTGCACCCTTTCCTTGTGAAGGAGGAGTAAATCTGCCTCCTGCCACAAGATACAGTGGGAAACTTGGAACAGAGTTGGAAACTTTGGAGCTTCTATACCAGCACCTCATCCTGAAGGTCCCAGATTTAGTTGCTTGTTGAAATATTCCTCTGATAGCAGAACTAGGTCCTCTCTGGCTTGGTACCTTTCTGCTACTTGAGCAACGTACATGTATTGGGGGGGAACCTCACTGGACCCAATTTCCTTTCTTTTGGGCCCTGTGTCCCACCTCTCTTGAAGAGACAGCTCCAGGTAGAGCTGTCATCATTCGCTAAAGCCAAAAATGTTATTCTTATGTATTTCCTATAATTTTTGGCCTTTCCAGTACAATTTTAGGGGCAGCTTTTCTGATGCCAAAAGTAGCTTTGTGCCTCTGATCAGTATCTTGTGCTGTTAATGTTCTCTCTTAAAAAAAAAAATAAATAAATTCAAACCAACTATTTAAAAAAGCCCCCAAACTAAAAGCAGTTAATTGGATGTTCTATTTAAGCTAATTCCCTTTCGCTGCATGGCTGGTTCTCTCCTCCTTGCACAATCAAGTCTCACCGGTACAAACATTCTGAGAAGATAACTTTTAAGCTTAATCAAATTCTCCTTTAGAAGTATTTGTATAAAGATTGCAGTTTCTGCAATTAATCACGGGAGGCCGTGGGTTCAGCGCCGTGCTGTACTCGGGGAGCAAACAATACCCTGTGTCTGTGCTCCATCACAGGCAGCCTCTCTGTTTGACTTTCAATGAGTGACCCAGAACCACAGTGGGATTTAGCAGCAGAAAAATAATTTAGGAGAATTGTGCTATGCACACAAGGAAGATAAACTACTCAAGCAATTTGTTAGGAACAGTGCCTTTAGCCCTAGGCATGGATGGATAGCTTCTCTTCCTCCTGGTTTTATTTTTGTGCATTGTTAGCAGTGAGCACCGAGATCTGCCCAGGGCTCCAGATTTGCGGTTCACAATCCAGTGTCAAGAAAAAAATTCCATAATCACTAACTATGAACTGGCTTGCATCCTCACTGCCCCCGAACGTACGCTGCCTAGTGCCTCCATAACGTGAAATACATTGTCCTCTTCTGCCAGCCTGTCTCTCAACGTGCAGAGAAAATCTCTTGCAGTAAGAGAGGAAAACTTAATTTTTATATACATATATATATATAAACAAAAATTACTCATGAGTCCCTAACTTCTGCTGGATTTCCCAAGGTATTTTTGTATTAATGCTCCCACACACAAGGATGCCTCTGCTATAGGCATAAAATAAATAGCAGGGAGCCCAATCCGAGCCTTGTTAGATACTTTTACATAGTCTGCAGTAAGAGTTGGAGCAGGTGGATAGTGAATAACTTTATAACGTTAGAGCAAATGCAGTTTTAAATGATTACCTGTCAGCCTCTCATTAGTATCTGGGGCTGAGCAGAAACTTGACAAGGAAGGATGTGCCTTGCTAACGAACGAAAGCGTCAGCACACTGTGAGAGGCAGCCAAGACTTCAGCAATGCTTTATTGACTCGAGAAAGCATCTAGCACCTCCGAATTGCTTCCTCGTTGGTCGGTGAAGCTGTTTTAGGGACTTGGAGGAGGGAATTATGTTCCATTCAGGAAATGCTTTGCTTTTTACTTTGCCCAGCAGAGGTGGCCGCTTCCTAGATGGAACTGGTTAATCTCAAGGATTTCACTAGTAATATGTGTTAACAAGAGGGCAGTGCCCTCAAACCTGGATGTGGTCCAATTTTCTGTCCTGCAATGTTTTGCTTTTGCTCTGGTATGAAAAGAAAAAGTAATCTGTAAAACTGAGCGAAAAGGGTTTATATAATTTTTGTTGCTGTTCTTGCCTTTGAAGGTTGCCAAAAGGCAGTGGAGTCGTCTCTGCTTTCCTTGTAAAGGTGCATTTTTTCATTTAGTAACTTGGTCTTCTTTCTATAGCCTCCTGGGATGGAGAGGTCAGAGTGCTGTATAAATGAAAGCTGAGCAATTGAGATGGTTTTCAATGTTCTTACATTTTACTAAAAAGTTTAATGTTTACTTAATGCCCTGTAAACGCTCAGGAGAATACGTATTTGTCTAAAAATTGAGAACCTACTAAAGGCTTCAAACAACTGCTGGTCACTTGGGAGGGCTCACAGCACTGTTCAGAGTCATTAATGTGCTCATGGAGGAGGAGCAAAACTACAATTTCTGCTAATTTCTGCCAGAACTAAGTCAATGTTAACTCACCTGTGAGCTCAGGGTAGAGAGTAGTACTGTCAGTGCGAAAGCGTTGATGTCTGCAGATGGGAAGCGTTAGGATGTGTCCTTGCTATCGCTAAGTAAGTCCTAGAAAAATGCCTAGTTAGGGCTTGGATTGCCAGCCCGCGGGAGTTTGGGAGGTAACACCCTTAGTTAATGTTGCACAGTTGTAGAGGAGCTATTACGTACCTAAGGAAGAAGGCATTTCCTAATCCTTGTGATGTGTGGCTACCAAAGGCTCCAGGATGTCATCTGAGGCAGTGCACTCAAATAAGGTGTTGTACAAGAAATTTGTGGTAGATGTTGTCTGGTAGCAAAGGGTTATTTTTGACTTGGATAAAGCACGCCCTATGAAAAGTCAGTGCTGGTGGGAAGGGGGCTGACTTGAGGAGCTGTGAGTGGTTGTGAGTGTGGGCCTGTTGGAGGAACATGGTGGAGGCTGAGGTTGTGTGTTTGAGTAGCAGACTGGAGGGCTGGGTCCTTGATTGGATGCAAGAAGCTTCTGGAGGGAGATGTTTGGGTGGGCTTGCTTTCTGAAGGCCAAAATTCTCTGATGCCAGAAGGGTTTTGCCCTTGGTGTTGGCTTGCTTCTTGGCAGTTATGGTATTCAGAGCAGGTTTTTCTGGAAAAATCCTAATGAGGGATCAAAGCACAGAGGAAAGTTAGAGAGCACAAGAAGAATGTCCTGATATTACACACATCAACAAGGTTGGGCTCTGTTCCAGTACAGACTAGTGTGGGCATCTAGAAACCAACAAAAGGTTCCCTGAATCTACACTGAGAGTAGTGGGAGCACCATCGCAGTCTGTGGGGAAGGTGGGGCTGGGGACCTCTGCTGTGGTCCCACCTCTGAGACTGTTCTGGAGTAACGGGGGGCCAGGTTGGCCTGTTTGCCATGCTGGGTCTGGCTGTACATCACAAGGTCCATTTTTCACGACAGCCTTTTATAGAATGTTGTTTTCCTGGAATAGCTGGAGCTTTGGAGAACGCTGTCCAAATTTCTTCAGCGTGTGACTATTTTTGATTCTAAATGAGTTGTTTTGTAGGCAGACCCCAAGGGCCACTTGCCTGGGTGGCTCTAGCTTGGCTTGGTTTATTTTTCGTGTACTAATTATTCCTATGAGATTCAGTCTGCGATTTCTGTTCAGCTGTTTAGGTGTCTCGGTTGTGAAGACAAAGTAACATGTCATTTAAGTAAATTAGTATGTGAAAACTGTGTGTCCTGAAGTGTTTGATTAATGCTTGCAGAAGCCTTTGGAAGCCATGTGTTTGTGGCTGGAAGCTGGGCAGGGTGTGCGTGCTGCTGTCTTAAATATTGTCTACAGCAGAAGCTTGGGAAGAATCTGTAGACCCTTTAGGAGGAAGGGGCATGGATGTATCCTCACACTTCTTCCTTGTTCCCTCCTTGTAAGAAAAAAGATCTTTTGTGGGGGGAGCTTGGTGTAAGTCTGGATTGCTCCAGCCGTTCGAAGATCCTGAAATCTACTGTTAAAAAATCCACCCCTTGTCCAGTGGTGAAGCTGAGGCTGCAGAAGAGTGATGGCAGGAAAAGTGACAGGCTGGAGGGAAGCCGTGCAAGTCCTTGGCAGATGGAAAGGTGGCACTGGGTGTAGGCTACACCACAGGCACAGGGAGCAGCTCAGAGCCCGGAGCCAACGATGTATCTCTGTAGGACATGGTGGACGTTTCAGCCCAGGCTGTGTGGTAGAGCTAGAAATCAGCTCTTGATGAAGTCCTGGAAACGAAGTGGCAAAGGGAACTAATCATTAGCAGATCTGAGTGACAGATGTGCCGTGTTCTTTATTGCTGTGAAACTTTGGGTTTGATTGTCTTTCTATACAAACTGTTTCTTGACAGCCTGTGTTCAGCGCAGAAGTGCCAGGTGGCACCTCCAGCCTGTACTTTGCCAGAGCCAGTAAAGCTCTGAGGAGGAGAGGATGGAGAGAGCATTCCCAGTGGCTCTGAAAAGCGATTAATCTTGTCAGATGACAACCCAAGCAATACCTGGTCCAAAGGATTGGGAACTGCTTGAATAAATTATGAATCACAAATGATTTATTTGGGGGTTTTGTCTGAAGAGAAGTCTAGATGAGTATAATTTGAGGGGGAGGCACAAGCTGTGCTGGAAGGCATGAAGGACCCACGCATCTAGTGATAAATGATCAAGCAGGATGAGTTCTTGCAGGTTTGGAAGGCCAGAAAGGCCCACAGCCATGTTTTGCGTGGCGTATCCCACCACTCAGAGTTTAATAGCCCTAAAACATCTCGGAACCTGCCTGGTGAGTTCTGCACCGAGACCCTGTTCAGGACTCCCAGGCTGGCCGTACTCACAGTTCTTCTGCAGCTCCTTGGGGACTCCTCATGGTCTGGTGTCTCTGTCCCACACTCATGTCTCTCTGGGGATGGGTTTTAGACCCGCAACTGCCTTCTGGTTTACCGTGGTGACCTCCACACATGGGACATCAGCTCTGCCAGGGGCAGTAGCGGCACAGAGGCCTCCACAGAGCAAGCAAGCATTTGCTTGGGTTAGCAGGACACTGGTGGGAGCAGACGGTGCGTGTGGGGCACATGTTCAGCGTTTTGTACTGGAGCGAGATGGTTCCTCCGAGTCCAGCAGCGTTGGTATTTAGCTAAAGGGCCCCATCCAGCCTCCTGAGCCAAGCGGTGCTGTTTTCTTTGGGAAGTTATGTCTCAAGAGGACGAGCCATCTAAGCAGGCAGTTGTGGGAGCTTGCCCCAATTATCCCTTTCTCCCCTTTCCTCTCCCACACACTGCAGCAGTTCCCATCAGGTAAGCAATACCAATTTATTCATAACGACTTCTGCTTGATACGACTGTTTCCACGGCCTTTATCATATCTCTGCGCTTCCAGAACATCAGCTCTGTCACACCTGTAATTTATTCTTGAGCTGTAACGTAGCTCTTGGAAAGATGCCCAGGTTTGACTTCAAGCAACAATGAATTCACAAGGTCCCTGAGCAAGTTCCTTCAACAGTAAGTTACCTTTGCTGCCTTAATTTGCCCAGCACCTTTTTTTTTTTTCCTTTCTTTCTTTTTTTTCTTTCTACTTGGTATATCTCATTGCGTCTCCTTCTGCTAGGTTAAAGACTATTATCAGGCACTTCTTCCCAACCTGGTACTTGTAGCTGGGGAGTCACCACATCGTAGCCTCCTTTTGGATAAACTGAGTATACTGATTTTTCTGCTGTCCCTGTGAAAAGGCAGACTTTACAGAACTGAAATCTTTCCAGTTGCCCTCCTCCCAAAACCATGGTGCTTGGCACTGGCAACACGTGGAAGTGAATATCCCTTCCCCTGTGTTTCCTGGCGTAAACTGTCTGATAGGTGCGTTATCAGATTCCTGCTTTACAGTTGCGTTGGAGATGCTCTGGATGTTGGAGAGCCTGTTTAACCTGACCCTATTTACGAGGTTTCTCTTTGGCAAAAGGCAATTTCCTCTCTGTGTGTCTGCCCTTGTGTGTTGGCCACAACCTCCCTGGGAAGTCCATGTACGTGTGTGGTGGTTTTGCCTGTTTGAGGGACCTGGCAAGAGCCCATCTCCCAGTGTGGCAGAGGATGCCGAGCGCAGAAAGCGATTAAGTGTTTGTCTAGCAAGCAGGGCAGTGTGCTTAGCTGCCTGCAGGAAAAGCAGGCTTGTGGGACTCGAGCTAAGCTCCTTCATTTTCTGATCCCTGAACTAATCTAACTGAAAATAAGAAATACAAAATGAGAACAATTCTGCAGTCTCTGCAACTCTGTCTCTAATTGGCAAAGTCTGGGCAAGAGGCCTCAGGTGTAAAGAGGTCCCTGAGGGGAAAAAAAAAAAAAGGAAAAGAGAGTGGTTTCCTATCAAGGCTTGAGGGGCACCAAGATCTTGAGACAACACTGACTGGGGAGGTGGGGAGCTGGGTTTAGGCTCCTCTGGTAAGGGCACGGGGGAGGCTCCAGTCCCTGCATCCCTTCCCGAGGATGCTGAGGAGCACAGCAGGCCAGCTGTGCTGCCTCCCTCCTGCAGCCAGGAGCTTTCCAGATGTTGCCTTTAACTAAGGGGCACCGCTAACGGGTTTGCCCTCCCTGCACTGCTCCTCCGTGCCGCCTCTCCGCTGCCGTAGGGAGAGATGGGGAAACGGTTTGCTGCCGGCTGGCGTGGCAGCGCACCGAGAAGCCTCATTAGTATGCTGGGCAGGTCGGCTTCAGCGTTTAACTTGTCATCTTCCTCCTCCTCCCCTGTTTGTCTCTGGTACTCACGTGTTGTGAGTTTGATCAAAGAAAACCAAAAACCCAAAGGGGGTGGGGTGTGCCGTAGTTGAGGTTCTCTGTGCCCAGGGAAAGGGAGCATGGATCCCTGGTCGGGCTTTCCGTCAGCAAACACTGAGCGTGCCCAGGGATTAATTAGCAATAGCCCCCGTGTAGACTCGTTGGGCAGGAAAAGCCAGGCCCAGAAGAGAGCCCAGTGTCACGTGAAGGACACTTGCCACTCTGTAGTAACTGTAGTAACCGACAGCACAAAAATAAACACGTTGCTTCATCTTACCCCGGCCACGGGGTCTGTTGGGTTCCAGCTCCAGCCCAGTGCCATCGGCTGAGGCGGGAAAAGGGCAGCGGGATGCTCGCTTCCCCTCGGGAGCAGATGGTCCTGCGTTGAGCCTTCCTAAAGATGGCTTCCTACCCAGAGGTGACGGCATTCAAATGCCCTCTCCTTCTGGAGAGGATTGCTTTGCACCCAAGTTGAGGAAAGCATCTCCAGCGTCTGAAATAACGGGAAAGCTCTGGGACCTGTGGAAGAGGCTAAAGGAAGGTTAAATGCAGCTGCTGAAATCGCCTCCCGCTAACGCAGTGCCGGCAGTGTTTCAGCCGTTCGGTTAGGAGGAATGATTATGTAGATACTCGATTCTGACCCAGTGGGATTTATTGGAGTCAGCCTGCTGCCATCCGTCAGCAACGGGGAAAAATTATATTCTGCGCTGGGAGAGGAATCTGCAAACCCCGGTACAAAATGAGGAATAAGGGTAAATCAATTGGAGATGCACCGTGCTTACTCTGGGAGTGGCAGAGCAAGCAGCGCAGCGCTTGGTTCAGTTGGTAGTGTTAGATAAAATGCTGTATTTCATGTGTAGGCATTTACTGGTATTTATTTTTAGAAATACTCTTGGCTTTTGTAATCACGCTTCATTTTGGTGTTGCAACAGTATTATTGGGAAGAGAAATAGCGGTACGGATGCCAGGTTTCTCCCCGAGCACTGTCCCCATGTTTCTCCAGGTCATGGTAGTAATTAGCAGCCAGAGACCTGCCCAATTTACTGCAGCCTGGCTGGGTTACTCAGGGGTGAGGTATCTGCGTGCAGCGTTCCTCGCTGCTGCTGCCGCCACGCTGGGAGCCTCCTGCTTGTGCTGTCAGCCATCCCTTTTGGGGACGTGAGCCCATAAACCTCCACTTTCTGCAGGGAAAGCTTGGATTTGCCTTTTTCCCAAGCCTTTCAGCACATCATTTCTGCCCGTGGCTCCTGAAACCAGCCCAGAAGTGGTGGAACCCTCCTGCAGACACGCCGCCCCTGGGGCTGTGCAGCCAGCAGGTGCTTGAGGGAACACGGGGAGCTTTCTCGAAGCAGGACAACGTCTCCACGTGCTGTGTTATAAGTGCCTTTATATTGGGCTGGAAAAGTCAAGCCTGCCGCTTGTGTCCTCTGGTGTCCTCTTCCACCACCCCTCGGCTTCGGTCGCCAGCGGTACAGAAAGGAGATTTAAATGGTGTGGGGATGATGCTCTTCCTTTTCCACTCTTGTGGGAGATGGATTAAAATGCTGCTTGCTTTTTTTTTCCCTTCTAACAGAGAACTGTAATTAAATGTCCCTTTCCTTAATATCTCCTATGGTAATTTGAGACAACTTATTAAAGGCTCAATTACGGTTGCTGCTGCACAGCACTGCCTCGTCGTGCCCAGCACCCCGAGCAAGGTCAGGGGTCTGTTGCGTGAGATGCTGCGCTAATATACAGCAAGATGTGACTCCTGCTTTAGTGACCTCCTTCTCAGTATGTAGCTGGGATCTGTGAGCCCCCAAAGGAGGCCTTTTTTTGTCTTTTTTTTTTAGAGATGTTCCCTGAAAAATAGGAAGGCGATTGCTTTTGAAGAGCAATGGTAAGCTGTTGAAAATGTTGCACGTGCCTTGCCAGTCCGTGCCTGGGTGATGTGATGGACCAAAAGAGGAGAAACTTTGTTCAGTGACACAGTGTTGCTCAGTAGGAAATTTCCTGTATGAAAATCTCCTCAAGTAAGGGCAGCAGCACAGAGATGAAGTGTCAACATGAAGCTTCAGCTGCAGAAAGGAAAATATATTACAGCTCTGAGTAGAAAATGAAAAGAAATTCAGCATGCTTTAACACGCATACTTTGCTCGGACTTCCACCGCTCAGTCAGACTTCCTTTCCTTTGAAAAAATAAAAAATTGCAGTCAATTAAAAATCAAACTGTCCCATGTGTACGAGTTCAAGTGACTGGGCCAGTTTTTTAAATGTTTACTTCATGCACTTACACTAATTGAAATGCTAGTTATATTGAATGAGCCTTTAAAAATGCCCTGGCCTCGCTATATCCCAGCAAATGTCACAGGAAAAGGACATTTAATTATAGCCTGCTTCAGGGAAGAAAAAAAAAAAAGATTAAATTAATACTAATGTCTGTTTGAAAAATATAATAAATGTTAGACTAGGTGAGGAAGCATGAACAATCGTCTGCAGCTTTGCAGGGTACTGCTTTTGCAAATTCATGGAAAATTAAAACCCATTAGCATCTCGAGTGCTTTGCAGAGGAGTTCTAGCAGAAGTTGCAGCTATTCCCCTGCCCTGTTGGAAGCACCCTGGGTGGCTCGCCCCGTGCTGTGAGCTCCAGGCGATGCTGGGCTGGAGTCTTCCTCCTGACAGAGCCCCTCGTCGGGTAAAAGGTAGGTCAGCTGCTGCGGCACGTCCTCTGCGGGGAAGCAAGGGACCCAATGGAGCTGCTGTGAAGGTGGGCGCTGGGCTGGGGGCCTGGAGCAGCATCAGTCGGGGATGCAGGGGGTCCCAAACCCCGGTGAGAGGTGAGGCTGTAGGTTACATGTGGCTCTTAGCCACTGGGGACACAAATTTGTTCCTTTTGCAAGCGCTGAAGCAATAAAACGTGCTGAAGCAGCCAACCCAGGACGCCTGTCAGCCCTCGGATGAGTTTATACAGGAGCTGATACGTAGCCAAAGTGGGAGGACTTTTACTGCCATTAGCAGATGTTGGTGGCTGCCACTCCAGAAACGAGCTTGGCTGTAAATCAGCTTTTCTACCTCTGCAGGATTATTTTTTCTTTCTCTAGTTTTCACTGTGCTCAGTACAGCATCATTTTTTTTTTCCATCCCCCTCTCCCTCCTCCATCCTCTCTTGTGCTTCTGCCAAAGGCTAAAAATTCCCATTTTCCAAACGTGAACTTCAGGCTTGCAGCAAACCCTGGAGGTTGCAGTGCTCTGGACGCAGAGGAGCTGCCGGTGACCCAGACAGGGCTGCAGCTCCAGCAGCGACTGCTCGGCCCCTCGGCAGCGCTGGCCCCTGTGGGACCAGCCCGCTCCCCCTGGGCAGCTCAGTCACGGAGGTATGGCTGCAGCACTGGGTGGAGGTGTCCAGATGTTGGTGCTTCCTCACATGGGCAGTGTGTGTAGGTGCTGAGGTAATGACTTGGAAGCATATTAGTGTAAGAGATACATTTAAAAATGTGGTTGGGCGTTGGAACGCATTGCCCAGGGAGGTGGTGGAGTCACCGTCCCTGTGGGTATTTAAGGAAAGGTTGGATGTGGTACTTAGGGACATGGTTTAGTGGGTAATAGGTGGTGGGGGGACGGTTGGACTAGATGATCCTTGAGGTCTCTTCCAACCTTAACGATTCTATGATTCTATATTCCTGCCAGCTGAAGAAAGGCATCGTCTGCTTACCTCTGGCCACAAACTCTTACTGTTCCCAAAGCTGCCCTGACTGGGTGCTCTGGGACGCTGCCGTTCAGCCCCGCAGCTTGAAAGGAAGGATGGGCTTGCATAGGCTGAGGGCTGAGATTCTCAATGAAGCCTTTGCATCCATCTTCAATAGTCAGACCAGTTGTCCTCGGGGTACTCAGCCTCTGGACCTGGACGTCTGGGCCAGAGAGCAGAGCAAACCTCCCACGATTCAGGTCGGAACAGTTAGAGATCTCCTGCTTCACCTGGACTGCCACAAGTCCATGGGGCCGGATGGGATCCACCCGAGGGTGCTGAGGAAGCTGGTGGATGTGATTGCCGAGCCGCTCTCCATCATCTATCAGCGGTCATGGTCGACAGGAGAGGTCCCAGATGACTGAAGGCTTGCCAATGTGACACCCATCCATAAGAAGGGTCGTAAGGAGGATCCGGGGAACTACAGGCCTGTCAGCCTGACCTCGGTGCCAGGGAAGGTGATGGAGCAGGTCATCTTGAGGACAATCACGTGCCATGTCCGTGACAACTGGGGGATCAGGCCCAGCCAGCATGGGTTTGTGAAAGGCAAGTCCTGCCTGGCCAACGTCATCTCTTTCTATGACCAGGTGACCCGCCTGGTGGATGAGGGAAAGGCTGTGGATGTAGTCTACCTAGACTTCAGCAAAGCCTTTGACACGGTCTCCCACAGCATTCTCCTGGAGAAGCTGGCGGCCCATGGTCTGGACAGGTACACTCTTCGCTGGGTTCATAATTGGCTGGATGGCCGGGCCCAGAGAGTGGTGGTGAATGGAGTCAAATCCA